>CM031239.1:524316475-524756727 GCA_018340775.1 Taxus wallichiana var. yunnanensis | reverse complement strand
GTCCAAAAGTCAAAGGGCGAGGTTTCAAGCATCGACCCGAGCCAATCAAAAGAGGACACATGTCCAATGAAGTAGGAAAACCTACGGGCAGAGAGAGGAGAGAGAATTACATATCCAATCAGCGCGTGCCACATGTCATCTAGGTGGCAGAGTGCGGAAAATTTTCAAAATGCATTTTCACTGTTTTGTGCCCTAAATCTTCGAGATCGACATATCTTTCGATCCAGAGCTCTGGGATTTGCACGTTCTATATATAAACAAAAGCTTGTGAAATTCTCTACATGAGTTTGGGTTTAATCTTGAGTTTGGTGTAGTCTAGAGAGAGAAAATTGAGAAACGGCTCGACGTGTGTTCATGGCCAAGTGACATCCCAAATGACAGCATTTAATGCGTAATGGGTTGCATTCTCTCGTAATCCGGTCAAAATGACAGGGTATAGGTTTGTAAGGTCCCCATGCCATTTTAATGCACCCGCAGTCAATAAGGGATGGGATCTCATGTTTTGTATGTTTTCTTTCCCCAGGCTTGACCCATGCAATGTAAAAGCCAAATTTGGCTCATTTCGAGGGGGAACATTTTTGGGCATAACAGACTTCTTTACCTCCGAAGAAGTGATTGATGCAAGGATCAAAAACTCTCCAAAGATTGTAATAGTTTTCTTTTACCTCTCGAGGGTGTAATGCGTGTTTTTGACACTGAAATGATAATGCAAGCTCTTTGAATGGGTTTGATCCTCTGTTTGTATTATTTGTTTCCTTTCGAGATCCCAAATTATACCTTATCGATCTGCGTATGTTTTATCTTTGTGAACTTTGATCGTGTCTATTTGCATGACAAATATGTTTCACCACTCCTTTTGGTGCATCACCATCGTTAGTTACTTTCAATTTTTGCACTTCTACCCCTGTCTCCTCGCAAGTTAGAGTAGGATTAGGATCGAACCTCGTAGTTGTGCAAGCATTAGATCTAAATCGAGAGGAGTTTGAGGAACCAACCTCTAATCTAGAGATTCCTCTCTCGGCCCCTCACAAGTCCCACGCTTGAGAGAGGTTTCCATGTTGTGCAATCACACCTGGATGCTAGAGTGATCAACCTAGAAGCCTGACCGCATCTAGGGGTGCTTTGTGAATCTACAACAACATGAACAATTCACAAGATCCTTGGAGCAGGGTACTATTGGCCTTCCCTCCATAAGACTGTCAAAAAGTATGTGTGGTAGTGTGATGCATGCCAACGAATGGGAAAACCTACACTTTCTACAGAAATGCCTCCTGAACCCTCAGTTGGTTCTAGGACCATTTGAGAAATGGGGTATTGATTTTGTTGGACCATTTGATCCTCCATCTTTTGGGAAGGAGTATCTCTTGGTATGCATAGACTATGTCACCAAATGGGCTGAAGTTCAAGCATTAGCATCTGCCAATGAAGATGTTGTTGCTGATTTTCTCTACAACCAGATATTGCTATGATTTGGAGCACCAAGGGCCATTGTATCTGATCAAGGTCCTCAATTTGTTTCAAATATGATTGAAGCTTTCTTAGGAATCTATAGAATCAGGCACCGAAATCATCACCATATCACCCTCAATCCAATGGGCAAGTGGAGGTAACCAATCGAGAGCTCGAGAATATTCTAAGGTGGTTAATGCCAACAGAAAGAATTGGGTACCAAAGCTTCCTGAGGCCGTTTGGGCCTACAACACAACCTGGAAAACAACTACTGGTTTCTCTCCCTATGAGCTAGTCTTTGGGAAGAAGCCATTGTTACATGTGGAGTTCGAGTTGCACACCTGGCGAACAACGTTGGAAGTTGGGATCGATTTGGATGAAGCATAGCGTGAACGAGTGTTGCAGTTGAATGAATTAGATGAAATGTGGATGGAGGCACAAGAATAGACCGAAATTCTACAGCATCAGTGGAAAACTTGGCATGATGCTCACATAAAAAAATAGATATTTCATGAAGGACAGTGGGTTTTTCTCTTTGATTCCCACTATCTCAGTAGTTTAAAGGCAAGTTGCATACGCATTGGGTGGGTCCCTATCGGGTAAATAAAGTGTTTGATAATGGCTCTAATCGATTGATACCAATTGATGGAGACAAATGAACTCTTATGGTAAATGGGCACGAGCTCTCGAGTTTATCACCCACCATTGGATAAGAAGACTTTTACCCATGATATTCTCATTTTAACAAACATGCATGCTAAGGAGGCTCTTTGCCTCTCATGCATGGAATAATCAATCTTTTGCAAAATTCAATAAAGGAAGATGGTCCTTCATTTGATCTTCTTCCCTTAGTTAGCGTTTTTATAGTAATTTCCAATAAATGTAGGAATTTTTGTTATTTCTACTACCGCTAATCATGTTTCATCCCAAATTACAGGGCGTAGGAATCTACATGATATCAGCTAACTAAATGTAGCATGGGTAAGTGCATTTAACTTGCTAATGATATTTCTATGTGAAACATTTCCCCATGTAGTCATTTTTCATTATGATGCCATCATGAAATGATTGTTATGATCATTCTGGATCTCTTCCAAATCCAGCTCTATGAATGATGGCATAAAAGGAGTAATGGCTCATAAATCTCCACATGCTTTGATGTGTCACACTCTCCAATGTCAGGACAGATGGCGCATGCTCCTCAACCATGGGATATGTGCCACCGCAAAATCTTAATCTCACACGGGTGGTCGGTCTCATCACTATTTTTTCACCGTCACCTTCACTTGATGTTGCGCTACCCAAGGAATATGGTGTCATTTGAAATTTAATGCTCTGTAACCACTTCTTCCCATTGTGGTATGCACATCAATCATGAACTGGTTTTATCAAACACTCGATGGGAAGTGGAAGAAATGCTCTGCTCTGGTTTTTCTGCTACCGTGTATTTCTTACTTTTTGGCTCAGCATGGGACTGCGAAAGACATCAAAACCTACTTCACCTAATGCCTTGCTTTGGAATTCTACCTTTCACAGGTATTTCATGATTTCGGATGGTTAGATTTCATTCGGCAATTTGAAGGTTTTGATGAGAGCATTGTGGAAGAGTTCTTGAACAATTTTGAGTCCACATGCTCGCAAGTTGGTGGACGAAGAGTTGAAATTACCAGTCAGGTCATTTTTGACCTGTCTAGCCTGCCAAATTTTGGTTTAAAGGTTATGACAAATGCCCCTTTGCAAAGTCTGATTGCTTAGTTCCACGATGAAGGAGAGGCACTCCCGAGAGGTCATCCTGACTCCATTGGGTGTCCAGAAGGGTGTTAAGTGGAAAAGTTTTCCTGGAATCTGGGGTGAGATTGCTAAATGGGTCAACAGGTATTTTATATGCGACGACTCAGGCCTCTATTCTAGGTGGTGATGCACTCAAAATGCTCATTCACCTTAAAAAGGGACATGTCAACCAGGCCCTTTGGGTAAATTTTCCAGAGTACCTCGTAGATTCTATCATTAAGGTATGCCAGAAACACCGGTCCAGTGGGGGCAAGTCTATGCTTAAGCACCTAGGGTTGATTCATCTATTGTGTTCACACCAAGTTTTCTTTCACCCAAAGCGAAGGCTTGAGGGATGTGTTGGTGGCGAAGGGTCTAGGCCTAAGCAATTAAAATTTGGTCTCTCTTCTGCACCTTGGTCTACCCTTGCATCGGGCCCTTCACATAGTCAAGTAGAGGCAGCTGACGTTCCTGAGCACGCCGACATGGTTGGTACTCCTGAGGGACCATCCCCATCCATTTTTGATTCAAAAGGCAAGTGTCCCATGGCCCCATCTTCCTCCATGCAACTACGGTCCCGACCGCTCCATCATCTCGCTATTCCATCATCTACGTAAATTCACATTGTAATGCCGAAAATGCTTGACACTCAAGTGGTGCCTTCTTACAACTATCTGGAGGAGATAGCCCTGCTAAAATCTCAGTTACAAGGTATGGAAGAATCCACCCTTTTATTACAAGCTGAATTTACACAAAAGATAGTAGAAAAAGTTCGGGAGATTGCTGCCCTACAACATGAAGTGAGTTGTCTAAAGCGACAACGTGATAAGGGTCTTACCCTCTTAAATAATTTCCAACAGTTGTCCCTTCAGGAAAGGGAATTGTGGAAAGAAAATCAAAAATTAAAAAAGGAAAAAGAATCTTTGGAAGAGGAAAAACAAAAATTAACATCTATCTTAGACTCTGTTTGTCCTTTAGCCATCAAACTACTGTCCTGTAGGAAACCCTCCTCAGTCTACAACATGTATGTCCAAGAACAATTTTATTCTTGGCAGTTATTTCAATTGTGTTCTCAAGCCCCTCACAAAATTCCCGATGGACCTAGTTTTTTATCAGTCTACAAGAACAACACTCTAGAAATTCAAAATTTGCTCTGTGAATTTTATCTACATAACATGATAGTGACCAATGTCCCTGATTTCTTGATCAACCTATTTGTGGGGGATTTTCAAATTAAAGCATTTCAGTCTATATTATGGAATCAGATAATTTGGAGGTAGCAAACAGACAGTTTCAATAACACTACTCAGTCCATCAGATTTTACATTCACCCAACCCATCACATAGATGTCACCTGTGGAAAAACTTTAGATCATTGTACTACTACCAAGCGGGGTTGGGGTGCATACTTCTCAGATTTTGCTTCAGTGTATTATTGATTTTGAAAATTATAGTCAGGAGAATTTTGGGGCTGCTTGGCAAGCTTGTGATAGGAGATGGGATACTTTAAGCCTACCTTTAAAACATAGGGAGGTCCTCTCTCCTCAGAATTTGAGCTGGAGCATGCGAAGGGGTGATGCCCTCATCACCATTATCAAACAAACTACAGAGAAAACCAGCCAACAATACACTGATGAATGGGCAGGCCTCCAAGTGTGGCCACCACTCCTCTTAAGCCCTCTCACGACTTGGCAGAACAATGTAGCACAGTCCCATGACAGTTTCACTGCTTGGGTGGAAATGACCTCCAATACTCAAGGGCTGCAAGAATACCACAAAGCAATACACTGATCAATTTGAGGAGTATGACATGGATGACCAACTTGGCGCAGAGAGAAGAGAACAAATGAGTTGCATTGAGACACGCAATGGTAAAGTCGGGGAAAATGATGAGTGCATTGTTTGGCTCATTTATATCATTTCTTCAGACCGGAAATACTCTTTGTGATATGACTTATTAGTATATGGGGATGTTTTGTGTAGTCATGTCTTAGTAGGTTGATGCATTCTCCTTGCTATTATTTATGAAAACCATTTATCCCATGAACTTCCTACTAACTGCCTTTATGAGATCAAATGTGATGATGTGTGCAGGGAATAATGGAAGTTACTGGTGGATAAGAAGCCCGAGTTCGAAGCATGCGGCTGAAGACTGTTTCCATCAAATTGACCTATTAGCTTGGGCTTGACTCTAACGGCCCGTAGGAATCTATGAGTTTTTAATTGATATTTGATGGACAATGTTTTATGCCACCTGATATGGCGGATCTTGTAACCAACATTATCTATATGAAGACTTTGTCTTCTGAACTTGAGTACCACTTTTTGATTATTGAAGAAGATTATCTGCATACTGTTCTGGATTTGTTTTTGATATGTTATGAACTCATTTTGAAGTTAATGAAAGCTATGGCATTTTGAGAATCAGAAGTTGTTGAATACTCTATCCCGAGGAAGAGCAAGGGCCCACTCAACCGAGGAGATACGAGGTTACTTTGAGTTTTACATGCATACAGTCCTTCGATTAGTTTTACTACAGATTGTCATTTGATGAGTTTTACATGCATGCTTTGATTAACTATCTCTACTTTCTCCATTATCGCTTTTGCTTAGAGTAGATGCTTTTGTTATGCAAATCTAGTTCATGAATAGTCTTGCTTTCTGCTGAAAATTCCAGTTATTCAGTTATGGTTTAATTTGTTAAGAATAAGTGTGTGTGTATTTTATTCTACAGTCAAAGATTAGTTGCTAAAATTCCTTTCATTGCACATAGTTGAATTCCGTAGATTTGTATTTAATTTCCGTAGATTTTAACTGCACTTCCACGTAGAATAGTCATTAAAACTAAGCAACCCCCCAACAAACTCAATGTATAACTGGTTCTCCTAGACTCCATTGCATATTGCCTTGGACACAGCCCTAGTTTAGAATGACACTGACAAAGATTATGTCAGTTAAATGATTGGAAGAATACAACAACCCATCATTTTTGGCACCATTGCTAGGAAATAACATAACCATAAGCTCCATTATTTTATTCCATATGTTATGGGTGTTAATAGAGTTCATATAGGAAACCAGTAGTTCTCTCGGACCTTGATTTAAACCAACCAACCTGGATGCATAGGTCACGAGATAACCAAGGGATATTTATAGTACGTAATATTCTACGAATCTCTTTAGACACATCACTTCTACACTGTCCCTACTAGTTCGACATTACCCTCACCTACTTTGCCCCCAAAGTGGTTTCACAAACTAGGCCCCACACTGCTTAGGACCGCTGCATCTACAACATCTATCGCACCCATAATATCGTTGTTCCTTCATCCACCACAAAAAGTATAACCCCATCTACACCCATTATCTCACATATACCAATTCGAATGCCACCCATATCACATGTTCAACACCAGCCCTCTTACACCATGGAGGCACCCTTCTATCACAACCTACCAATGACCTCATCAAGTTAATGATGGAAAAGATGCTAGACATTAGAAGCATTAGTTTTTGGCTCACGTAATTCCCTCACCTATGATGAAATCTATAATGATCCCATTCATCCATCCATTCCTATTCACCCATACCATGTACATTGGGAAATGCCAAAATTCAACTACTTCAATAGTAAAGAAGACCCGCAACAACATTTGTGGTCCTTCAAACATGGGTGTTACTTGATTGCCCATGATGATGCTTTACTCCTACGGACCTTCCCGATGTCCCTGACATGACCTACATTAGACTGGTATAGTGGGCTACCCAGACATTCCATCTACTTGTTTAATCAAGTAGCCCAAGCCTTCTTAGACCACTTCTCAATCAACATTGTTAAGAAAGTCACCATGACTGATCTCTATTCCACTTGACAATATGATGACGAGTCTATCGTTGACTTTGTCGCTCATTGGCGCAACCTAATTAACCAAGTTACATTCTAATTACCTCAAACTGAGCTCATAGAGCTGTTTACTTGAGCTTGTGCTAGACACATTTCACCAACCCTGCAGGTGCAAACCTTCCACACCTTTGACGAGGCATTCACCATGGCATGAAAATTGGAGATTCATGCTATCGAAGAGAAGAAAATTCAGTTATGTAACAAAAACATCGTGTTCAAATCAAATGATGCTTCTTCATCTTTGAAACCCAATTATTCAAAATCCAAAGGATCTTCCAACGTCGTGGTTCTCAAGGCTAGACCCTCTCACCCATCAAACCAAGCCAAACCTTCTTCTAATCTCTCTCCCATCCAAACTTTCCAGTTCAGACGAGAACAATGAAAGTACACCCCAATAGGGTGAATGTACACCCCAATAGGGGAACCTTATTATTCTATTTTGGAAAAGCTTATTAAGGCTGGTGCCATTACCCTTCCACCTATAAAACCACACACTGGTTTTGACCCTGATCGCCCCACGCCCGCGTGGTATAAAGAACATGACTTTTGCAACTATCATTGTGTCAAAGGTCATAGTGATGGTAACTACATCACCTTTAAGAATATTGTCTAAGAAATGTTAGACAATGGAGATCTAGTCTTGGATAACCCAAATGCACCAGCCAACCAAAACCTACATATCTTCAAAAAACCATTCCCTAATCATGCCCCATCTTCCAATAAAACTAGTGATGCTTCAACTAATGATAAAATGTCCGTGAGGTCCACGCTATTTTGATGACACACCGGGGTTGCTTCCCGATTGATCCCCTGTTCCTACCATAGATGAAATCATATCCCAAACTCCCCTACTTACACATGAACCTATTTCATCTACTTCTCCACCCATAGAGGAACCCTCTTCATTTTCTCCTTCACCGTGAAAGAGCCGATAATTAGCACTCTGCCACTTGCCTCTCAAATTACTAAGCGATTTTCAATAGCACCTCTCCTACTCATAGGGAACACATTTCCACTCCCTACCCCATAGGAAGGAGATTCTACCTTGTCTTTCCCATCATCTCCTTTACCCATAGAGGATCCTGTAGAAACACCATTTCCTTTAGGTGACCATTCTCCATTAGCCTTCCAAGATCCTGTTGATCTTCTTTCGACTCTCTTACCCACAGAGTCTAAAGCTAACCATTTCCTTGTTTCTCAAACATATTTTATGGGGATTTCTACTCGATCCACATCGCCCCACTTACAATAGTACCATTTTCACGCTTGGTCGATCACCTGGATTATGTTGATAGAGCCTTGCTTTGGGGACATCTTCTACTTCCTACTTCAACCCAAATGTAGTTGTCACTCACCGACACCTCCACAATCTATCCAAAAGTGTTTCAAGTAACCAAACCAAACATAACCATGTCTATTGGAACACCTTCTATGTCATTTCCCATAACCCAACATGCACCTCTGCCCACAACCCAACACACACCTATACCCAAACACCTACCCACGCCTATATCATCTCCCTTACCTAAACCCATCACTACCTTAGGGGTCATGCTGACATCAAACCTTACTCATCCACCGTCAAATTAGATTTATCCACATCTTCCCAAACCAACACTAAACTCATTCCTACACCTAAAAGGAAGACCCAACCTTCTAGGCCTCATACACCAACCTCACCTACCACACCATTGTCACCTTCACCCCTTCCGTCCATCCTAGGACCTCACCCCTCAACCCTGGCCAAGAAACCTTCTTCCACCAGTAAACCAAGAACACAACCTCTTCCTCATGACCCTCTAATATACCCAAGCAATCCACACAACCCCTCCATCACCCATGACCTTCTTACCACCCATACCACCACTACCTTCCATAACTTCTTCACTTGACCATGACACTCTTCTCTCTTCCACTTGTACCTTCCACATGATCTCTCGCCAACGACATCTACCGAACCATGATTATCCCCATGGGTAACTCACCCTCTTCCACCATCTACATTTCCATCTATGTTACATATACTATTTCCTCACATCTACCCAAGAAAGTATAGCAGAAATTGAAAAGCGCAATGCCCTCCATTGAAGCGGTTAGACCTATTGTTACCCCCATTACTAGTTCATCTGTTGCTCCTTTACCCAAGGAGGAGCAAACCAAGCCTAATATAGTACCACTCCCCAAATGGATGGTCCAGCCTACCCCTCTTCAAGACCCTCACCTATGACACCTCTCACGCTGCAGTCACCAATTATTCCATCCGCACACAATCACCTCACACTTTGCTCCATTAGGAGGTCATATGCCATTATCTCACCCAACCTCCTCAAAACCTTTGTCATCACATTACCACCTCTTATACCTTACGACCCACTCAAACCCAAACCAAAAGGGTTTGATGAAACTAAAATTTGTGCCTACCATTGTGTGTCAGGACACAATGTAGAGAACTGTAAGGCTTTAAAACTACTCTTATCTAATTATTCCATCCAAGCACACAATCACCTCACACCATGCCCATTGGTAGGGTCATATGCCATTATCCTATCTAACCTCCTCGAAAACATCTGTCATCACATTACCACCTCTTAGACCTTACGATCCGCTCAAACCCAAAAAAAAAGGGTTTGATGAAAATAAAATTTGTGCCTACCATTGTGTGCTAGGACACGATGTAGAGAATTGTAAGGCTTTGAAAACTGATCTTATCCAATTATGTCCTCCCGAAGAAAATTTTGACGACGACAATATTCTTGATGAGGACCCCATTCCACCTTTGCCAATCTCCCCAAATATTCTTCCATTACCTACTCAGTGACCAATATCTCCACCCCCACAACCCTTTTATCCACCCCGAAATTTGAAATCAACATGGTTCGCATAAGAGAGCTCACCAAACCCCCACCTAAATGTCAGTGTTCTCTACTCATTTCACAAGGCTCTTATCCACCGCTAGGATTTTTCCCCTCATGCCATTATACCTTTCATGAAACACCCTCTCCATCCACCTCCCCTCGATTAACAGGTTCACGTTGTTACCCACGCCGTAAAGACAAAGAAAAAGAAAAAGCAACTATTCCATCAACCAACCTTATACCCAATATACCATCTACACCCACACCCAAAGTCACCATTCAAGGTCCCACATATCCTATTTTCGATGGGGTCACACATCGCACAATGCTAAAACAATTGCACCAATCCTCCCTCAAAATGTCTTTATATGACCTCATCCAAACCTTTGAGTCACATCGTCAAGCCCTCATGGAGGTTCTTCAATCTATTAAGGTTTTACCAAATGAACCCATGCCTCGTAGCCTCCATCATTACCCCTCATCAAGTATCCTCTCTCACTAAGTTGTCACCTTCCTCTACACCTCCACCTACTCGCCAAGTAGCCGCCCTAAGATTTTTAGATGAAGAGATCACTCCCTTCCAGTCTAATGACCCCGATCCTACTCTTTTCATCTCTGTCTATATCAATAATATATGCATACGAAACATTATGATTGATGGTTATGATAGTATTAACATCATCTCCTCCCATGTGTAAAACAAAATACACATACATGCCAATTGCATCCATGGTAACCCAGATTATGATGCACTCCTTCAATGACGCCATGACCTATACCTTGAGTATCGTTGTTCTTCATGTCCACGTAGGTCCCCGCACTGTGCCAAAACTATTCTATGTCCTAGAAGGGGAGTTCCAATATAATCTATTTCTTGGATGACCTTGGATCCACGCCATGGGTTTTGTCCCTTTGACTTTACATCACTGCCTCAAATTTGAACACAAAGGACATAACTACACCATCCTAGCTAACCCATCACCTTTCAAGACCTGTAACATGCTGTACTAGCCTAATGATGTGCTTGTACCAGTCAAGGCATCTACCACTACCCCCACTTCACCTTCACCCACAAGCCCATCCACCAAGGTTGCCACCGCCTCTCCCACATCTAACCCTACTATTCCTACTGCCACCGTAGCCTCTACAGCTAACTCACCTACTTCCCAATCATCTAGTGAGTCATCTATCCCCACTACCCACATATTAACTACTGATCCCTTAGAAGGTGTTTTTCAATGCCTCACTGCGGGGAGTACCACCTATACAATATCGACACGTTCCTCACTCCGTAAGAGTATGGGAACCTGCGTTAACACCCTAGTTATGACTATCGTGTAGGTGATGTTTTTCCTTATGGTCCTCCCCACCTTCGCACTAATATAACATATGGGGGACTTGATATTGCCACTTATTCACCCGAACCTCCATCCCAAACACGATCATTTTCATCTGACTTACACTCCCTTACTAACCACCACTTCACTCACACTTTCCTTCACCATTGCGCATGGAAAGGATTTGGCTTTCGGTTTTTACAAATAGGGCTGCCATACTATCATCTCTTGTACCACCCATAAACACAATGACTGTAGTGGCATTGGATTTGACGCACCACCTCCCAAGAAGGCTCACATCGACCTCATTCAAGAAGACAAACCTTCTCCACCTCATTCACCCATGTCACCATCTTCACCCACGGAGTCCATAGATCCCAAATCTATTCCTCCTAACTTTTTTTTCGTAAACACAATTTCCCTAGGACCTCTAACCTATCAATGCGATGGCAAGGCTCCCTCTTCTCTCCCATTCCTGTATCCTGACATGGTCGATGATGATACACCTTCTATTAATGTCATTCAATGTCAGGACGATGAGTCCATCCTCACCTACCTTGGTGCGGAAGACTCTTATATTCACCGGTCATTACCTTCTAAGATGCAAACCATGTTGAATGAATCGACCATTGAAATCAACATTAACACTCAGGATGACCCATACATTCTAAAGATAGGCCAATCTTTAGATGCTACTAAGTAGGAAGCTTTTACTCTTTCCTTTGGGACCATAACAACACTTTTTCCTGGTCCTATTCCAATATGCCCGGTATTGACCCAAAAATTGTGGTCCACAATATCGTAACCATTCTCGATGAAAAACCCATAAAAAAGTCTGTAGAAAATGCATCCTCGCATTGCTCTTCTGGTCAAAGAAGAGCTTCAATGCCTTCTCTCAATTTCCTTCATCCTACCCATTGACTATCCGTAATGGATTTCTAACATCGTTCCTGTCACAAAGGCGACATGGGGACTCCGCATTTGCATGGAACTCTCTAACCTCAACCTAGCTTGTCCCAAAGATAATTTTCCCGTCAGAATTAACCAACTAGTTGATCTCACCACCAAAGAATGAAATTATATCACTCATGGATGGTTTCTCGATTATAATCAAATATTACTTACTATAGAAGATCAACAAAAGAATTCCTTCATCACCACTTGGGGGACCTTTGCTATTGAGTCATGCCTTTTGGCCTTAAAAATGCCAATGCTACTTACCAATGAGCCATGACTTACATCTTCCATGACATCTTGCTTCACATATTAGAAGATTATGTAGATGATATTCTTGCCAAATCCAAACATCGAGCTGAACACCGACCATCCTTAAGGTCATCTTTGACTACCTCATCAAGTATTGTTATCATCTTTAACAAAAGAAATGTTTCTTTGTGTTACTTTCACAAAAATCCTTGGTTTCATCATTTCTTTGAATGGCATCGAAGTCAATCTTGCTAAAGTAAAGGCTATACTAGAAATGACTCTACCTACTTTGAATCCTACAAGGAAAGTTGTAATCCATTCGTCATTTTATCTCGTACCTTTCGACCACCGTTAACCATTCCATTATCTTCTCAAGAAGAGCGTTTCATTAAAATGGGATGATGAATGCCATAAAGCCTTTGAAGCCTTAAAATAATACATTCTTTAACCACTAGTGCTCATTCCTCCTAAGGATGGCCAACCCTTTTACCTATATATTTCACCACTCGACCATTATTTAGGTGCCTATGCTCACTCATCATGATGAGAAACATAGAGAGAAAAAGTTTATTACATAAGCCGTACCTTATGGACTACAAAAATAGGTATACCCACGGCAAAAAAATTTCTTAGCCTTAGTTTTTGTCACCACCAAACTCCGCCATTACCTTCTCCACTAAAAACCTTCATTATTACCAATAGTGACCCCCTCCACTATATGTATGCCAAACCCTACCAACATCAATGTGCTTCACATTGGCTTATGCTTTTGCCAACCTTGACCTCGAATTCATTCATCAAAAGTCTATCAAGGGCCAAGCTATTACTCGACCAACTAGCAAATGCACCTCTTTCTAAGAATCAACCCTCTAACTTGGATTTTGTAGAAGAATACATAGCTACCCTCTCCTTAGACAAACCCACTTACCAAATGACACTCTTCTTCGATTGGTCCAAGTGTCAATGTGGAGGTGGGGCTGGTGTCATCCTCATTCCTCTTGATCGTGAACATATGCCTTTATCCTTAAAATGGATTTTGATTGTACAAACAATATTGCTGAATACGAAGTACTCGTATTGGGTCTTGAGGATACTTATACCTTAGATGTCAAGTCAATCAATATATTTGGTGATTCCCATCCGGTCATAAACCAATTCAATGGTATATACCAAAGTGTTACAATGAGATACTTAAAAATTATAAACATCATGTGGATATACTTTTGACCACCTTCGACTATTACGAAATTTAAACCACCCCATGTTCTACCAATAAATTTGTGGATACCATGGCCTACTTGGCTTCATAGATACCCACTTCGCCGCCATCTCTAAAATATTTTTCACAATACAAAGGTTGCAATCACCCTCTTATTTACCTCGTGAGGTCTACTCCATCGGAACCATTGCACCGACCCACATGACCTTTGGTATAAGAAATTTGTAGACTATCTTTCCCTTTCCATTCTACCCACCAATCTCACTCATAATGGAAAACGTGTCTTTCTTAAAAGTGTCTCTCGTTATGTCATCATGGGTGGTATCCTTTATAAGCGTGGCTTTGATGGTATTCTCTTACGATGCCTTACAAGTTCGAAATTCCCTACACCATTAAGGAAGTCCACGATGGAATTTGTGGAGGTCACTTTAGTGGTTTAGCTATCACAAAATGCATTCTTTGCCTTGGCTATTATTGGCCAACCCTAAACCGTGATTGTTGTGACTATGTAAAATGTTGTGTGAAATGCTAGTTGATGAGGCGAGAATGTCTCATTAATGTACAATAAATGATCTTATTTTACTCTCCTTTTTATCAAGGTTGATTATATTTTGTGACTTTTGTTTGATCTAATTGTTTCACTCGAAATGTTTCATTCCTTTTAGAAACAGATAAGGTTAGGGCTAGGAGGAATACCTGTTGAACGTCGAGATGGTTTTGCGCGTCGTAGAGAAAGATCGGGTTATCGCGAAGAACTCCTTTTTGTCTTGGAAGGACTACCTGCAAATAAGAACACAAGACCACACGATTTTGATTAGACAATAAATGAGGGAACTGCCTTGGGCCCAGGAAATATAAAACTTCCTTTCGAAGGTGGTCAGTTCCCCTGCTAATATGAATTAACACAAAAGACTGTGAGATATCAATTAAATTGCTTCGTTGAACTGGGTAGGGGAAAGGCTGGTTTTTGGTTATAGTCAGGATAACCGATACCGGTTACTGATAACCGATATCGGTATGGTCTAAGATCTGAAGGTTGGTTGTTTTGTGGGGTGGTTGTGTTGTTTGTAAGGCTGTATATAGGTGATATTAGGAAATAAGGTGATGAGAGGTAGATGAATGATAGTTAGATGCAATGGCACGTTGGGTAGTGGATTCAGGAATGGATTTATGAGGACTGTGATTCAAAAAGCATAAGAAATGTTATAACAGAGGACATGCAAGATGTGACTTACTGGTTTTTGACGAAGATGCAAGTTGATCTCCTTTGCTACAAACTCTTCTGGTTTCTCCACTCGTCTCTGCTCGGTCAAGTGAAGATTTGGACTCTCTTGATCACTCCCAAATGATCTCTGTTGATTCAAAAATCCTTCGACCTTTGATTTTGGTTCGGGGAGCCCATTTACAGGGAACCGATGGCGGTTACGTAACCGACGGCGGTCGAGTAGGAACCGGCATCGGTGAGGAAAAAGTAGGCTATTTTTAGTAAAATAGCCCACCTTCCCTGCTTTTCTCCCGAGAGATCAGTTGCGGGCTTGGTCAAGTGACTAGAAGGTCGGTTTTGGGTGCGAGAAAGGGGTCCTTAGTCATGGGTGTAGGTGTGGACCAAGTTATAGGTCTTAATTAGGTTAGTTTAGGGTTAGGGCTAGGTCATGATGAAGTGGCAGAATGAGGTGGCAGGTGAGATGATGTGGATTTATCAATTACAAGGTAATTAATAAATAATTGTGTAAGGTTTAGGTGATGAGTTTAGGTTGCGAGATGAGATGCGGGTCACAAGGGGTCGTAAGACACAAATTTGGTGTCTACATTAGCCCCTTATTGTCGTGTAGCTTGTTTTGTAAAGCTGCACGGACAATAATATGAAGTGGTTTCCCCTGTTAAGGGTATAGGTAATCCCCCTCAAATCTATCACAGATTGAGTGAACGGGAAATCAGGGATAGGGTTGATAAAGGGTAAATGGTGTAGAGGGGATGGTAAGGTGGTGGGGTAGGTCCAAGGAAGCAGACGCATGTTGAAATGCAATAGTACGACTAGGGTACATGATTTGACGAGCAAACCAGCAATGCATAGGCAAAGGTCGATAGTTTATCCAAACAAGGGTGATATAATCCTGGTATCCAAGGCATAGGAAGTAGCTCCAGGGTATATAACAGGTAAGGTACAGGAACGTTTAGGCATGTTCGGCAGTACCAAATGGCTGGTTTGGTTGAGATAAACGTCACGGTCTAGGTCTGGGCAAAGTTGGTCGACAGATCAAGTCAAGGACCCTAATTATGCTAAAACACGAACAGGTGAGCTCGATTGGACAAAAAACTACAGGATGGGTGGATAAGAGTGTATGTTGGTGATGTTGGGTAAGGTATGGAAGTGGTACGGCCTTGGGTCGGGCCAAATGGTTGGGGTGCGGCCTTGGGTCGGGCCGGATGGGTAGGGTGAGGCCTTGGGTCGGGCCGGATGGGTAGGGTGAGGCCTTGGGTCGGGCCGGATGGTTAGGGTTGCGGCCTTGGGTCGGGCCAAATGGGTAAGGTTGCGGCCTTGGGTCGGGCCGGATTAGTTGGTTGAGGCCTTGGGTCGGGCCAAATGGGTAAGGTGAGGCCTTGGGTCGGGCCGGATGGTTAGGGTTGCGGCCTTGGGTCGGGCCAAATGGGTAAGGTGAGGCCTTGGGTCGGGCCAAATGGTTAGGGCGAGGCCTTGGGTCGGGCCGGATGGGTAGGGTGAGGCCTTGGGTCGGGCCGGATGGGTAGGGTTGCGACCTTGGGTCGGGCCGGATGGTTAGGGTTGCGGCCTTGGGTCGGTCCGGATTAGTTGGTTGAGGCCTTGGGTCGGGCCAAATGGTTGGTTGCGGCCTTGGGTCGGGCCGGATTAGTTGGTTGAGGCCTTGGGTCGGGCCAAATGGTTGGTTGCGGCCTTGGGTCGGGCCAGAGTAGTTGGTTGAGGCCTTGGGTCGGGCCAAATGGTTGGTTGCGGCCTTGGGTCGGGCCGGAGTAGTTGGTTGCGGCCTTGGGTCAGGCCGGTGAAGTCAAAAACGGCTAAAGAGCAATGGAACGTATAGGCGATGTGGTAAATAGGCAATGTGGTGGGAAAGAGAAAGTAGTGAATAAGGGCAAAAAGTTGGGTAAAAAGGAAGAAACCGATATCGGTTATCTATAACCGGTACCGGTTAGATAACCGACGCCGGTTCCTTAGGGCACGCTTTGACCGGTATCGGTTCGATGTGAAAAACCTATAAAAAGAAAAATACGGCCGGTCATTGTCACTTGTCTAATTTGAAAATCGATTTGAGTTGTCTGACGTGGAGAGTGGAGATTGGAGCATTTGGTGCGTGAGGTGGCGTTATTTGACTGGAGGAGTGAGTTGTTAGCGGGCCCGAGTGAGGAGGAGGCAGTAGGTGATTGGTTGAGGACCCAGAAGAGGACATTTGGAGCCATGGCACAGCCAGGAGGAGCAGGAGGAGCTGGACCAGCTGGACCACCACCACCCATCCCACCACGACGACGTGTCGTCATACCGGTAGGTTCGAAACCCCTTATTGTGTTTATTTGATGTTATTATGTTAAATGTGGGGTTTGGGTAGGAATTTACATTTTTTAGGAAATAAGTAGAAAATGGAAATAATTTGAAAAAGGGAGAGGGTAGATAGGCTAAATAGGCTAAGGCGGCTAGGTGGGTAGGTTTTTAGGGTGTTTGGGTGGGTATGTTGGTAGAAAATTGGAAAAAGGTAGGTTGGGGGCCGCGCGGGGTTCGGCCCTGGGGAAAAAAAACAGCGACCGATGTCGGTTGCTAAGCGACCGGCATCGGTCACCAATTTTAGGGGCTGGGTTCTGTGTGGTTGACCGGCGTCGGTCGTATATCGGCCGGCGTCGGTTGTTGTGTTTGTTTTGTTTTTTTGTTTGTTTTTGTTTGTTTTTGTTTTGTTTTGTTTGTTTTGGTTTGTTTTTGTTTTGTTTGTTTTGGTTTGTTTTTGTTTTGTTTGTTTTGTGTTTGTTTTTTTTTGTTTTTGTTTTGTTTGTTTTGGTTTGTTTTTTTTTGTTTGTTTTTGTTTTGTTTGTTTTTGTTTTGTTTGTTTTTGTTTTGTTTGTTTTGGTTTGTTTGTTTTGGTTTGTTTTTGTTTTGTTTTGTGTTTGTTTTTGTTTTGTTTTGTTTGTTTTGGTTTGTTTTTGTTTTGTTTGTTTTTGTTTTGTTTGTTTTGGTTTTTTTGTTTTGGTTTGTTTTTGTTTTGTTTTGTGTTTGTGTGGTTGGGGTATTGGTTGCGGGGTTTCGGTGTGGGTGTGAAGAGGGAGGGGGATAGTGGAGAAGAGGGGTGGGTAGAGGGGTGGGTTTAGAGAGTCGGGGTGTGGTCGGGGGGATAAAAGGGGGTATAGGTAGATATCGTGATAAAGAGTAGGGCTAATGTAGTGGGTGGGTTTTGCAGGCACGTCAGCAGCTGACGATGCGGGACAGGATGCCCCCGCTGTTGGTGCGGATGCGACCACATGTGTCCGCAGCGCATTGGGCTATCATGCGCGAGGTGGGACTCGGCGGAGTCCAGCGATATAGAGCGATCGATAGAGATCATAGCTTGATGGTTGCCCTCATCGAGAGATGGGATCCGGCAACCAATGTGTTCCATCTCCCGACTGGGGAGATGACTATCACATTGGAGGATGTGTATCGCATCCTTCGACTGCCGATCGAGGGAGAGGCAGTCTTCCAGGTAGATTCTGAGATGGCCATGGACAACATCCTACAGGTTTTTGGAGATGCAGCCGCGCTACTTACCTATCACAGCGCGAGTATCGGGTATGGTGATATGTACCGTGCGCACCGACATGAGACACGGCTTGCCGTGCTGATGATGATCGGGATCACCTGCTTCGCCCTCCCGGACTCAGAGGGAGGCCGCTTTCCACGGGCATTGATGGGGGTGCTTCATGAGATGGTGGAGGAGCATACCTGTTATGCTTGGGCACCAGTATATCTGGTGCAGTTATACAGGGAGCTGTGGGGCTATCGCCGGATGAGGTGATTCGGGATTTGTTCGACATTTTTACTTCACTGTTGGGCATATGAGCACATCATATGCATCAGACCAGTAGGGTTACCCCAGCAGCCAGGGCCACAGGTCATATACAGATACGGCTTTCAGAGGTGGTTGGGGGTCGTGGGGCAGCCACGAGCAGTGCTTGCAGGTCGGGACGTTGCTTATTATAGACATTTGTTAGAGGGCCTGACAGCGGTAGATATCGTATGGAGACCTTACAGAGGTCATCACCCTCGTCAGAGGAGCCCGCTTATAGTTGCCTGATTCAGTACACATTCTGGATAGCAGGACGGAGGCCGGGAGAGTACGAGAGGATACCCCTGGAGAGGGTACGCAGGCAGATGGGGCTACGACAGGACGAGCCACCTCCCTTCCCTCAGTACAGGAGGGATGATGTAGAGGCCCCACTGCCTGCACCACAGCCCTTGGACCCAGATTGGGTTGCTGAGAGGCCAGCAGGTGATGGTGTAGATGATGCTGGTTGTACGGGAGCATACATGGTGTGGTGGGCTGGTCAGAGAGCAGCTAGGATAGCACCGCCTGCACAGCCAGACTTGGCAGCAGTGATAGCAGAGCGAGATCAGCTCAGGGGCCAGGTGCAGTTATTACAGGCAAATGGCTCTACTGCACAGCACGAATAGGTGTTTTACGAGGCAGCTAGCCCAAGCTCGGAGTAGTGAACAGGCACCACCACCACCAATGCAGACGGCCTGGCCCGAGGCATAGACAGTGCAGTGCAGTACCACCAGCTTGAGTAGCGGCCACGGCCCATTGAGCCTGTGCATAGGCACAGATACCACCACGGCCACAGGCACCACCAGCGGCACCATCACAGCACAAGGGGCACCTTTGGTAGTAGGAGTCGGGGACCAGCCCCAGCACCTACGGTGGCACGGGACAGATATATGGAGGCGAGAGCGGAGGCCCGGTACTATCAAGATGTTCTTGATGGTACCGGAGCTGAGTATCAGCCATATGCAGCTTATAGAGCAGAGACCTCCCATAGTCAGAGATCGCAGGGAGGTGCAGCCACAGCCGGCGTGTCTGTTACAGGCAGGAGGCGAGAGGCACCATAGGGACCAGCAGGGAGAGGTGCTGAGGGCGGTGGGGAGAGCTGAGGGATCCCTGCATTGTTTTTGTATATGGACATGGGCACCGGTCTGCGCACCGGTTGTGTGGATAGAGGCCTGCGTGCCTACATTTATTCATTTATTCACTCATTTATTGTATACCGGCCTGCGAGCCGAGTACGGGTTGTATAGTTGATACCGGCCTGCGAGCCGAGTATATTTTTGATATGAGGGACCGGCCTGCGAGCCGAGTCGAGGTTATTGACATTTATTGCGGCCTGCGTGCCGGCTTTGTTGTTGTATTATGAGATCACAGAGGCCCCGATGCAGGGTACGTTGTATATTTGAAACCTTGTATATATATATAGATATGATGATTTGACCCACATGCTGTGTTCAAAATGTTTTTAAGTATTTCGTCAATGGTTTGTGATATAGGTTGTATGATGAGTTTAATTGACATGTTGATATATTGATGATGTTGATGTCTTTTGCATGTATATATGGACGACATATTATATGATGAAATGTGGCATGTTTTGTTGCTGGTTTGGTGACATTGTTATATATGTATCTGATGAGTTGGATCCAAATGGTGTATAGATTGATAGTTTTTTGATATCCTTAGATGATGGCATGTTTGTTTTGGGTAAAGTAGATAGATGATATGGATGAAATCGTAATGAGAAGCGGATTGGATGGACAAATATGGATAATGGTGTTGTTATGCAGGAAAAAAAAGCGCGATAAAAAATTAGGTAGAAAATGAAGAAAAGAACTATGTTTCAAAAAGGCAGGTGTGTAACCGATATCGGTTAGGTAACCAACAGCGGTAGTTAGTAGACCGATATCGGTTACGTAACCGAAATCGGTTATTTAGGTATGATCTTTTCTAAAAATAGAAAAGCTAGGTGGCAACTTAAGTTCTAATTTTGAGAGCCATGCAAGAAGTTAAATACGCGAACGCGACGCTTTTGACGATCGAGACAGCAATTGCGTGATGAGAGATTTGAGTGATAAGGAGAAAAGAGACAGGGAAAGTGAATGTGTTCTGAGATTCAGAAGGCAGAAAGGTGAATTTGAAAAGGGTGGTGATCATGGCAGAACGAGGAGAAGCATCCAGCAGGCAGGGACGAGAGGGAAGACAAGGGCCACCTCAAGCTGCTGCAACTCAAGAGGTAAACGTTTTGGTTGTGATTTGATTACTGCATGTTTTGTGAATAAGATGGGGGAGAGTAGGTGGGTAGATATGAGAAAGAAAACATGATAACAAGGGTTATAAATGAGGTGAGTGTTACGTGGTAGGTAATCAAGGGTTTTGGGTATGTTTGTGTATACAGAGAGGAATAAACGAGCAATTATTGTCGTAGGTGGTGTATTTATTTAGTAAGAAATTTGTATGAAGGTAATGAATGACCGATATCGGTTAGGATAACCGGTATCGGTTACATTCAACCGGTTGGCTATGTGAACGACGATACCGGTTGCTGTAGGAATTTCCAGAATTTGAGAAAAAACCCGGGGGGATTTGAGGAATTGAATGGTTGTTTGTTATTTGGATGTATGCAGGTAGAGGCAGGGTTGAGGATGAATGATAGTGTACCATAACTGTTGTCACGAATCCGAGCGGATGTAACGCCAAGTTGAATGGACATTGATAAATCATTTGGGGTTAAGTGGAATCCACTATTATTCATGAATCGCATGTAACCATGCTATGTTACAGGCGTTGATTGAAAGATGGAATCCAGAGAAGAATACGTTCTATCTGCCAACAGGGGAGATGACAGTAACATTGGAAGATGTGTTCCGTATTTTGAGGCTCCCTATTACAGAAAACCAGTATATCAGGCATTACCTAGCGCGGCGGGAGCGATAACAACAGTATTTGGTCCATACGCGCGAGATTTGACACAACGAGGTTTATCATTCACATATGGGATAATGTATGCAGCACACCCTGAGGAGACAAGGTTAGCAGTGATATTAATGATAGCGGTAGGGTATTATGCACACCGAGAGCGAGAAGGGGAAGATTTCCAAAGGCATTGATGTGTGTTATCCGGGAGATGATAGAAAGGAACGTGACTTTTGCATGGGCACCGCATATTTGGTGGAGTTATACAGGGTTTATGGGCTTGAGGCGAAATCATAGGACGACACTTTCGGATTGTTCATACTTATTACACTGTTGGGCCTATGAGCACATTGTTTGTGTGCGACTAGTAGGCGATCCATCCAAATCGGGAGAGACCGGAGGCAGAGGTTGGGATTGAGATGATGGGTCCAGGATGTAACAAGAGGCAAGATCTCGAGGCCGTGATGGGTGACATTGAGTATTATAGGCAGTATGGGAGAGGGTGATGATTGCTGATATCTCATTGGAGGCCTTACGGGAACTATATGGTAAGAGAATATAGCCGAGGAGTTGAGGGGTGTAGAGCGATTGAGGTGGATCGCAAGGCACGCACAGTGAGTATGAGCGGATTCCTCTAGATCGCGCGTGGCGACAATTCAGATTTGTGCAGGATATACCCCTGGCTTATAGACCATATATGAGGATCGACGCCGAGGCAGCATTCTCACCTCCCCGGCCAACACCTCCAGAAGGGCCAGAGGAGATAGCAGCCGATCGCAGTGTAATGGATGCAGGAACGACAGAGGCCTATAGGTTATGGTGGGTAGCAGAGCTGCGAGGTGTACGTGATCGCCCTGACATAGCTGTGATTACAGCGGAGAGAGATCGTCTGCAGAGTTTAGTTCAGCAGCTCCAAACGCAGGTGAATGAGGCAAGAGGATTGTTAGCGGTTGCGGAGTCACGGGCGGAGAGACTAGAGGCTGGATTCCTCCATGCGAGAGGGCGTATTCATATGTTACAGGAGAGATTGGCAGATCAGTGGGTGGTACCAATAGCCGTGGTACCTTTGAGGACAGAGAGGCCCGGCGAGAGGCGTCGACGATCACGATCATCTCCTGGGTCGGGATGAATCGTGAGGGTCTAAGTAAATGTTAGCAAGGTATAAGAATAAATAAGGATGCCGACCTGCGTGTCGATGATAGAGAAGATGTATTTGTTTAACATCTAGATAAGACTGAATATGTATGTTGATTTGATAATAATAAGAATGTTTGCGTTGTGATTTTTGGTGTTTTTGAAAAAGGATAAAGAGGAATGTGATTAAATAGAAATACACAAATATTTATATTTACCACACATGATAGGTTATGGTAGGGTGTGGTCGAGCTAACCTTGGGAGACCCCATGTCTCCTAAGTGTCGCCTACATAGCCCATCGCACAAAGCAAGGAAGGGCCTCAGACCAATGTAGTTCTCCCTTAGGACCAGGGAGAGGTGAATTCAGGCAATTTAGGTATGGTTAGGTGATTGGTTGGTTGGTAAAAGTATTGATAGTAATATTGGTAAGGTAAGGTTGATGGTGTTGGTAATGAATTGGTGATGTTGTAAAAGGTATAAGGGAAGCGAAAGTTAGCCTACCCAAGTGGTAGGGAATCATGTCCTGATTAAGATCAACACACAATCCTAGATGCAAGGCAAAGAGGAAAGAGTGCTCCACAGGTGAACAGAGCAAAACAAACCACACAACATAGAATGAACTTGAAGCCCTAGGTACCGGTGCATAGACGAGAAGTCAATAGGTGAAAAGAGTTGTATGATCACAACATATCAGGTGTACGTCACGTCCCTTGAGTTGAAACAAATGGTGAGGTGAGGTGAATGGTATAGTTGAGGTACGGAGAACTTATTACAAAGTGAGTGTTCTGACGAAAGAGAACCTACCCTAAATAGACAAGTCCATGACCCAAAAAGTTCTTTTGAATGAGGCTTTTATTTTACTGAATATAGACTGATCGATGCGGGAAGTCTACAAGGGATATTGATTGTGCTATTCTTGAGGTCTTCACAAAGCTGATCCATGCGAGAAGCTTCTGATAAAGGCTGACTGTGTATAGCTGTCCTTCGAGGGAGCAGTCTATTTATAGTAGCAGATATGATTTTAGTGCATAGCTGTCCTTCGGGGGAGCAGTCTATATATAATAGCAGCAATAATTTGGCATATAGCTGTCCTTCAAGGGAGCAGTCTATATATAATTTAGATAGCTAGATGTTCTTTTGGCGTGAAGCATCTAGTTTGGTAGGAAGTTTGACTCAAGAAAATCCCATAAGAAGGTGTTATTTTAAGACTTTGAAGTCATGGACTAGACTAAAAAGGGGAAGACATTGTTGAGGGGAGGTGAGAAGTGAGCTTGATTTTATTTGGAGATGTAGGAAACAAAGTGTATGTAGCGGTAAATGAGCTCAAGGGACGAGCAGTAGGTAGATAAGAAGTGATATAACACTAAATTCAATAGTAGAATGGTCGAAGATGCAAGGCATTAAGGGGTTCAGGCTCAGGTTTACCATTAAGCGAAGCTAAACGATAAGTGCCTGATCCATAAGTGTGAGTGATTATATAAGGCCCGATCCAATTAGGAGCAAATTTTCCACGTTTGCTCTTTTCTAGTTTGGTTACATGTTGATTCTCTTTGAGGACAAGATCACCAACCTTAAAGGTACGCTCATGAAGTCGCTTATCATAAGCACGCTTGATACGTTTTTGATAGATTTGAAGGTGATCGAGAGCTGTAAGATGACGTTCGTCAAGAAGCTCCAATTGGGCTAACCGCTCTTGGCGGAAATCATCGTTGGTGAGAATATCCCGAAGGATATTCGAGGAGGGTATTTGTATTTCGAGAGGCAAGACAGCCTCGGTACCATATACCAAAGAAAAAGGTGTAGCATTAGTAGAGGTACGAATGCTAGTACGATAAGCCCAAAGGGCAAAGGGGATGTGATCGTGCCAATTTCTTCCAGACTCATTGACAACTTTCATGAGGATTTTGGTTAGGGTTTTATTAGAGGATTCGGCCTGTCCATTTGCTTGTGGATAGTAGGGTGATGAGAAGCTAAGTTTAATACCAAAGTTGTCACAAAGGTCTTGCAATAACTTATTTTTGAAAGATTTTCCATTATCTGTTATCAGGCGATGAGGAACACCAAAATGACAGATAATGTGGTGGTTAATGAACTCTACAATTTTTTCTTTTTTGGTTGAAATGAGTGGAATAGCCTCCACCCATTTTGTGTAATATTCGGTTGCTGTGATAATCCATTAGTGACGTTGCGAAGAGGATGGGTGAATCTCACCAATAAGGTCTAAACCCCATTGTGAGAAAGGCCAAAGATCTCGGGTGACCTGTAGGGGGTGGCTAGGAGTATGTTGAAGGTTGGCGTGTTGTTGACACATAACACAACGCTTAACATATTCGTAGCAATCGTTATTGAGAGTAGGCCAATAATAACCAAGGCGAAGGATTCGTTTGGCCATGCAAGGCCACTAAAATGTCCGCCACAGATACCGTCATGGACCTGTTGGATGGTATGGGTGACCTCCACGCCGGTGAGACATCGAAGGAGGATGCCATCAAAGCCACGTTTATAAAGGAGTCCCCCCATAACTACATAACGAGAAACGTGTTTAAGAAAAGTGCGTTTGCCAGTACTAGTAAGGTCAGAAGGGAGAACAGAGGTTGTAAGGTAGTCGTGAAATTGGTGGTACCAGGTATCCTGCGAATTAGTAGACACAGTATTTATCATACAAACTACCGGGGTTGAGTAGGATGGGGCAAAAAGTTGTTGGACCAAGACGAATAATTCAGAGTCAGTTGATGAAGCTAGAATTTGCGAGGCTAAGCAAGCCATAGTATCCGCAAATTTGTTAGTGGAGTGGGGAATGGTTTGGATAGAATAGTGAGTAAATAAGGCTAGAAGTGAATCCACGTAGTGTTTGTACTTTTGAAGTTCCTCATTTTTACATTGGTAGATGCCCATAACTTGATTGACTACCAATTGAGAGTCACCAAAAATATTGATAGATTTGATACCTAAGTGTAACGCAACTTGAGAGAACAGTAACAAGGGCCTCGTATTTCATTTGTATTATTAGTGCAAGGGAAATCGAGTCGGAATGAAAGAGGCATGGGCTCAGCGTCGAGAGGAATGAGAACAACGCCGGCTCCTCCACCATGGTGGCATTTGGATCCATCGAAGAAGAGGGTCATTGGATACGACTCCTCCTTGAGGGAAAGAGTAGCGATGAGTTCGTCTGGGAATGTAAAATTGGTAAATTGTTCCCCAGGTAAAGGGGCCTCCGCAAGTTGGTCTGCAAGAGTTTGTCCTTTGATTGATTTCTGGTGGACAAACTCAAGGTCGAGGTCGGTGAGGAGCATGAGCCATCTGGCGATGCGTTGGTTTAGATGAGGTTTGGCATACATGTAATGGATGGGGTCCGTGTTGGTGATGACGAAAGTTTTGTGATTCAGAAGGTAGTGTCGGAGTTTGGTAGCCACGAATGATAGGGCTAGGCATAACTTTTCTACATGTGTATACCTAGTCTCATAGTCCACCAAAGTATGACTTATATAATAAACGGCTTGTTCTCGATTCTCGGAGTCATGATGTGCAAGCATGGTCCCTACTGGCGTGGTCGGTGGTGGAAAGGTAAAGGTAGAAAGGGCGGTCGTCCGAGGTGGGATAAGCACGGGTGGCTGCAAGAGATAAGTTTTGAGAGCTTCAAAGGCTAGGTGGCACTCTTCGCTCCATTGAAAATCAATGTCCTTTTTAAGAAGGTGATGGAAAGGTTGACATCGATCCGAGAGTTGGGAGATGAAACGTCGGATAGATTGGAGCTTACCTTGTAAACTACGCAATTGTTTGAGATTGGTAGGTGGGGGCATTTCTAAGATAGCCTTGACTTTAGATGGGTCGACCTCAATGCCACGCAAAGAGACGATAAAGCCAAGAAGTTTTCCCGAAAGGACACCAAAGACACATTTCTTTGGTTGCAGATGGACAGAATATTGTAACAGGCGATCAAAAATAATGGTTAAAACATCAAGATGTTCACTGCGATGTTTAGATTTGCCAAGAAGATCATCGACGTAATCTTCAAGGATAGTGTGCATAATGTCATGAAAAATATAGGTCATAGCTCACGATAGGTCGCACCAAGCATTCTTAAGGCCAAATGGCATTACACGATAATGAAGGTTCCCAAGGAGTTATGAAGGCGATTTTGTGTTGATCGGCGCAGGGCAACCAAAATTTGGTCAGTATCCCTGAAAAGCCATCCATGAGAGAGAGCATCTCATGGCCTGCAGTGAGATATACAAGTTGGTCAATACTAGGTAGGGGAAGTCATCCTTAGGGCAAGCGAGGTTAAGATCCCGGAAATCAGCATATCCGAAGTCCCCGCTGCTTTAGTGACGGAGTACGATGTTAGAAATCCATTGAGGATAGTTAATAAAGTAATGAAAGAAACAGAAAGGAGTCGTTGAAGCTCCTCTTTGACCAAGAGAGCAATGCGTGGATGCATTTTTCTCAATTTCTGTTTAATTGGCTTGGAATCAGGGTTTAGAGTGATGTTATGGATGGCAATGGTAGGATCAATTCCTGGCATGTCAGCGTAGGACCAAGCGAAAGCTTGGTTGCGAGCACGGAGAAAGGTAGTAAAGGAGACTTGTTCTGATGCGTTAAGGGATTGTCCGATCTTTACAATGTGAGGATCCTCCTCCGTGTGGATGTTGATTTCTATAGTAGATTCATTCAGCATGGTTTGGGTTTCAGATGGTAAGGCGCGTTGAATATAAGAGTCATCCGCGCCAAGGTAAGTGAGGATGGAGTCATCATCCTGGCACTCAACAACGTTAATTGAAGGTGAGTCCTCTTCAATCATGTCTGGATATAGAAGGGGAATAGAAGAGGGGTCCTCATTATCGCGTTGATAAATGAGAGGACCTAGGAAGATAGCATTTATGAAGAAAAAAAAAAGTTAGGAGGGATAGATTCAGGATCTATCGACTCTGTGGGTGACGAAGGCAAAATGGGTGATGACGGTTCGGTAGGGGTAACGTCATCATCTTCTAGAAGACAACTGACACGAGGTTCCACCTGTGTAGGTGTTTTCAGAAAACCGAGACCACCGCGATCATTGTGTTTTGCGTGTAGTCACGGGAATGAGTGTATGTCGGCCTTGTTCATAAAGACCAAAACCAAAGCCTTTCCAAGAACAAATGAGTCAAGAAGGTGAGGGCGAAACGATGACGATTTTCAAGTATTGAAAATCGGATTGGAAGGAACCACACCAAGAGGGGGTTCGGGGGTAATGGAGGATGCGTCAACACCCCATACGTTAGGTTGGTGCGTGCAATGGGGTGGTCCGTAAGAGATTACTTCCCCACACGACGGTCATAGGTAGGATGTGCATGTACCTGTCCGTATTCCTGTGGGGTATGGAAAGAACTAACGTTATATAGGTGATACTCCCCCAGCGTAAGGCGTTGAAAAACATCTACTAAGGGGTCTACGGTTGGGATGTTAGCTGCGGGAAGGGAAGTGGTTTTTGCGATGGTGGTTTCATCACCAAGGCGTAGGTGCGGTTGAGGTGGATGGTTGAGGTACATTTGAAGAGGATGGTTGGGTTGAATGTATGGGTGTCTTGATTGGTATAAGCACATCGTTAGGGCGGTATAACATATTACAGGTTTTAAAGGGGGGAGGATCAGCTTTTACGTTGTAGGACTTCCCCTCGTACTCAAATTTTATGCATATATGTAATGTTGAGGGAACGCATCCCATAGCCCGGATCCAAGGGCAACCTAGCAATATGTTATATTGGAACTCTCCTTCAAGGACATAGAAGAGTTCGGGTAAAGTACGTGGTCCTACCCAAATGTTGAGGATCACGGTGCCTAAGGTAGAGGTAATAGCGTCATTGAATGACCGCAACATGATGGGATTGGCACACATGTAGCTAGAGGGGATATTCATTTGTTGGAAGGATTTTGAAGAGATGATGTTTAGGCTAGCGCCCCCGTCAATCATAACACGACGTACCCGAATGTCCCGGACGTAAGCTGAGATGAAAAGGGCAGGGTCAGGATCTTCTGTACCAAAGTCAACAATTTCATCTTCAGAGAAACTGACTGCCGCAGCTTGTTGTTGTACAGAAGTGGTTGGGGCAGTGGGTTGTTTGGTGAGAGAAGCAACGTGATTGGGTGTTAGAATGGAGGCAACAGGCATGGTTTCATTAGGTAAGACCTCGATCCCTTGAAGAATTTCAACGAGAGCTTGTCGATGGGATTCAGAAGTCTGAATGAGATCATATAGTGTCATTTTTACGGGTGATTGGTGAAGCTGTTTGATCATGGCTCGATGGGCAACTCCATTAGAGACGGGGTAAGCGGGTCCACGAATAACCACTTTGGGTGGTGTTGCACCTCGGGATCGGGATCTTAGATGGAGAAAGAGAGGACGCATGTGTGCTTTCTTTCATTTTCTCGTTGTTTTTCTGTGCTCGAGTAGCAACACTAATCATATTAATCTCGTAGACCTGAGATGAGGAAGATGGTTGGGATAAATCATGGTCTTCAAGAGGTGGGGTTGTAATAATGATAGATCTTGGTGAGGCGGGGATAGATGGTATAGTAGAGGGAATTGAAGCTAAAGGTCTCTCCCTTCGTAAGTTGTCTTTCTTAACCTTTGTATCTGGGAGAGGTGACTGACGAAGGATGGTTTTTAAAGCTTTGCATCTCTCCACATCATGTCCTAGTGTGCGGTGATAGGCGCAGATTTTAGACTCATCATAACCTATAGGTCGAGGTTTAGACGGGTCATAAGGTCTAAGTGGGGGTAGGGAAATGGTCGCATTCTCCACCAACATAGCAAGGATTTTGGCGTAAGATCCTTTGAGTGGGTCAAAATCGGAGGAGGATGAGGGTATTGGTTTTGCGGGTTTTGGTAATGTTTGGGCATGGTTGGTTCGTACGGGTGGTGGTTTAGCCGAGGGGTGTTGATACGTGGTTTTCACTAAACGTGGTTTCTTTGGCGCAGGAGCTACATTCGGCTGGTTAGATGATGAGGCTACAGATGACGTGGTAGTGGGAAACAACCACGGAGAAAGGGGAGTGACAGAAAATAAATCCTTTGATGATGGAGTTTGTTTAGGGTTGATGGGTGGACAGGATACGTGGGGTGATAATGTTGATATACCTTTAGATCTCTGTATAGGTGCAGAAGGCGTAGGTCGTTTTGAAGAAAACACAGGAGGTATGATATATTGATGCAAGGTGGAAGGATGAGGTCCCAATATGGAAGGTAGGTGTGACGATGATGGTTTTGATTGTGATAGAGGCACTGGTTGAGTTTGTCTCCTAGGTGGGGGGGCGGCTTTATTTTTGGATAAATCTAGTCGCTTAGGCGGGTGTGTGAGACTGGGTATTGGTGAGGTCCCAAGTGTAGGGGAAGATTTAGTTGGGTTAATAGAGGTGGATGGGATACTTGGTATAGATACGGGGGACGAGAATGAGGACATAGGCATTTTGAGTTTCTGTAAACACTTAGGGTATATGGTAGAGGTGTCTGGATCGGTCATCTGCATTTGAGTAGAATAGGGGGTACTCAAACGTTCCCACAGGATTCGTCTATCCTCTGGAGAATGACAGTCTTCAGGTGTGAATTGTAAATTTTGTACGGAAGAAAGGTGGGTTGTGATTCCAATCCACTGTGGGTATGATACAGGGGGTAGATGAGGCACTGTATCAATAGATGTTAAGAGGTCGACTGGTCTTTGAAAAGATTTAGGCGATGAAGAACTAATAGGTAAGAGGGCATGTTCGAGAGGATCTGTCATGGTTAAAGAATTTGGTGATGTCGGTGCAAGAGATTTCTCGTCTAAGGATGTCAAAAGGAGTGGCGTACCTTCCTCTTGTGCAGCAAGAGTGGTAGAAGGGGACATTTGGGAAATAGATAGATTAGATAACATCCATTCGCAGTCTTGTAGGGATGTGGTGTAAGCAGACTCATTGATGAGAAGAGAAGTCTGGGCAGTTAACTCTTTTATGGGTAAAGGAATGATTTCGCTTTGGCTTGATGGTGGTGAAGGAGGTTCGGACTCCTGTGTTAGTGGAGAGGCTTGATTCAAAATTTTCTCGATAGAGGCTTTTGGCTGGGAGTCGAAGACTGCATGGATCTCATGAACACTCTCCTCGGCTAAGATATCCTGGTTTATGTTACTATTGGACGAGTGATTTGGGAATGGTTTGTTGAAGATTTTCAAATTTCGGTTGCAGGGGCATTAGGATTATCGAGGGTTATATCACTGCGTCAACCATTTTCGCACTATGTTTTTCAACATTTTGCAGTTTTCATGACTATGTCCTTTACGCGGTGAAAGTTACGAGTCATTTTCTTTGTACCAGGAAGGTATAGCGGGTGGAGTCAAACCGGAGTGAGGTTTAACAGGAGGCAAGGTGATAGCTCCGGCTTTGAGCAATTTTTCCAAGATGACACCATAAGTTTCTCCCAAGGGAGTGTAATTAATGGGCTCGGCTTTGTACTTATAGGTAGTTTTTGGTGGAGTATTAGATGGTGCTTGAGATTTAACCATCACCGCATGGACAGCTCCTTTTGATTTAGAAGAAGTGGACGTGTGAGGAGTGGTGGTGTTTGGTTTATTAGTAGAGTCCGGAGTTCGGAAATTGGGGTTTTTGTTGCGCAACCGCAATTTCTCTTCTTCTAAGGCTCGAATTTCTAATTTCCGAGCCATGGTAAAGGCTTCATCAAATGTGTGGAAAGTTTGAATTTGAAGAGTAGGAGAAATGTGCTTAGCACATGCCCGCGTAAAAAGTTCGATAAGTTCAGCCTGAGGCAAGGCATATGTAAGTTGGTTGATAAGGCCACGCCATCGTCCAACGAAATCTGCGATAGATTCATCTTCGAATTGTCGGATGGCATAGAGGTCGGTGATAGATACTTTCTTAGCAATGTTAATGGAGAAGTGATCCAAGAAAGATTGGGCTAGTTGGTTAAAAGAGAAGATTGAGTGCTGGGCTAAAGCACTGTACCACTCCAAGGCGGGTCCTGATAAGGACATGGGAAATGTGCGGAGTAACAAGGCATCATCATGGGCAATCAAATAACAAGCATGTCTAAATGATCGCAAGTGTTGTTGAGGATCTTCTTTACTATTAAAACGAGTAAATTTGGCAATTCCCATTGAGGAGGATATGAGTGAAGGGGGATAGAAGGGTGAATAGGCTCCCGACAAACTTGCTCGTATGTCAAGGCGCTACGACTTCCCGAAACAGAAGCCTCTAGATTTTGCATTTTGTCCATCATTTGTTTGATGAAATCCATGGTTGGATGAGATGATGGTGCGGTTGTGGTAAACGGAGGCAAATTGGGCCAAGGGCCTCCACTGGACAATGGTGGGGTTAAGTGTTGATAAGGTATGGAGGATGAATATGTTGAGGCGACCGAATAGGGATGTCCCATATAAGATGTTGAGGTTACTGGATACGTGTATGGGAATGAAAAGGTAGGCGGAGCTTGAGAAGGAAAGCTCGTGTGGATAGGTGGCAGAGAGCAAGTCAGGAACGGAGCAGTCTGCAAGAGAGATGAGGTAGGGGCAGTCGGTGGTAATGATATGTGGGGTTCAAGATTAGCCAAAGGAAAGCCAATCTGTGTCATATGAACCTCTGAAGCCATTGGATTGGGAGACGGGGCTAAAGGTGCAGGAAGCAAGGCGGTGTTATCAGGCGGAGTGGGAGCTAAATGAGCAGCTATACTAATAGGCATGCCAACAAGGAGCTGACCATCGGGTGTACGGTCGGGGCATGAGACAAATAGTATTTATGCAAAGCCACTAGGATTAGCATCTAGAAACTTGGCAAATTCCTTATCTCCTGGGAATTTTGGGGATCTCACCGGTGTCCGTAGGATTCCCCAGAATGTGAAGGGGGTGATTCAGGCAAAGGCACAGAGCAAGCATGTGAAACCATGGCGGTGGCTTGCTTCCGAGTGATAACAACCATGGACAATAGTACACAGTAAGGTTTCAATCTATCAAGAACAGAAACAACCTCAGAATGATGAAATTGGTAGGTTCTTTGGTTTGTCGTGAATTGGAAAAAGACAGAATCGATATCGGCCTAAGAACCGATGTCGGTTATACTATAGCCGACGTCGGTCAGGTAACCGATGTCGGTGTAAGAAGTCTAGGATAACAAGATATAAAAGGCTGCTAATTTGATTTTTAACAACGTTTAGTATACTTGTCCAATTATTGATCACAGAAGACAGGGTATGAGAAAGAAAACAGAACTAAAAACAAGCAAGATGCACACGCAAATCCAGAGACTAACCCTAGGGTTAATTTTAATTATTGTGGGCTTATGCCTTTAGACGCGGAACGATGTCAATCCTAAACAAAAGACTTAGGGGAAATGTCAAGTTGTTTTGGCTTATAAGGTTACCTCAATCGGGCGGAGGAATACCGCGGAAAAGGGGGATGTTTGAGCTGTTGTGTTAATTGTGAAGTGATTCGGTATGTGTTGTGTAGTGAAAGTAAGATTAATTTCTTGTCAATACCATGGATATCACCCCCACGTGTACGACCTGTTACTTAATCTATGTTCACTAGAATTGAAAACAACAAGCAGTAATGCAATGCACGTGTTTTAAACCCAAATCAAAAATGATATTCGATGAAGCAAAAGAGATGACTTTCACTAATGCGAGATGTAAAAGAAAAGCAAGTTATTTTATCAAAATAATACAAAACCTTGTGAATATCTTTTTAGAAGAAGAAAACAGCAAGTATACTCCTATATGAAAGCAAGCAAGAAAGAAAGAAACCCAAAATGTTTCACTCGAAATGTTTCATTCCTTTTAGAAAGCACAGATAAGGTTAGGGCTAGGAGGAATACTTGTTGAACGTCGAGATGGTGTGCGCGTACCGTAGAGAAAGATCAGGTTGACTGCGAAGAAATCCTTTTTGTCTTGGAAGGACTACCTGCAAATAAGAACACAAGACCACACGATTTTGATTAGACAATAAATGAGGGAACTCGCCTTGGGCCTGTGAAATATAAAACTTCCTTTCGAAGGTGGTCGGTTCCCTCGCTAATATGAATTAACACAAAAGACTGTAAGATATCAATTAAATTGCTTCGTTGAACTGGGTAGGGGAAAGGCTGGTTTTTGGTTATAGTCAGGATAACCGATACCGGTTACTGATAACCGATATCGGTATGGTCTAAGATCTGAAGGTTGGTTGTTTTGTGGGGTGGTTGTGTTGTTTGTAAGGCTGTATATAGGTGATATTAGGAAATAAGGTGATGAGAGGTAGATGAATGATAGTTAGATGCAATGGCACGCTGGGTAGTGGATTCAGGAATGGATTTATGAGGACTGTGATTCAAAAAGCATAAGAAATGTTATAACAGAGGACATGCAAGATGTGACTTACTGGTTTTTGACGAAGATGCAAGTTGATCTCCTTTGCTGCAAACTCTTCTGGTTTCTCCACTCATCTCTGCTCGGTCAAGTGAAGATCTGGACTCTCTTGATCACTCCCAAATGATCTCTGTTGATTCAAAAATCCTTCGACCTTTGATTTTGGTTCGGGGAGCCCATTTACAGGGAACCGATGGCGGTTACGTAACCGACGGCGGTCGAGTAGGAACCGGCATCGGTGAGGAAAAAGTAGGCTATTTTTAGTAAAATAGCCCACCTTCCCTGCTTTTCTCCCGAGAGATCAGTTGCGGGCTTGGTCAAGTGACTAGAAGGTCGGTTTTGGGTGCGAGAAAGGGGTCATTAGTCATGGGTGTAGGTGTAGACCAAGTTATAGGTCTTAATTAGGTTAGTTTAGGGTTAGGGCTAGGTCATGATGAAGTGGTAGAATGAGGTGGTAGGTGAGATGATGTGGATTTATCAATTACAAGGTAATTAATAAATAATTGTGTAAGTTTAGGTGATGAGTTTAGGTTACGAGATGAGATGCGGGTCAAGAGGGTCGTAAGACACAAATTTGGTGTCTACACTAATATAAGTTAGGATGTAATTGTCCATCTTTTGTTGATTGTAGTTCTAACGTTTAAAAACTTTGTAATTCCTAAGTGCTTTGGAAATTCAATTTTGTAGTAAAACAGGTCATAATTAGTCGGAAGAAAAAGTATGAAGCGGTCAACATGTTTTTGGAAGCATTGGTTTCAATACGGCTCAGTTCAGAACTTCCAGACTTAGCTCTAGAACTTCGTTACACAGTTATGAGATCTATCACTTAGTTCCGGAACTTTCAGCTTAGTTCCAAAACTCCATCACTTAGTTCCGAAACTTTTGGACTTAGTTTGAACTCCTGCATGTATCTCTAGAACCTGGCAGTTAGATCTGGAATGACTTCCTTTAGTTCTGGAACTTCTCTAAAGTTCCGGAACCGATGAGAATTTATTTATTCCCACAACATCCGGTGATTTAGCAATCAATGATCCTTTCAATCAAGAGCAGATTAGAAGATTTCTAATTCTTCATACTTGCAGATCCAGGGATAACTATCATACAACAAGACGCCTAGACATGATCCAATTCAACATATATTTTGGGCATGTTTCATTCTATCTCGAATCAAAGTAGGAAAAATATGGTTGTAAATACACTGTGGAAGAAGTAAATATATATGTAGACCTATAGATAGATAAATATAGATATAGAGAGATATAGATATACGAGATAGAAAAGATAGAGAGATAAGAAATAATACATTTTTGTAATGCAGAACATTTTATCAATAAAATAGTCATTCCTATTTTGAGAGTATATTAAGTTGTCAAATCCTGTTTCAAGGTGGAGCAAGGGCCCACTCCTCCAAGAACCAAGATCTTTGTTTTATTGGTATTTATATTTCTAGAGAAAATAGTATAGATCTATTAATTCTGTAAATGATTTTGATTACTCAAGTTGAAATCTATTGTATACTTGTTCCTTCAGGTGTTCTAGATTAGATTCTTCTTTCTTTGCATTCAACTTTCAACATTCTCAAATTGTGTGTTTATTTCCAAAGCAAGTGTGTTCATTTTTGTAATGTGTGTTTACTTACAACAATCTATTCCATTATGAAAATGTGTGTTTATTTCCAGCAATCAATTTTGTCAGAGAGTGTTTACTTCCAACAAGTTTTCATAGTTTGATTTCAATAAGGTTTTAGCCAAGGAATCCTCAAGAAATTGAGAAAATCTCCTAGAAAATATAAAAAGAAACAAATACCTATAGTAAATTACTAGATCACTAAGATTTCTTGTTGTATATAGCTTCGGACACCACCCCTGGTTTGAATATGACATCGACAAAGAGTTGATTAAATGAAGGAATAATGACACCCATCACAAGAAACATGCTAATCATCATCACACACCTAGTCATGCCTTGCAGTTACACAAGATCTTTGGCCTTTCTCTTAATGGGGCTTGGATATTGTCAAGTGAAATCAATCCCCATTATTCATAACGCCACCAATGGATTATAACAGCTATTGAATATTACACTAAATGGGTAGAAATAATCCCCTTGATTTCTACAAAATCGAGAAAATATGTGAATCCATCAACCATCACATCATTTTTCGCTTTGGTTTTCTCGCATCATCTCTCAAGCGATAATGGAAAATAATTCAAAAATAAAACCCTACGTAAGCTATGTGACACTTTTGGCATCCAACTCAGTTTCTCATCACCTTATTACCCACAAACCAATGGCCAAGCAGAATCAAACAATAAAACCTTGAACAAAATTCTTATGAAAGTAGTAGATGATCTTTGGAAAGGATTCGCAATCACACATTCCTTTCACCTTGTGGGCTTATCGCACTAGTATTCACACTTCAACCGCTGCCACACCTTTTTCTCGGTCTACAAGTATTAAGGTGTCTTACCTCTCGAAGTCTAGATTCCATCTCTCCGCATCTCACTACAAGACATTCTCAACAACGATGAATTTTGCTAAGATCGTTTAGTGCAACTTGAGTTATTAGACAAATTCCATCTCAATGCTCTTGACCATCTCCAAATCTACCAAAAATGTATCAAACATGCCTACAAAAAATGTGTCCACGAACAAACTTTCAGTCGGTGACCTCATCCTGAAAGAAAATCAACATGTAACCAAAGAAGAGAAAAGTAAACAGGGCAAATTTGCTCCTAATTGGCTTGGACCCTATATCGTTACCCATGCCTATGGATCAGGTGCTTATCATTTGTCTTCACTCGAAGGTAAACCCAAACCTGAGCCTCTCAATGCCTTGCATCTTCGACCATTTTATTGTTGACATCAAGTCCTATATCACTTTCTGTTAGTTGATTGCTCGTCCTTGAGCATTTTTCACCATCCATAATACCCTTTTTGAGGATCCACAACTAAATAATTTCCATGTTCCATTTTTGCTCCAAAAAAGTTCATTTTTTTCTATTGGTCCCCTAATTCGTATTTTCCTAATTGAATGCCTTTGAATTGCTCACATTGTCATGATATTGCCCTAAATTGAAGCAAAATCCAAGTTTCCCCTTTGTTGTGCCCTAATTTTTTCATTTACATGGGTTGTGTCATTTTTTCCTTGCCCTATTCGTGAAAAAATTTGAAATAGATCGAATCGAGTTATTTGTTGCTAAAATCCTAATCCCCAGGCCTAAACCATTGTGAAATCATGATTCATTGGATTCAAAATGGAAAAATCTGCCTTCCTTATGAATTTTTTCAATTTCTAGGGCATCCCCTGCATTTTTTACGTTTTGACGGGCATACGGGTGTCATCTACCCATCAAAATTATCCTTGCATGTTATCGCTAACGTGGCAGGTTTCTATTGGCCGGGAGGTCGGAAAATGTTATAAGTTGTTACTTTTTGAAAAATTGACAAAGGAAAATTTTGCTCCACGGCCCCGCATTTGCTACAGTGATGTGCCTATGTGGCATGATTTGATTGGTTGGAGGATCGGTGGGTGGCGGGGGTCACTTAGAACATTTTCTTCCATTTTGGAAAATTTCTCAAAGTCACTTTTTGGTCCGAAGGCCCACATCCAATGGGAAGTAGACACGTGGTCGGGGGGAGTTGGAGAAAAATTTTGATTCGGGGATTTGGGGGAAAATTTTGACCCAAGGCCCACATCCAATGAAAAGAGGACACGTGTCCAGGAGGGTCAAGCAGAGGTGAAGAGTTGGAAAAATTTGAAGTTTTTGGCTTCAAAATGCCAATGGAAAAATTTGGCCCAAGCCCCCCACAATTGGAAGGTGACACATGGCGGGAGGGAAGGAGTGGGTGGAGGAGGGACTTGAAAATTTTTTTATTATTTTTTGCCTCGGATGCCAAGGTAAATTTTGACCCAAAGGCCCACCTCCAATAAGATGTGGACACGTGTCAGGAAAGTCAGCATGGAGGGGCAGAGTTTGTGAAAATTTTGAAATTTTTAACTTCAAAATGTTAAAGTTAAAATTTGGCCCGAGGGCCCTCCAATTAGAGGAAGACACGTGTCAGGAGGCAAGATGGATGAAGGGGCCAAAGGAAAATTTTATGAATTTTTGCCTTTATGTTTGCAAGGTAAAAATTGAAAATGGGCCCGCCACCAATGAAAACAAGACATGTGTCCAAAAGGAGGTGGAGGATTTTGTGCTTGCGGAAGAAATGTTGGAAAATTTACAAACTTTGGCAAAAATTTCAAAGGAAAAATTGATCCGTGGAAAATTTGAAGGTGTCCCCCACGCCAATTAGGGGTGACACGTGCAACTATTCAAAAGAAAAAGGAGAAGCATGGGCCCGTGGGAGGATTTTGTGCTCATGGAGGAATGAAGGAAAAAATGAGGGGTTGGCTCCATGCAGTGAATGGGAGACCGCCACGTGGTGGAGGAAGAAGTAGTGGGTGTTCGGGCCCGTGGAGGTTTTTGAGGAAATTTTCCTTTTTCAAAAAGGAGAAAAATTTATTATTTTGGCCCATGATTTTTGGTAGGGTCCACCTAGGGACATGTGGCGTGTCCAGGGGCATGGGGAAAATTTTCAAAATTTTCCCGAGGTCAGAAAAGGTTTGAAATGCATTTTTAAGGTTGGATGCCCGGTCCAATGGTATTTGGACACGTGTCCACCTTATCCAAAGTCAAAGAAGATATTTTTGAGCCTACATGTCGAATCTCATCAAGACACGTGGAGGGCGGAAATTTAAAGTTGATTTTAAATCAACGGTTGCTGAGTGTTTTTGTTTCTTGCGCCATTGGAGCTCCAAGATGCTTGGAATCATCATTTTTGCACCAAATTGCATGAAATTTTATATGAAATCACATCCCCTCGACCTTTTGGATGCATGTAATGGCATCATTCATTTGAGCTATTTGGTGCCCTATAGTGATTTTCATGAAATATTTTTCTCGGCCCATGTAAAAATGTGAAAAGTGAAAAATTAAAGTTGCAGAGTTAAAAATGATGAGGGAAAAGGGTGGAAAATGATTGCAAATGCATGTTGGCATGGTGGAATGACAAAAATGTGACCCTAGGATGGATAAGGATCCGAATCCATGTAATATTTTAAAATATTTGTGCATCTCTGGCATTTTATGAGTTGTTTTACAGTTTTATATCATTTTTCATCAAATGGATAGGGTTTTGTAACAAATTTGATCCCTTTGGCATTTCTTTGCTTGGGATGCAAGGATCCAAGCTGGCATAGGGTATATTATGTAATTTGGAGGCATTTTGTAAAGTCTGTTGAAAATTTTGGAGAAAGAGAGAAGAATTTTCATGAGGAAAACTGGAAGAAGTCCATTTTCTTTTGGAGAAACTACTGAGAGCCATTTTTGATTCTGTTTGCATCAAATGTTCATCATGTTGAGTTGGTTTCAGTTGTAAAGCCATCAAAAAGCTTTGAGATTGTCTAAATAACATTCCCTTGCTGATATATTTGATCAAATTCTTGGATTAACTGGTTTTATCTCTTGGCAAAGCTTGCATACACTTGTATTTCAGTATGTTTTCAATTTGTGTTTCATGCTCATGTTGCAATCTTGTGTTTGGGATCTTTATTGGTCATACATGGTCTCATTTCTTGTAGAGGGTTTGAAGGCATCTACAATCTTCCATTTAGAAGAGCATTCATTTGAGTGAAGATAAACAGATTTAAATTCATCTTACCTTCCTTGTAAATTGAGGGTGTTTGTAAACCTTTGGGTGTACCTTAGGTCATGATCTAACAAGGGTTTCTAAATGCTTCATTGATATTTTTCTTCAAGCCTTTGTGGTAGGTTATCAAAGTTTGTATGGAATAGTGCAGATTTGGGCATCCATGTGTGCACACATCCTGGTTGAAAGAGCACTTCAAATTCATTGAAACATCTCTATGTTGTTTAGGTGTTGTAATTCATTTGCAAAGCTTCCCAAAGAAGAAGATGATGATTTCTAGCTACTCTTGTCCCAACATCTCTCATCAGAATTTCATTTTAAACTAACTCATCCTACCTATAATACCCCTACATTTGCATTGTGTGTCCACAAAAGAATTCAATCCTTTCACTAAAATGCACAAAGTTGATCAGGGTTTTATCATGTCTTTAGCAGCTCTAGCTTTGTTTTGAAAACATTTCCATCATTTAGTAGTGACAACTCCTTTGAGTTTGGATAATGGATACTTGATCATGTTTTCACAAAGCCTCTTCCATATCATATGCAAAACACAAGGATATCTCCATCTCCTTACCATATAAGGGCTGCAATATAGGTTCTCTTGCCTTGGTTGATAGGCACAACCTAAAATAGTGAGGGTTAGATCAAAACCCTCTTGAAGGTGCTATCCACTCCCTCAATTCTTGAATGCAAACAAGCAGATAGGTGTGCTTCCCGGCTACAAATGACATACAAAACATCTATCTATCCTTGAGTGTCTTGTGCAAATTTATGATGTTGTTCAAGTTGTGAAGGAGAGTAAAATTGGATACCAACACCGAGTGGCGCCGTTTTGGGGATTTCTTTGATTTCTTGGTGGTTTTGAAGTGTTTGAAAGGTTTGAGCATTTGTGTGATCAAGTATTTGAGTTGTTACATTCTTGAGATATCATTTCATACTTCAGATCTGCATGTTTTGGGTAAAAAGGATTTCAAACTCAGCTTGCTCTTCTCATTTACTAGTAGTTTATATGATTTGGATGCATTGTTTTTGGTTGAATCAAGAAGAAGAAGATCTGATTTGTAAATCCTTGCAAAGTTTTCAGTCATAGCATACATTTGACAGAATATTTTAGTGCTTTCTTACACAACTAAGGTGGAAATCCTTAGTGGTGACTCCATGTTGTTTGGATCTTGAAATACTAGTTGTCTTACACATTTTTGTCATTTGAAACTTGTTGTTTAAATTTGTCAAGCTGGAGGGAAGGAGATCCCTCTTCATCAAGGACTCTTCTAAGAAGTTTCTCACCGAATCAAGAAGCTCAGAACTAGAAGGAAGAAGAGTGTGGAAAGTGGTTGGTGATTTGGTTGCAAGAAAAGAGATCCCCATAGTTGAATTTGAAGGAGAGCAGCCTGTTATTGAAGATTATAATTCTTCTTCAAGTAGATCTGATTCAGCAATCTTCTTGCTGATTTTCATTCTCCATCAGGTGAGGGACCTTCTTGTGTATTTAAAAAACTTGCTCCTAAATCTTCTCCTGTGGTTTCTAAGTTTGCTAAAGTTTATCAAGAGAGTGAGCCTTTGGGGGGTTGTCATTTTAAAGATCACTCATCTATTCCAATCAGACCCATTACTACTCCCAACCAGCTTGTTTCACCTCCAAGATCACCCCCACTAAACAATATGGCTCAGCCTAGACCTCCATTTGTTGTTAACACCTTTGGTCCTATAAATTTTGGAGGAATGGATGGTTATCCAAATGTTGTCCCACAAGATGTGAGAAATAGGTTACCAAAATTCCAAGGTAACAATGCCATTACGGTGATCAACATCTCAAACTCTTTGATAATATGATGGAAGATTTTGAGATAGAATTTGAGGATGTGTATATCAAGTTGTTTATCCATACACTTGAAGAAGATGCTAGGGATTGGTACAAGGCTCTACCTGATAACTCTATTGATTCATGGACTGAGATGAAAATGCATTTAGATTGTAGTATGGTGACAAGGTGATCCTAGATTTCTTTTGTCCGAATTTGAAAATATCAAGAAGAACCCAAATGAGACAGTCCATGACTTCAATACAAGATTCAATAAAACATTGAGAAGGCTTCCTGTCATTTTGAGGCCTTGTGATGAATCTTGCTTGATCAAATATGTAGATGCATTTGATAAAAAGGTAGCCTATTACTTGAGAGACAAAAATCCTACAAACTTGAGGCAAGCTTTCACCATGGCACTTCAAATTGAAAATAATATTAAAGCTATTGGTAAACCACTTAAGAGGGATGGTGTGAAGCTGATAAACCCCGAGAAGCCTCAAGCTAGCAAGGGTGCTGATTTAGAAGATGTTGTTAAAACTTTGGCAGGGGTTGTTAAAGAAATCTCTTACAAACTAGCCTGGGCTGAGAAAGGAATTGGGAAAAGTTCACAAGGACAACAAAGAACTCAAAACCATGATAGATTTGGCAATCATCCTAGGGGTGATCAAAGACAAGATGATAGAGGTAAAGGGCCTGTTGGATCTGCAAATAGACAACCCAAGCACGTGAAAATAGAGTGGTGCCTGACCCTTTGACTGTAAGGGTTGTTGTTGTTCAAGAAATTGCTGATATGGATTGGTGTGATAGATGTTTTCTTCCTCATCCTCCATGTGAAATGGACCAGCAAGATATTGATGATGATAATGAGAATGAAATGGATGATGACATTTGTATGATGGGCAGCTCTTTAGGCTCACAACAAGCAACAACATCAACAGATGTGATAAGTGCAAGGACTGCTGCAACCTTTTGGGATTGCATAAAGAGGGTACCATTTCTTTCTCTTCCTCAAATTCATGATGTAGATGTAGTTCAGGCCTTTGAAATTCCTAATAATGACTTTGAATATCTAAGGGCTTTAATGATCAAGAAGTATGATGGTGGTATTCCTTCGGAGGAAGATAGACAATTGTTAATGAATGTTGTGGTTGGTCAAGAGAAAGAGTACAATACTAGAAGTAAAGTTGTTAGAGGAGCTGGTCCTCAAGCCAAACCAAAGACACCCTTGCTCACAAGCATTCCCAAAGACAATCCTAGAAAAGAAACAATTGCCAAGAACCCTGTTGTCCCATGCAAAAATATCAGTCCTCTTCATGCCCAGGCTGCCAAGAATACTTCTCCATCTGATGAACCTTCTTGTTTCCCTTCCAATGTTGTTTTACCAAAGAATGTTCCATATGATATAGCCAGGTTTTGAGCCAAATTAAAGTGAGTGTTCCAATTATTGAATTGCTTAGAATTCCTGAGCATAAGAAGAGAGCATTTGAGTACTTGGGATTGAAAGAAGAAAAGATTACCCCAAGTAGAAATGTAAATGTTGTTGAGAATCCTCTTCAAAGCATTGTTGGCCTTGAAACACCACCACCAATGGAAGATTTTGGAGAGGCACCTGAAGTATATTTGGGGACATCCTTGGTTGATTCCCAATTGAATGTTGATCCATTCTTCACAACTTTGCTCATAAAAGATAGGTTGCTTCACAATTGCATGTTTGATTCCGGTGCATCATGTAATGTCATGCCTCTAGAAGTCATGAATGAGTTGGATATCAAGGTGACAACAGCATATGGGAAGTGTACAGCCATGGATTCAAGGGAAGTGCGGTTGTTGGATGTGTGAAGGGTTTAGTAGTGCAACTTGTAGCCTATCCGGGTAAGAATTTAAAACTTGATGTTGTAATTGTTGATTGCCCTGCCAAATGGGGTATGCTTTTGTCAAGAAAGTGGGCTGTGAGTGTTGGTGGTAGTGTTCAAATGGACATGTCTTTTCCACCATTCCCATTGAGGGCAGCCTTGTCAAACTCTATGGTGAAAAGAAGATGTTACACTTGATTGAAGATCCCAACAATGCTTCTTATGAAGTGTTGTTTGCTGATGTAGATGTTGACAACTTCATTGGTTTTGCTGATGGAAAAGAGAATAAGATGGAAAATCAGAGTGCCTTGGTATGGTAGGTTCTCCATGGACATTACTATTTGATGGAGCTTGCTCCAAGTTTGGGAATGGTGCTGGTATAGTGTTGGTTTCTCCAAGTTTAGAAGAGTTTCCTTTTTCCTTCAAGCTCAATTTTGAATGCACTAACAATATAGCTGAATATGAAGCATTGTTGTTAGGGTTAAGGATTGCATGGAAATATGGAGTGAAGGATATTGTTGCTAAGGAGATTCAAGAGTTGGTGGTGAAGCAAGTAAGGAAGATGTATGCCACAAAAAATCAGCGTATGAAGCAATATAAGAATGTTGTTTGGGACTTGATTGAAATGTTTGATTCCTTTAACATTGTTTACCATGATAGAATCTTAATGCTGCTGCTGATAAGTTGGCTGTCCTTGGCTCTAGATTTGACAATTGCACCATTTCACCCTTTTGTGAATATGACATTGAAGTACTAACAAGGCCAGTTGTCCCGGATAATGTAAAACATTGGCAGATTTTTGATGATGATGCACAAATCTTGAGGTTCTTACAATGCCAAGGTGAGTTTTCTGGTCAAAACATTGATTGGGAACCAATGGTGTGCATGAATGAAGGTAAAGAAACCTTGTTTGACAAGGATATAATACAATTGAAGACAAACACCATTCCTAAAGGCCTTGTGGCACTTGAATCCAACTTTAGCAATGTTGATTGTATCATTAATAGAAACTTGTTTGCTTCAAGGGATGTGGAAGAGCACAACTTGGGAACCAAGGACAAACCAAGGAAGATTTGGTTGGGCAGCCATCTCAGCAAAGAAGAAAAATAGTCCTATGCCCAACTTTTAAAGAAATATCAAGATTGCCTTGCTTGGTCTTATTCAGAGCTAAAGGCATATAGAGAAGATTTATTCCAACATGAGATTCCTCTTGAGGCCAAAAAGCTAAGCCATTTAGACAAAAAAAAAGGCCCATTAACCCACTTCTTTCCATGAAAATGCAAGAAGAGTTGAAGAAATTGAGAGATGGTGGCATCATTCAACCTACTAGATACTCTTCTTGGGTTGCCAACCTTGTGCCAGTTAGGAAAAAGAATGGTGATATCAGACTTTGTGTGGATTTTAGGAATCTAAACAAAGCATCTATGAAGGAAAACTACCCATTTCCAAACATGGAGAATATGTTACAGCTTGTAATAGGGTCAGAGATGCTTTCTACTTTGGATGGTTTCTCCGGATACAACCAAGTAGTTGTCAAAGAATCAGAAAGATTAAAGACAACCTTCACTACTCCTTGGGGGACTTATGTTTTTGTAAGGATGCCCTTTGGATTGATGAATGCTGGTGCTACTTTTCAGAGGGAAATGGATGTTGCCTTTTGCTGGTTATATCAATGAATTTATTGTAGTTTACCAAGATGATGTGACTATTTTTTCAAGGCAAGCAAGGAGACCATTTGCAACACCTAGAAAAATGTTGATCAGATGTAGAGAGTATGGCATTTCACTTAATCCAAAGAAGTGTCATTTTGGTGTGTAAAAAGGCCAAGTTTGGGACATATTGTGTCCAAAGAAGGTGTTATGATAGACCCGAGAGAGTGGAAGCAATCAGCAAAGTGCCCATTCCAAGAACCAAGAAAGGTATTCAATCTTTCTTTGGCCAAATCAATTTCATTAGAAGGTTTGTTTCTAATTTTGCTGAGCTAACTCTTCCAATCACAAGCATGCTAAGAAAGGATCAAGTTATCAAGTGGGAGGAGGCTGCCATCAAGATTTTGAAGGAATAAAGGATGCACTTAAGCATGCACTTGTTTTGGCAGCTCCAAACTATAAGATGCCTTTCCAAATCTTCTCTTTTGCATCTGAATTTACTATTGCTTTAGTTTTGTTACAAAAGGATGAAAATGGAGCTGAGAGGCCTATTTATTTCTTTAGCAAGGCTTTACAAGCAAGTTGAATTGAAGTACACAATTATGGAAAAACAAGCATTTGCATTGGTAAAAGCAACAAAGATTTTCAGGCCCTATATTTGAGTTCAAAGGTTGTTGCTTATGTTCCCCACACCATGGTTAAAGACATCTTATCAGACATGGAGATATCAAGCAAGAGATGTAGATGGGTCAAAAAATTACAAGAATATGATATAGATATCCAAACAACAAAGCTGGTAAGAGGTTTGGGTCTTGCCAAGCTCATGGCTGAGAGTAATTTGCAAAATGTAGAAGTAAATCAGCTAGAGGAAGAAAGGGAAGATCTTCTTGACAAATTGATGAGGTATGAGTGGTACAAAGATGTGATTTTTACCTCAAGACACCTATGTTGTCCTAGTCACTTGAATAAAAATAAGAAAAGAGCCCTCAAGTTGGCTTCTCAGAAATATATCATAACAGACCTTGGGTTGGCTTGGAAGAACCCTGAAGGTGTCCTCTTGAAATGCATAACTGAAGATGAAGCTCCCAAGTTGATTGCTGATTTCCATGGGGGAGTTTGTGGAGGACATTTTTCTGGTAGAGTGACAACACACAAGATTTTAAGAGCTGGTTATTGGTGGCCAACTCTTTTTAAAGATGCAAACCAACTAGTTAGAAGATGTGATAGTTGCCAACATTTCTCAGGAAGATTGAAAGCTTCAGGCTCCCTTCCTTTGCAGCCTATATCAATTGAAGCTCCTTTCAAACAATGGGGAATGGATTTCATTGGTGAGATTTCAGATCCTTCTAGTGCTGGTCATAAATGGATCCTTGTTGCAACTGATTATTTCACAAAGTGGGTTGAGGCCATTCCATCTAGAAAGGCAACACACCAAGTGGTAATGGATTTCTTGCTTGAATCATATCATATGTATTTGGAGTTCCTAGTTAAGATTGTATCTGATAATGCCATGTGTTTTAGAGCCAAGCCTTTGATGGCAATGTGCAATGAATATGGGATAAATCTGACTTATTCTTCAAACTACAATCCACAAGGCAATGGGCAAGCTGAGTCAAGTAATAAGAACTTGCTCAAGATTATTAGAAGGACTTTGGAAATCAACAAGAAGAAGTGGGGAGAGCAATTGAAATTTGTAGTTTGGGCTGATAGAATAACTCCAAAAAGAGCAACTGGTAAAAGTCCATTTGAATTGGTGTATGGAACTCAAGCATTGCTGCCCTTACACTTGCAATTATCCACTTTTCAGTTTTCCCAATAGTTGGAAGATCAAGAACATGGCCCATATGAATCAAGGATCAATCAGATCATTGAGTTGGATGAAGAAAGAGCTTCTCATCAAAGGCATGTCAGATTTAGAGAGAAATTGAAGAAGTTGTTTGATAAGAAGGTCACTCCTAGAGCCTTCAGTGTTGGAGATCTGGTTTTGTTGTGGGATAGTAGGCATGAAGACAAGGGAAAGCATGGAAAGTTTGATGCTCTATGGATGGGCCCTTATGCCATTGATATCAGGATTGGAGAAAATACATTTTTTCTCAAGGATTTGGATGGGGATTTGTTGGAGCTTCCTGTTAATGGTAGACATTTAAAACATTTCTTGGATTAAATCCCCATGTGAGGTATGCACAAGTTGTACATTTTGTATAGCCCTTGTTTTTGTTTTGTCTTTGCTTTGTTCTTGTTGTTGTTGGCTTGTGGTTTGCCCTTTTGTCCTTGGCAACCATTGTTGGTCTAGTTTTCTCGGTCCTTTTTGGTGAAAATTCTGGTTTTTGGGCTGCTCTGCATGTTTTTGACTCCTTGCCCAATGGATTTTTGGCACTTGGTCTACATTTTGATCTTGTGGCACTCACTGGGAGTGCCCATCCCCAAGCAGGAGCCAATGTTGGTGCAATTTCTAGGTTTGCACACTTTGCCTTAATTTCCATGTTCCATTTTTGCTCAAAAATGTTCATTTGTTCTAGTGGTGATCCTGTAATTCATTTTTCTAATTGAATGCCTTTGAAATTGCCACATTGTCATATTTTCCCTAAATTGAAACAAAATCCAAGTTTCCCCTTTTTGTGCCCTAATTTTTTCATTTACATGGGTTGTGTCATTTTTTCCTTGCCCTATTCATGAAAAAAATTGAAATAGATCGAATCCAAGTTATTTGTTGCTAAAATCCTAATCCCCAGGCCTAAACCATTGTGAAATCATGATTCATTGGATTCAAAATGGAAAAATCTACCTTCCTTATGAATTTTTTTGATTTCTAGGGCATCCCTGCAATTTTTTACATTTTGACGGGCATACGGGTGTCATTTGCCCGTCAAAATTATCCTTGCATGTTATTGCTAATGTGGCGAGGTTTCTATTATTGGTGAGGAGATGGTCGGGAAAATGTTATAACTTGTTACTTTTTGAAATTTTGACAAAGGAAAATTTTACTCCGTGGCCCCGCATTTGCTACAGTGATGTGCCTACGTGGCATGATTTGATTGGTTAGATGGACCGGTGGGTGGCGGGGGTCACTTAGAATTTTTCTTCAATTTTGGAAAAATTCTCAATGTCAATTTTTTCCCGAAGGCCCCGCAATAAATCCAATGGGAAAGAAAACACGTGGTGGGGGAGTTGGAGAAAAATTTTGATTTGGGGATTTGTGGGAAAATTTTGACCCGTGGGCCTACATCCAATGGGAGGACACTAGGTGTCAGGAGGGTCAAGGAGAGGGAAGAGTTGAAAAAAATTTTTTTGGCTCAAAATGTAATGGAAAAATTTGGCCCGAGAGCCCGCACCCAATTGGAAGGTGGACACGTGTCGGGAAGGTCGGGTGGGAGGGCGGGTTTTGAAATAACTTTGAAATTTTTAATTTTTTCAAAATCGGATTTAAAGGTAACATTTTGACCCAAAGGCCCGCCTCAATAAGATGTGGACACGTGTCAGGGAAATTGAAATGGAGGGGTGGAGTTTGTGAAAATTTTGAATTTTTTTTTAACTTCAAAATGTTAAAGTTAAAAATTTGGCCCGAGGGCCCGCCTTAAATTAGAGGAAGACACGTGTCCAGGAGGTGAGATGGATGAAGGGGCTGATGGAAAATTTTATGAATTTTTACCTTTATGTTTGTAGGGTAAAAATTGAAAAATGGGCCCATAAACCAATGAAAGCGAGGACACGTGTCCAAAAGGAGTGGAGATTTTTGCGCGGGAAGAAATGTTGAAAAATTTTACAAACTTTGGCGAAAAATTTCAAAGTGAAAAATTGATCCGTGGAAAATTTGGAGGTGTTCCCCCACAGCCAATTAGGGGGTGACACGTGGCCTATTCCAAAAGGGAAAAAGGGAGAGCACGGGCCCGCAAAGGATTTTGTGCTCGTGGAGGAATGAAGGAAGAATAGGAAGGTTGGCTCCGCAGCGAATGGGAGACCGCCACGTGGCAGAAGAAGTGGGTGTTCGGGCCCATGGAGGTTTTTGAGGAAATTTTCCTTTTCTCAAAAGGGAAAAATTTGTTATTTTGGCCCGTGATCTTGGTAGGGTCCACCTAGGGACACGTGGCATGTCCAAGGGGCATGCGGGGAAAATTTTCAAATTTTCCCGAGGTTAGAAAAAGGTTGAAATGCATTTTTAAGGTTGGATGCCCGGTCCAATGGTATTTGGACATGTGTCCACCTTATCCAAAAGTCAAAGAAGATATTTTTGAGCCTACATGTTGAATCTCATCAAGACACGTGGAGGGCAGAAATTTAAAGTTGATTTTAAATCAACGGTTGCTTTGAGTGTTTTTTTTTGCCGCCATTGGAGCTCCAAGATGCTTGGAATCATCATTTTTGCACCAAATTGCATGAAATTTTATATGAAATCACATCCCCTCGACCTTTTGGATGCAATGGCATCATTCATTTGAGCTATTTGGTGCCCTATAGTGATTTTCATGAAATATTTTTCTCGGCCCGTGTAAAAACGTGAAAAGTGAAAAATTAAAGTTGTAGAGTTAAAAATGATGAGGGAAAAGGGTGGAAAATGATTGCAAATGCATGCTGGCATGGTGGAATGACAAAAATGTGACCCTAGGATGGATAAGGATCTGAATCCATGTAATATTTTAAAATATTTGTGCATCTCTGGCATTTTACGAGTTGTTTTATAGTTTTATATCATTTTTCATCAAATGGATAGGGTTTTGTAACAAATTTGATCCCTTTGGCATATTATTTGCTTGGGATGCAAGGATCCAAGCTGGCATAGGGTATATTATGTAATTTGGAGGCATTTTGTAAAGTCTGTTGAGAATTTTGGAGAAAAAGAGAAGAATTTTCATGAGGAAAACTGGAAGAAGTCCATTTTCTTTTGGAGAAACTACCTGAGAGCCATTTTTATTCTGTTTGCATCAAATGTTCATCATGTTGAGTTGGTTTCAGCTATAAAGCCATCAAAAAGCTTTGAGATTGTCTAAATAACATTCCCTTGCTGATATATTTGATCAAATTCTTGGATTAACTTGGTTTTATCTCTTGGCAAAGCTTGCATACACTTGTATTTCAGTATGTTTTCAATTTGTGTTTCATGCTCATGTTGCAATCTTGTGTTTGGGATCTTTATTGGTCATACATGGTCTCATTTCTTGTAGAGGGTTTGAAGGCATCTATAATCTTCCATTCAGAAGAGCATTCATTTGAGTGAAGATAAACAGATTTAAATTCATCTTACCTTCCTTGTAAATTGAGGGTGTTTGTAAACCTTTGGGTGTACCTTAGGTCATGATCTAACAAGGGTTTCTAAATGCTTCATTGATATTTTGCTTCAAGCCTTTGTGGTAGGTTATCAAAGTTTGTATGGAATAGTGCAGATTTGGGCATCCATGTGTGCACACATCCTGGTTGAAAGAGCACTTCAAATTCATTGAAACATCTCTGTTGTTTAGGTGTTGTAATTCATTTGCAAAGCTTCCCAAAGAAGGTGATGATTTCTAGCTACTCTTGTCCCAACATCTCTCATCAGAATTTCATTTTAAACTAACTCATCCTACCTACAATACCCCTACATTTGCATTGTGTGTCCACAAAAGAATTCAATCCTTTCACTAAAATGCACAAAGTTGATCAGGGTTTTATCATGTCTTTAGCAGCTCTAGCTTTGTTTTGAAAACATTTCCATCATTTAGTAGTGACAACTCCTTTGAGTTTGGATAATGGATACTTGATCATGTTTTCACAAAGCCTCTTCCATATCATATGCAAAACACAAGGATATCTCCATCTCCTTACCATATAAGGGCTGCAATATAGGTTCTCTTGCCTTGGTTGATAGGCACTTTCACCTCATTACCTTTTGTGCCCTCGTTTTATCTCTACTCAAAGGACTAGCCACAAATGGAAAATTTCATGATAATGTGTCTTTCTTCACCTTTAGAATAGTCCATTATGCAACGCCTTTAGGGTCTTATGTTCATAAGCCTATCTTGGGTATGGTAGACTCAGAGGTTTCTTATCAATTAAGTGGATCTTTTACCGCCTCTTACCATTCACCTTACTCATTAGTTATTGATTATCCTAAATATGACCAGATCATTGACACCTAGATTTAAAACAACTCAACCATGCCTATAACCTCACCTCAACCATGCCTATGACCTAAACTCAACCATGCCTATGACCTAAACAAACATTCCTTTGAACTAGACTCAACCATGCCTATAACCTACATTCAATCTTGCCTACGATCTACCAACCCACTCGTCATATTCTTCCCTCACTTATGGGAGAACTACATTGACTTGAGGCCCCTTTTCACTAGGGCTATGTAGGAAACACTTCAAGGGAATGGGGCCTTCAAGGTTAGCTTGGCCACTCTTCACCCTAACCCATTCTCCCCTTCATTTCCCTATTCACATCCTACCTTCATTTGTTTCCATTTTATATCAACAATTGGAAATTAAACCAAACAAGTAACAATTGATGAACGTTTTTAACCCATCATCACATTGTTCATTTATCATTTTCACATTTCCACTATAGAAAATATTGGGAAACTTAAACCTTAACATGCATATACATCATCATTTATCTCCATCATGCCTATGACTTAACTCCATCATGCATATGACCTGACTCCATCATTCCTATAACCTGACTCCATCATGCCTATGACTTGAATCCATCATGCCTATAACCTGACTCCATCATGCCTATGACCTGACTCCATCATGCCTATAATACCTTGACCCAATCATGCCGAATTCACCTCATTTCATCACATACACAAATAATAATGGAAATCAAAACAAGTACACCATCAATACCATAAATATCATCATCTATATAAATGAGAAAGTCTCGTGTATCCATACATATGTACACGAGATACAAATAAATACATATACCTCAAATATCTCGGATATCGCCTCACTATCTTTGGTACATAGGCTGGTATAAAAATCAAAATAAAAAACTCTCATATACATCCTCACTATCTTCAACACGTAGGCTGGTATATATATCAAAAAATAAATACAATGATCATCTCTAGTGACTAATCATCACCCCATCTGATATCCTCTAGGCCAGTCTCACATGTCTCCTCTCCTCTTCTGCCTCTGCCATCACCAAATTCCCTCCTCACCTCAATCAAATCAAATTGATCACACCTATCTCATGGACCCACCTATCGAATGTTGATTACCCGCTCCAAGGCTCACCAACTCAACTCTCCACCTTAGCTAGGTATAATGCCCTATCCTTTTCTCTTGGAAAAAGTACAAAAAAGTAAAATGGCTTTGTCATTTTCTCCAAAGTCACAACACAACAATGATTCCATAAAATATGGAATTTTTGTTTTATAAACCCAACCTGATCGACCGACGCCGGTCCTAATTGTTCCTAGAAGGAAACCGATGTTGGTCACCCTATAACCAACATCGTCAACCCTTATAACTATTTAGCCTTGCTAAGCTTCCTTTTCTTACAACCATTAGTGCTAACGCACCTTTTATCATTCCGGCCACCCATTAAAACATACCTACAAACCCAACCTACCCCTACATTTCCTTTGCTGCATCTTAGGAATTGTTATTTTACCTATACCTTGGCTTTACTCATGCCATGACCTATTGTCCCTGAACTTGACTTACTTGGTGTGATCATTGACCTTATGTACTCACTATAACTTGGGATGCTATTACCTATGTTGTTTTAGCCTACTAACCATACCTTTCCTATTGTCATGTCGTTTATCCCACCCAAACCTTTGGTGTACTGGAACATACCTAAACGTTCCTGCACCTAACCTATGTTGTGTTTCCAGACCTTATCCTATACCTTGGATACTTGAATCACCTCACCCTTGTTTGGATAAACCTATCGACCTTGGACGATGTAGATTTTACAAGTCTTCAACTTGGTTATGTGTTACAATATATACGTGTGCGTGTGTTTGATTTTCATTACCCATGACCCAATTTCAGCCACCACCTACTACCCATTACTTGAGTTGACCATCACCTTTTCCTTCAATACTCAAACCTTTCCCCACCTATCTTCCCCACCTACACCTTTATGAAACCAATCACCGATTCCATCTTCCACCTCATCCGTGCCGGTTTGAAGGGGATAACCTTCACCCACACATGGGGCATTCACTTCCTATTTTTTTCAGGTCACCAATACAAGCTATGCAAAAAGGGGAAAATGTAGACACCAAAATTGGGTCACACTCCCTCGGTCCCCTTTCGAACAGTTAAGTTAAACACGTTTACCTAACCATAACCCTTACATCACACATTAATATTAATTTAATCACTTTAATTAAATTAATACTCATCCTCACTTTATTCATTATTTAATTATCTTAACTAAACACATTTCCACCTCATCCCACCACCTCACCAAGAAACCTCATTATAAACCTATTTTTAGTATCTATCTACTCACCATAACTAACTAAGACTTAGTTCAACCCTAAAAATCAATGCCTATTATTCCTCTAACCACATTTCCGCTCCTTAAAATATAAAAATCCATTTTGATCCATGATAAATGGAAAGACTAGCCTAAATGATTACAAGATCTGTCATTTTTAGTAAACCTAGGAATCCCACCTTAATCAACGCCGGTCAACCGGGAACCATCTTCGGTTACCATATAACCATTTTGGTAACTTGGTTGGAGAGGTTGGACACATTCTCAAGTTTTTGAACAAAGGAAATCTACATGCAAGCAACATCTAGAGTCTTTTTCACATCCAAGAAGCCATAGCCAACATCAAGAAAAATATAAAGGTATCACTCTCATGGTAGCGCTCAGGAAGCACTACTACGACGACTTTGAGCACCATTCCACCGATCAACCACCATCACCACCCAACCATTGGACCTGCTATATCGGTAAGTTTATTTATCACCTATGTCATTCCATCTTTATTTTGTTTATAAGGTTTTTCATCTCTGTTGTTATTTGCGACTTACATTCCCATTCCCCCACTATTCCTCTTTCTATAAACTCAACCATTCCTCCACCCACACCATAAAACCACCTATACCTAACTTCTACATATCTTTGAGTGTTCCTAAGATCCCCACATACCTCGTCATTCCCTCTGTCATCTCTGTTTGACCTCATCTCAAACCCCACAACCAGATCTTATTGAGTTTTTATCAGCCCACCTCTACCGAACGCCGGTTACCCATAACCATCATCGGTTCTTCCTAAACCATGATCGGTCATACCCGAATGACGCTAGTCTCTATATTTGGCCATCCTATCAATAACATAACCTAAGAATCTTTATCCAAGCAACCTAAGTGACCCAAAACCTGAAACTAACCTATTCTAGCACTTTGACCCCTTACCCTACCTCTAGATCTGATCATAACCTAACTGTTACATTATATTTTATTATTTTATTTGAATGAGACACCTAAATCATATCAACTACAACAGGACTTTTTTATTTACGTTATTTCTCACATTAAGTTGTATCAAACAGTGGATTGAAAACAATCTAGGAAGTATCACACTTCTTGGATCTAGCACTCGCTAGGCAGTCCACTATCATATATTATTTAACTCTTCTTTTATGGTCTTTTTTTCTATTTTAGGTAGTTCCTCCTAGCCAAAAGGAAGCTCTCACAGTCAGCATCAGATCAAGAAGTTAGAATGCATGCATAACCTTCAAACCAACCATCGTAACATGTATTATTCCTTGGCCTACACCCCTATCTATTTTGTCACATTCAAAACATACGAGAAAATGATGAAATAGATCTTGTTAAGTATAGATTTTCTATAGAATTTTTGGAAGCATGAGAGCCTAGGGGTAACACCTTTTGGTGGTGGGAAGGCAAGATAATGGAGATGACCATGACACTTCAAGATGTGCATGAGATATTAGGCTTGTTGATAGAGGGAGCTCACATGTATTGTGATCTCACCATGGATATTTTATAGTGTAGGGTCTTGGCCATATGGACCACAAGTAGCAAGCCATATGATGAGGGGATTCTTAGCATTAGACACAAAAAAGTACATATTGCATAGATTATGGCTATTTGGAAGGTGGTGATGGGCATTACCATGGCACGCATATTGTGTCACAAGGTAGATGGGACCATTCCATTTTTTTGGTGGCTGTATGTAGAGACATGATTGAGCAAGATGTTTTTATCGGTTGGTAGACCACTATATGGGTGTAGCTAGTGCATGACTTATACATGGTCGACGGAGGGCACATAGGACCTTAGGTCCCATAATATTACTGAAAACTTGGATATATGAGATATTTCCCATGTATAGGTCCACAGGGACACCATTGGTCAAAACAATATGCCTCGAGAGTACTCTAGTGGGCACATGGGCCGACAATGAGAGCAATCCAGGCATACCGACAGCTATGACAGGTACATCTAGACGAGGTCATATGTGAGCCCTAGATAGGGAATGTGGATACATGAGGTAGTTGGATATAGGTAGAGGATTTAATGGCAATGGAGGAGGTGACAAGACATTACTTGCATTGGGTGGAGACCCATCCGATAGACAGGATACCTAGGATGTTTAGGAGGCCCAAGTCTATTGTGATACCACAACTACTAGCCTATAGCCATCGACATCCGAGAGAGGATGTGAGTGCGGTAGATAAAGTACCGGTGATGTGGCCCTAAATATTATGGGACATAGGTAGAAAGGGCTGAAGACGAGAGATGGAGAGGTAGGAAAGCTCTAGGCTCACCAACGATTATTATAATAGAGATCTTAGATGATGGATCATATGGAGGACCCATTAGCTCGGACCCATAGGTGGGAGATATAGGCATAGCTGGTCCTAGTAATAGAGAGGAGAGGTATCTAGGGTGATGGATGAGAGATCATATGATGTGATACCTAGGAGGTGGTTACCTGATGCCATTGGGGATGGATATGGCCCTAAAACTATGAGATAGGCCTAGGGCACCGCCACATAGGAGATATGATTTTGGTGCCCTAAGATAGATGGGAAAAATATGTCACATGGAGATCGTGAAGATTCAATGAATGCGAGGTGGTATTGGGAGGCCATGGAGGCGAGAGAGACCATTGTCGGCGGGTAAGATAACAAGTTATGAATATGATGATTTTAATCGGACATGTAGATGATAGAATTTGATAATAATATCATGAGATTGGTATTGATTAGTGCATTGTGGATTTTGTAGAGAGGACTATAGAGGAGTGGCACTCCTTGATAGAGAGTGCACACCAAAATATCCGAGACCTAATATTAGACATTCGGGATACCTCATTCATGGTGGAACCCATAATGTCATTGGCTAGTGAGTCAGTAGGATAATTTTGGTTGGTTAGGGAGGTGTAGACACCCAAAATTGGGTCACAACCCTCTAAGTCCCTTTTAACTAACACACCCTCTTACCATGACCCCTTTAACACATTATTATTAATCTAATTATCAATATTAGGTTAATTACCACCACTCCTCCACCTCACCTTGGACCCATTCCAAGGGCATTTAACTAACTGAGACTAGGTCATCACTCCTAGCATTGAGTCATCACTTCACTTAACTAACTAAGACTCTTTATTAACCTAATATTTATTACTAACCACTTCTTCCATCAATTCCCCGCATGTTTAAATGTGAACCAAGACTCCTAGCCCATAATAAAATCTTGACCCATGCCAAAAAGGGAAGAAACATACTATTTTAAGAAAATTGGACTATTTCTCCCTAACCGACGCTGGTTATTCCTTGGTCGATGCCGGTCAAGGAACCGCCATCGATTCCTTTAAATAAGGATTTCTAACTCTTTCCCAGGTTATTTTTTTGGTTGGACTTTTGGATTATTCATTCACATTCTTGCATTCGATTGAGCATCCGACAATCAAACATAGCACCAAAGATTTTAAGTTCTTTACCAACAACCAATCTCTTGCTCCACAACCTAGATCATTTACATGAAGAAGCACACATGATTCATTTTGATGACACTTTGGATCCATATCCATTTATCCTACAAATGCCCACCAACCACCGCATCTACCAATATCTTGGTCTTCACATAAGTATCTTAACTGGGTTGTTAGTTCTTAACTTTTGTTTTAGATCTCTTATTGTCTTTTGTTGTATTGCTTCTTTCTCACCCGAATACCATCCATCACCCATCTACTTGATACCCTACCAACCTGAACCTCTCTTCCTTTCCAATCACCTCTCTCACCCTTGCTGAGCCTTCACCTAAATCTAACCACCTTGCCTAATCCTTACAAATGATCTGTGCAATCACAGAGAACCTAAACCAACCTTGTTTCTACTTTGGCACCCAATTACCCCTACCATGATCGGTTAGCCAACTTATACTTTGGATAAAACCAATTACCAAAGACATCGGTTCCCCAACCGACATCAGTCTCTATGTTTGACATTCTCCCTTAGACCAATGAGCTAATTTACCTACCCAAAACCTCTCAAAACTTCCCATAACCTCACCCAAACCTTCATAACACCCTCTGTTACACCTACAGACCTTAACAAACCACTACCCACTTTAAATTTAATCTTTTATTCACTATTTAGATTAGATTTGAATTATTATGTTTGTGTGAGATACCTAAATTATACAACTACAGTAGGAATCTCTATTTCATGTTATTTATTTACATTAATTTATGTTTAAACGTGGATTGACAACCTTCTAGAAACACCCCTTCTTGGATCTAGCTCCTGCTAGGAAATCCACCAACCGATGCTTTTAATTCTATCTTGTGGTATTGTGTTCCTTTTTAGGTAGTCCTTCCCGTAAAAAAGGAGTGCTCTCGATCGGCTTGGTCTTCAATGGTGCACAACCTCTTCACGACCTCTAAGTATTCCTCACGTACCCAACCTTCTACCTTAAATGTTTTTCTTATACATATGCTTCTTATTGGTGAAACATTTTGGCATGCCCGTGGGACCCTCATCATTTGTGGGTTTCTTTTATTCATATAGGATTGCATTTTGTGCTTGTTTCCTTTCTAAATCTTCACTAAATCTCTCTTTTGGTAACATTATCTTTCTTCTATTTTCTCTAAAGGAAATACTTCATTTGGTGCAAATTAAAACAAACCCTTCTTTATTTATTTTTGCTTGCATAAGTACATAATCTCTTCCTATTCATTATTTCTCTCATCTAACTTCATTTTTTGATTTGGGATTAAAACTATTGCATTGCATCTTGTGTATAATTACGTTTATCTCACATAGTCTAAATAGTAATAAAATATAATGGAGGTCATGACTGGTAAATGATTACGTAATTAAGCGTAGTTCACTATTGCACACACTCCTTTTCCAAATCACTCAAACAAACAAAAACTTCTTAAAAATTCCCCAAATCCTAAGAAGAAGCTATCAAGGATTTAAAAACCCATTGATAGTGGGCCTCGACCGGTGTTCTAGCTGGATTGTCATATCAGAGCTTGGGCCTCACATACTAAAAGGTATATCGAGGAATCAACCACCAAAATAATCTTAAAACCATTAGTAGTGGGCTTCTAGGTACCTTGTATCTACTTTCTTCTATATATTCATAGTCAGTCCTAAGGCATAAGCCATCACAACACTAAAATATGATTCCTAGGATAACATGTTTGTTAGTTTTTGCTTGTGTATTTTTACTTTCTTTCTTGTCTTCTGTTATTTGAGGTGTGAGTTCATACTTCATCAATTTTATTTATTTTTCACACTCAATCATCATAACAAATTAATTCTAGTTCTCGAGTGTGTTAGATTAGATTTTCTATACACAACCTCTTTCTGGACTTCTTTTGACCAAATCTAACTCAGGAATTTAAAATTTCTTCATTTTCACAAGTAATTGACATCGGTTACCTTCCTACCGGCATCGGTTCAACAACTGATATTGGTCCTTTCATCACTAACTAGTATCGGTCTTTGTGTGTTTGATTTTCTATCAAAAACAACAAGCTATTTTCACCTACCAAATTCTTTCAATTTTGTTTAAAGAGTTTTTATCACTTCTATAGAACCTAGAGTACCTATTTTCCACCTTTAATATGGTTTGGACTTGGAAATAGACATGAGATCTTAATTTTCATGTGATTTGTATATCATTACCTCCTACCCCCTCACCGCCTTCTATTTCTTCACTAATGGATCCTAATGCACTTCTGATCATACCTGAGGGTGATGAGGAATTCATTAGATTCCTTGATCATAACACTAAGGACTTACAACATTACCTTACTAATTCTTCCAACCGTGATTCCTTAGGTCAACCTCTATTGGGCCCCTAAAATATTGGCTAAGTCTAAAGATGCATAGGCATGCAAGGCCTAGTTGAAGAAAGGCGCGCGAGGCAGGGGGTTTAAGGAAGGGTTTAAGGAAACCCATGGCATATGTGTGGGACAGAACCAAGGGTTTAGGACTTGGCCATATTGAGAATTTTGGGAAGGACACATGAAAAGCATGACCTAAGCTGGGCATGCGGAGTGGATAAGGTGCTAGCTTTGGTGACAAGGTTGGCCTAGGGAGGAGCATGCCTGTGGTAGAAGCTTCTAGAAGCACATCATGGTAAAAAGTGGAAAGCTCAGGCCTAGAGGAGCATGCTCACATGGAGAACCACATTCAGACACTTGCCATTAGACTGAGGTAGTTGGAAGATGAGTTGGCAGTTTAGAAAGGCTATATATACAAGCACATGTAAAAGTAAAGATAGAGAGAAATAGAGAGAGGGTGGAGCTCTGCAGAAATACTACAAGAACTCTGTTAGTTGGGTAATTGTGCATAGGAAAGGATGTATCAAGGGTATGGGGGTATTATAAAATTTATTTTGAGAGCCTAGCCACATGAGTCTAGTTATAATGCATGACTCGTGGTGCGCTTCTCTCGTGACATCTCAGTAATGGATCTATGAATGTAATGAGGTTACTGAAACTTACATGAATATGAACATTGATGATTCTCGATGCATACATATTTCTCAAGTTATTTTTCATTTATGTTTATGAATAAGTATGGATGCTTGTATAACTTATTTCTATTTTAGTATAAGTTCTATAATCTTTTAAGCACTTTCTGTCGGAATGACTGCAAGGATCTAGAAGTCATCTTGAGCTCTATGGTGCTTATATGTCTTACTTCCTTTCATATCTCTTAAACAAGAATCATAGATGATGTTTCCCACTAAAATCACATAAAGAGAGACTCGGCACCCATGCGTGCCTCAAGTTAGCACCCAACACCTAGTGGATGATAGGCCAACATGCTTGGTATTTCTTTCCTTTGTGATGGGGGTAAAAATGGCTACATCTTGGTTCCATTGCCAGGACCTCTTTTCGAATTTGTAGTGGGAAATGACATACATAATGATCTGTGTAATGAGGAATGACAGAGCGGTTAACTTTGGAAAGTGTTGAATCATTTTTAAAGATCACGAAGATGAATTTTCTCGAGAGATTCATCATTGGACCCAAGTTTGATGCACGTAGATGGGTAGAAGAGAACCTCTACCATAATTTATATGAATTTTTTTCTACTACTTCCCCAAAGTAGAATTGTATGAATGGATCAAAGCATATGTGTCTAGATTAAGTGGTATTATAGATCATGTGTGTGGACCCAAGAATAATACAAGAGGATGTAGGATGTAGATATGACATGGAATTGTCTTTGTGGATCATTGGTGGAAAGGAGTACTAGCTAGTTATACTCTGAAGTACGCCATTTCCACCTATTCTTGTCTAGAGGTTGCTTTGAGTTTGAGTTTCTATGGGATCCTATAAGATCATTTCTACATGCTATCCCTCGAAAATGAATATCTTAATGGTTACCATGAGTTTAAAGGCATTTCCAATGGCTAGCTAAACCATTCGAGTCTTTGGGTGAGGAAGCTAGGGTAGAGGAAGATGGCGAGATATTGCGATGGAGAAAGAAAGAGAGGAGAGACGACTCAAGTATAGTAAAGCACGTGAAAGGGAGATTGTTAGAAAATGCAAGGTTACGGGTGTGATGGATATATGGTAGTAGATGTTACGGGAAGGATTTTAGGCTCACATAGAGGACGTGGAACCTAAGTAGTCCATGCGACCCCATCTTGGCAAGTTCATCGCGAGGAGATAGAAGAGCTGTTGGCATGCATCTGAGCCCACCTAGTGACCAAACCCTAGCGCTTAGTTTTCTAGATTAGGGGAAAATATTATTAGTCCAATTGGTTACATTGGAAGTGATCGATCTACACCTAGGAGATATAATTTCTCATTTGGGACTTCTATGGTTGTAAACACCATTCCAGTGTTAGGAGGAATTTTTGAGCAAGGTATAAACATGTAAGATTTTGGTCTTGCATCTAGGAGTGGTGCGGGGTACACTATTGATAGTGAGGCACCATCACGAGACCATTGACACTTAGTTTAGTGGAACTGTGGGAACCCTTGGCATGACCACTATAGGATCTAGTGGATGCGGGGGTTAGGAGGAATAAGACCTAGTGGATGAGGAGGGACAGGACCTGGTGGGTCGGGAGGCACATGACCTAGTGGATTTTGTGGATCAGGAAGTGGAGGAAACACCAAAGGAAACCAAGGCTTTGGCTGAGGAGGAAACGGGCCCCACCCACCCCCTCAAGTCTTCTTTGAAATGTCTTTACATTTTCTAGATTATAGAGGCATTGAAGATGTTATAGAACATGTTCACAAGTGTGAACTACTATGGCACAAAGGGTATCATAACCCTAGAGTGGAAGGCTAGTTAGTTTGTAATGACATTGCAAGGGTGCACACATAGCTGGTATAGGAAATATGACCCTCATCAAATGGTGGTGGATTATACTACTTTAAAGAACACATTCTTGGCAGAATTCCACATCCTTGAGTTTGAATAGAAGAGCATCAACGCCCTGAAGGAGATTCAACAAGGAATGGCAGAGAGTGTGTGGGAGTATGATACATGCTTTAAAACTCTCTTGTCTAAGTTATCATATGATATTCACCCTTCACATCAGGCTTCGTGGTTTTTTGGAGGATTGATCACACCTTTTAGAAGGGCCTTATCTCATAAAAATTTTACAGACCCGCGTGAGGCATTAGAAGCTGATATGTGCGTTGAGGCTGTTGGTAGTGTTGATACTGGTGTTAGCCCATTCCTGGAGGCTCAAATTACTTTTATGGCTAAGAAACTAGAGAATTTTTCTGTGAACTCAGCCCATGAGACTCGCAATGGTTTATGGTGCATAAATTGTGAAGTAGAGGGGCATGTCAAGGATATTTTCCCCTGGAGGACAAGACATGCCGTGTGATGGAATGTGAAATTTTACATGGGGACCATGATGTAAGTAGATGCCCCTTATTACAACATGTGATTCGGAAGAATGTGTCTTGTTACTGTAAGATCTACACCTCTACAACCCATGATACTAAGGATTGTAGGATCATTGATCAGATCCATGAGGCCATTAATCATGGGGTGCACTAGATCAGCATTACCAATAGTTCTAAAAGTGATGATCACCGGTATGAGGAGAGCGCGAGATGGAGGCACACGGAAGGGAATTTCATGGAGGATTCCATCATTATAGTAGCTGCGGGGAGGAAGAAGTGATTTTCCATGTGGAAACTATTTTAATTGTGGGTCTATAGGGCATTACAAAGCGCGAGTGCCTAGACTTATGCGCAATGCTCTGGGTGTGGGAAGAAGCACAAGTATGAGGAGTGCCTAGAGTTGTTTGATCACATGAATCAACAAAGGAAAGAAAAGGGTGTTGTAATGGTAAGCATTAAGAAGGAAAACACATTATGGATGCTACGGGTAACATGGGATATAGGTTTAGAACTTGTTTTGGTAACAACAAGAGTAGAAGCCATGTGTGTAAAGGAAATACAAAGGCGAAGAATCTAGTTTTGAGGGAAGAAGTGATTCATGGGAAGTACCTAGACCCTACACATGACAAGGAGGTATATCAAGATACCATGTATGTCATTCAAAGTTTACAAGGAGAAATCCAGATGTCTAAGGGAGTAGTCTAGGAGGGAGGAGCAAGGAAGGAAGGTTGAGGCGCAAAAGGATGACCTGGATGAGGTCAAGGAAGTATGTAAAATACTAAGGTAAGAGAATATTATTCCCTTACTAGGATCATGGTTGAGAGATAAGGTACCACACTCTGGAGGAGAGTGTGAGAGGTAGGTCTTGCATGAAAACCTTCTCCCTCACACGGCCTTGACTATGACAAGGAGATCTCATTGGATGCAGTCATAGATGGATGGCTCCTTAGTAATATCCTCATTGACATAGGCACGAAGGTCAATGTTCTCAATTTGGATACATGGCATCAGATGGGGAGACCTACATTACAGCTATCTTTGAATGTTTTGTATATGGAAAAAAAGATGAAGGCAATGCCCATCGGTGTCTTAAAGGATGCAACTATCACTATCCAGGGAGCTAAGTTTATTGGGGACTTCAAATTCTTGGTGCTCACCGAGGTAGACAATTTCCCAGCACTACTTGGGTGCCCATGGTGTTATAAGAACAATGCGGACCTTGGTTCAACAAGGGGTACATCAGATTTGAAAATAAGGAGGAACAGTCATTATACCCCTAGCTAATGGGAAGTCAACACCCTATACTGAACCTTTAGGGGAAGAGGTCCTAGATAGGATATATGTGCACTCAATCAGGGATCTAGAGATAATCCATCCTACCGGAGCAGAGTTATCCGGTTTGAGGATGCTCGAGTTAGTGACACCACTAGTCTAGCATGTGATAATTGGGCACATGGAACTTATGAATTGATCGGACGATAGTTGAGAGGATCAGTGACAAAGGTAACAAAGGCACGTATAGTCCGGTGCTAGGAGGAAAGGAGCTACCTAAGTATTTAAGAGGAGCCTTCCCTGAGATCTTTTTGCAGGAGATGGAAGCTCAGTGGAAGGAGAAGGAGCAGAGAGGTATGCAAAGTTATGTCCTAATTGGCACAGTTGCATGGTGGTGGGCTACACATCAGGAGAGCCTTTTGGAATGGTGTGAGGTGAGAATTTCTCTCTCTGTCAGGTTCTCTAGAAGTAATGTACCCACTGCCATCAAGGAATACCATGGTAAGGAACCCACCTCTTTCCACATCCAAGCTTGTGAGAAGATCTAGAGAGAAGGTGCGGAAGATTTTCCACCATCCCCCTAGGTATACAAACAATATTCTACACTTGTAGGGTTTCATTTGCATGCATGGTACATACATTCGAAGACATCTTTGCCAGGACAGGGGAATTGTCAAGAGCTAGTGGTGACCTCATTCAAACATTTGAGTATGAAGTACTAAGCCATCTATTGATAAGGCCTTATAGGTTGTTAAACAACTTACCATGGGGGATAGTGCCATGATAGAAGATAGGCTATTAGAATTGCTAGGTAGACTAGGTTTGGAGGTGCGCTTTGAAAAAGTGGCAAAAGAAAAAGAAGAGATACAACTTGAGTGAGCATGTTTGGAAAAGGAAAAAGGGAATTTGGTATATGTTATTGATGGGGAGGAAGCAGAGAGCTTAGATGTTAACCATTCTATAGGGATGCGTGAGGTAGTGGAAAGTTCTGATACTCGCGCACGTGCCTACCATGAGCCCTTAAAGAAAAAGAAGTTTAACATCACCTCAAGAGAAGAACCTAAGGAAGCTATCATTGGAGATTACTGGTCAGAAAAGGAAGTCTCTAAGATCATTGATTTGTTGCACGAATTTGAGGATTTATTCCCACGCGGGTACTATGAGCTCAAAGGCATCCACCATTCCTTAGGGGAGATGAGGATAAAGCTAAAGGATAGTGCACACCCGGTCAGGAAGAGACCCTACCAGATGAATCCCAATTTACATGTGAAGGTAAATGAAGAGATAGAAAAATGATAGTTTCTGGGGTCATTGAAGCTCTTGAAGAATTAGAATGGATAAGTCCAATGGTAATCAACATCAAGAAGGATGGGTAGATTAGGATCTACGTGGATTATAGGGAGCTAAACGCATTTTTTTCATCGAACCTTTCCCAACCCCTTTAATGAATAAATTTTGGAGGGAGTCGCGGGCGTGAAATCTATTCCTTACTGAGATGGATTTTCATGGTACCACCAAGTCTGGATTGTAAAGGAAGACAAGGAGAAGACAAACTTTTTCCACTGAGTGGGGAAGTTTTGCATACATGGTCATGCCCTTTGGGTTAAAGAATGAGCCTGCTATTTTCTCACACATAGTGGTACAGGCATTGCATGACTTCATCCATAAATTTCTTTAGGTCTATTTGGATGATTGGATGGTGTATGGGCTAGTAAAAGACCATTGTGATAATTTGAGGTTGATATTTGAGAGGTGTCAGTAGTTGAGGATATCCCTCAACATTAAGAAGTGTGTCTTTGCTACACCCTTTGGGACGTTATTGGGGCATATCATATGTAAGGAGGGCTTGCTAGTAGATCCTGCCAAGGTTACAGTTATTGTGGGGTTAGGGGAGCCTACTAGCCAAAGCACAGTGCGCGAATTTCTTGGGCATATGGGTTATTACAGGAAATTCATCAAGGGGTATGCCAAGATCGCCGCACCTTTAGAAGAATTTCTCAGACATAAAAGTGCCTTCCATTGGGGAGAGGCACAACAAAAGGTGTTTGACACATTAAAGGATAGGCTTGTCACCGCGCCTATATTACATTTTCCCTCTTAGGACAAGCCCTTCCATGTTCATGTAGATGCCTTAGGAACTGCCATTAGAGTAGTGCTTGCATAGTCAAATGAAGAATTTTTTATCATCCTCTGTGTTTTACAACCAAGAAGTTGACACCAGCAGAGCAGAATTATACTACAACCGAGTGCGAAGCATTGTTAATGATCTACGCACTTTTCAAGTTCAAACAGTATCTTCGGCAACACCCTTTGTATTTTACACTCGACCACATGGCATTAAAGTACTTGGTAAACAAGCACTTGTTCTACAAGGGCGCATATGTTGGTGGGTGCTATTATTTCAAGAGTTTGAGTTCACAGTAGTTGTGAAGCCTAGAAAGAGTAATTGTGGACCTGATCATCTATCAAGAATTGATTCAAGGGAGGACATGCAAAGCATTGAAGAGATAATTCTAGATGTGTAACTATTTAGGTTGTGGCACACGCCTTAGATTTGGAGGAGATTGCAATATTTCTAAAGGAAGGTGTGGTGTCGGAAGGGATGAAGGCATTAGAGAAGAAGTAACTAGCCATACGCGTGTGCCATACATGTTGATTAGTGGTAACTTATACAAATTAGGGTGTGATGAAATTTTACATAGGTGTTTACTAGAGCATGAACACCTCTCCATCATAGAGGAAACACACGAGAGGAAGTGCGGTGGACATTATGTAGGTGATGCCACCGCACGTAAAATATTAATGGTAGGATTGTGGTGGGAAACTCTGTATAAGGATTGCAAGGACTATTGTAAAGTGTGTGACCATTGTCAATGCATTGGCAAGCCAAGAAAGAGAGATGAAATGCCTTTGTGCCCTATCCCTAGTGTTGAACCTTTTGAGAAATGGGAAATATACTTTGTAGGCCCTATTACACCAGCAACGTGTAGGATTGGATCATGCTATGTAATCACTTGCACGGACTATTTGACAAGGTGGGAAGAGGTAGCCCTAACTAAAGATTACACAATAGCCATAATGGAAATATTTTTGTGGGAGAACATTATCACGAGGTATGGATGTCCTTTAAGTTTAACTAGCGATAGGGGTACACATTTCTTGAATGAGACCATGAGGATCCTATTAGCAGAGTTCATGGTGGCTCATCACAAGACTACACCCTATCACCCACAAGAAAATGGAACCATGGAAGCATTTAACAAAATACTGAGTCATACCCTGACAAAAATTTGTGATGTCGGAAGAAAAGATTGGGATGACAAGGTATCAACTGTATTATGGGCTTACAGAAAAATTTATAAAAGTCTGAACAAATCCACACCATTTTAATTGGTGTTTGGCGCGGAAGTTGTTTCGCTGGTTGAATTCATGTTACCTTCTCTATAAATAGAGTGTCTTTGGCTAATGAGAAAGCACCTGGAAGAGAGAATTGATGAATTGATGAAGCTAGATGAAATCCGATCACTCGTTAGGTGGAACCAAACAATAGAGAAAGAAAACCAAAAAGCATGGCATGATCGCCACATTAGGAACAATAAGTTTGAGGTTGGGCATATGGTCTTCTTGTATGATTCTAAGTTTCGCACCATCCGGGAAATTGAAAGTCCATTGGTTGGGTCCCTATAAAATCTCATACATCCTTAATTTGGGTGCGTGCCGATTAGTGGCGTTGGATGGAACAAAAATTCCTGGACACTTCAATGGGAGTAGGCTGAAGCCCTACTATAAATAAGGCTTCTTGGTGTTTGTAAATAAGGAAGTTTTGCTAGTTAATTTAGAATTTTCCTTTATGCTTTTCCTTTCTTGTGTTTCCCTTTCGCATTGTTGTTTTGTTTTGTGCCTTGGGCACTTTGGTAACCTTATTAATTTTTGAGGATTTTTGAGTGTGCGAGAGGACCGCATATCATCTTAGTGTGGGGTAGAGTAATGTTAAGGAAAGCATGCGTAAAGTTCCAAGGAAGTTTGTGTTGAAAACCCTAGTTGAATGGCCCTGTTGAAAGAGGTGCATGAAAAGAAAATATGGAAAAGGATGGTTGGTGTCAAGATAAGGCTACTTTCAGATCCCATGTACAAAGGAGGAAAAAGTGCATAAGTAACACGAGGTAGGCAAGAGAAAAAATCGGAGACGAGGAAGAAGTGCCTTCGGTGCCGGTGATATGCGTGCAAGAGTCTCTTGTCAAGATGGATTGGTTACACGCCAGAAGGTTGGAAAATTGTGTGCGTAGGTTTGGGCGTGTGAGTTAGGGCACAAAAATCAGGATTTTCTTGAAAAAAACTACATTAAATGTTAAAAGTATGGTGGTAGGTGAAGTAGCACTTAATGCTTAAAAAGGAAAAACTATAAATAAAGGGTCGAGGCATTTCATTATTCACTTTGCGTATAAGGAGAAAGAAGCAATTTTGCATCTTGGCAAACTAGGGCTTCCAGGATTGATCTATGTGAAGAAAAATTGAAGAGATTGAGCATGAGTAACTAGTTTGGATTTGCAAACTAGAAGGAAGGGATTTCATGGGTGTAAGAGAAGTTGTGAGAAGGTGCCATCTTGTGAAGGAATTATCCCAGCTAGGGTTTGAAGAACTAAGGAACAGATTTAAGGAGTTTTCTTCACAAATTTGAGATCTAAGGTGGGAAAGAGTGGAAGAACAGAGTAACAAGAAGTGATTGAAGTGGTAAGAGGACCTAGAAAATGGCACCCAAGAAACCAGTTAGCACACCTAAGAAGGGAAAGGGAAAGGGCAAGGGAAAGCAAAAAGAAACTGATGCATGTACAAATAAAGAGTGGTATGCAGAAATGTAGTACACAGATGGAGTGTTACTGGGGAAGGAGTGGGAGTCCCATTTGAGAAATATGATAGTAAATGACTAAAATCATTGTATGAGAACAATCGAGAAGGAGATGGCATTGGAGTTAGTGCACCCAACAAATAAAAGGACACCAGAGGGTTTGCCCATCTATAATGATGATGTGAAGGTCAAGTTGGAGAAGTTAGGGTTATTACAACTCTTTGAGTTTCCCTACTTGGGAAGCTTGAGCACCTATATCAATGGTTGATGTCACGTGTGCATGAAGACTACTTCCATTTCGTAGGGCACAAGATTCACATTACCCTTAGCTCATTTCACATTTCATAGGCCTCATTTGTGAAGGAGACGGTTTGGAGGATGACCTAAGTGACAAAGAGGCAATTAAGGAGACTATCGCTGCCTATGCATACAAAAAGGGGTCAAGGTACTATGATATCATAGACATCGAGGACCTAGTGATGAAGATGGCCATGCACTTGGTGACAAAGTTAAATGGCTAGGAGAGATGGATTAGTCAATAAGCCATGGTTGCAGTAAGAAACTTTTAGAGGGCATCATCTATAACTTTGCGTAGTCATCGCGGATGAGATTGTCAGCTATGCAAAGGAAGGTGATAGAATCCTTTTCGGTAATGTCCTGCTAACCATTATGTTTTCAAAGATTGGAGTACCTGATGCATCAGAAAAATTCATGTGGGAGTACCCTGTTGAGGACCCTTCGCCCACAAAGAGATTTGAAAAATATGCTTGTGACACTATGATGACCATGCACAAGGCGTGCCTAGCAAAATGGTATATGCACTTGAGGAATGCGTTCGGGGAAGAATGGAGGATCCCTGAACAACTACTAGTGACCACTAAGGGAGAGGCTGAGTTTGCTATGTACCAGCATTTCTACCTAGGTAGATTCAAACTGATAAATGAGACATGGAGCCCATGGTGCAAGCTCCCTTTTTCCTTCACAGCTCAACACTTCCAAGTGGGAGTGAATAGGTTCAAAGAATCCAAGAAGTTGAGGTTGGACCTTGGTAATCTGGACCGGGACCACAGGGAAATGTGCAAAGGATTGGTCTACCCTAACAAGTGCATGTACATGGAGAGGTACGTGTTGCATGAGGTATAAATGGTGAGACCCATGACTTTTCTTGTTGCGGGAGGATCTGCGACACACATATACATCCACATAAGACCCAAATTTGAGAAGGGCATGTATCTAGAGAACAAGGTGTCTATACCTGAGGACCCAACTGGTAGGAAGAGACCCATGCCCAAATAGGAGGAAAAAGAGCCAAAGAAGAAAATACCAAGTGTAGTGGATACACAGGTAATAGGTTCCCCTGGGACAAGCACTAGAAACAGTATGTACTCACGCAAGAAAAGGCCCATAGTCAAAGAGAAGACTCCGGAGCTAGAAAATCCATCAGACAAGGAGTCATCGGGAGAAGAAGAGATAGAGTCACCTACACTAGAATCCCGGTTAGGAAGAAGTAGAGGATAGAAGAGGAGACTGCCTCGAGAAGAAACTAGGAGTTTGGAGAAATACATAGGTGAAAAATATGATAGTGAAGAAGATGTTAGTGGGGAAGAGGATCCGAAAAAGATCAAGAGTCACTGTCTTTAACGTGCATGATTTTGAAGAAGAATGTGGAGAAGAGGAACATGGGTTCCTTTTCGTGCGGTGTAAGGGTAGCTGTGAGGGGGAAGGCACCCAAGACATGGGAAGAAGTGAGGAGGATGGTGTGCGGAAGCAAAAGGATATAAACCCTATGTAGGAATAGATGAACAAGGTGAAGGAAAGAGAAGAAACAAAGAACATTGAGAACTTGGTGGAGGAGAAGTTGGAGCGCAACATTGAGATGGTGTTGAACAAAGATAAGGAGGAAAGTCGAGGAAAAGGACCATGGCAGACCTTTGGAGGCCCCATTTTAACAGTAAGTATTCTTACGGGCACGCACACAAGAGGAAAGTGCGTAGATAAGGAGATGCCAGGGGATGGGTTATATTGATGACCCCAAAATAGTGTTTCACACATAGTTCCAAAGCACGATTCTAGCGAGAGGAGCTCATGGTAACATCAGCTTTTGATAAGGAGGCTTTATACCCATGGACAAGGAAGATGCTCTCATGGGCAATTGAGTCCCATCTTGATGAGCCGAGAATTTGAAGTAAGCGAGGGGCAATAATAAAATTACTAGAACCAAGAGAAGAAAAACCGGTGGTGAATGCTTAGCAGCTCTCGGATGAACAAGCTGTGCAACATGCTCAAAAGGTCTCTCACGAGATTAAAGCTAGACTCTTTGGGTTGAATGATAGAATCAAATATCTAGAGGATGAACTAAAGAAGAAAGAGGAATATCTATTTGTGAGGACAAAGGAGCTAAGTAAGAGAAGATAATTAGCACCCGGTTAAAGCATGAGTTAAAAGAAAAGATGGCTAAGGTATACGTAGTATATAAAAAGGTGGAATCTATTAATGATGCCATAATGTTGAAGCATACGGACCTAGCACCTCCCACGCAGAAGTATGGATCTTCCTTGGGATGCCTGGAGGACTTAACAAGAGTCCTCACCATGGAGAGACATCCGCTAGCCTTGGAATCTATAGAAGAAGTGGCCACACGTTTAGAGAAATAAGATAAATTGAAGGTCGTGGTGCTCATAGATGAGTACAACAAGGTCCTTACTAATGTGAAGGTTGCTTCCTGAGTGCTAAGGCCATGTATGACAATTACACAAACGAGAGACAGTGGTAGGCACCTTGGTCGCCACTCATGAAGTAGAACTCAAGGATTTTCAAGAGAAGAATAAGGGAAATATGGTGGAAAGGGACAAAATCATTTACGAGGTAAAAAAATAAATCTAATTCCATTGAAAAATTAAGGGGTTCAATCAAAAATGGTTGAAGGAAATGTAAACATAGATTACATGAAGAATGGATGCTTTGAAGGATGTAGGCAAGGAGTTATAAAAATTACCGACACCATGAGTGCACAAGGAATGGACTAAGTTTTGGGGAGGTGAGAACCTTGGTCGATGACCTCTGTTAGAGAGTACAAAACAAAGTTGATGCCTGGAACAAGTTGGAGGCGTAAGTATACTTTCCATTCTTTCTTGGAGGCATAACTAGATTATTGCATTAATGCCATCACTTCCCATTCTTTCTTCATCCCCTTATTCTTGTTCCAAGGTGTAAGTATCTTGTGTTCTTTCTTTTCTTTGGAGAAGTGTTCCGTGGATGAAGAACAAGCATAGTGTGAGGTGATGTTGGGACCTTAAATTATTGGCTAAGTCCAAAAGGCACATAAGCACGCAAGGCCTAGCTAAAGAAAGGCATGCAAGGATAAGGAAACCCATGGTGCGCTCGCGAGAAAAAAACCAAGGGTTCAAGACTTAGCCATATTGGGCATTTTAGGCAGGACACATGAAAAGCATGACCCGACTATGTATGCGAGTGGATAAGGTGTCACTGGTGATAGGTTGGCCCGGGAAGGAGCATTTCTAGGTAGAAGCTTCTAGAAGTACATCATGGTAAAAAGTGGAAAGCTCATACATGGAGGAGCATGCTCACATGGAGGACCAAAATCATACACTTGGCATCAGATCTGAGGCCACTTTGGAGGATGAGTTAGTAGTTCAAAAGGCTATATATACAAGCACTGTAGAAGTAAAGATAGTGAGAAATAGATAAAGGGTGGAGCTCTGCGTAAATACTATAAGAACTCGTTAGTTGGGTAATTGTGCATAGGAAAGGATGTATCAAGGGTATGGGGTATTGTTGATGACGAATCACAAGCACTGCCCCGAATGATATCTGCAACACGATGGGTTGAGACTCTCGGATACGATTGCATAACATGGAGCTTTTCCCAAGTGTGGGACCTTGCAATTGGAAAAGCTCTCTGGATGAAGGCTGGTTCCTACTCCTCTCTGTTGGATGCACACATAGAAAATGCAGAGGGTTTACTAAAAACCTAATCTAACTTGCCAAGGAGACAGGGAGAGAGAAAAGGGAAAAACAACAAAAGCCTACACTAAAATGGTGATACACGAGAGAAGGAGAATGTTGGACATCTATCAAAGCTGCCATGGAACAAAGAGAGGTGAGTAATGGGAAGGATGGAAAGATGCATCACAGCCCAAGGATATATTTCACACAAAAATGTCCTAAAACTCCATGAACACAGCTCCAAACCTGCAATGAACATTCAAACATGCACAAATACCTACAATGAAGAGAGGCAAGAGGAAAACAAGCAAAAAATGAGCAAGGATGGACAGATGCATCACAAAACACATTTTTGTTGCTTCAAAAGTTTGCACAGAACATCATTTCAATAGTAAAAGGCAAAAACGCCATTACAGAGTAGGGGAGGAGGTTCGAACTCCATTTTTCAACCCTGGAGAAGAAAAAGAAGGGAGGGCATAGGTGAAGAGATGAACCATAGAAAAAAGCCCCTCCTTACAATTTATAGGAAGAATGAGAGAGGGAGAAAAGAGGAATTGAAATCCACCCCAACCACCTCCGGACTGCATTTAATTATCTCATTATGGTGGTAGGTGAGAACCCCAATGAACCCAAAAGTGACGAAACTGTATTTTGCATTTTAAAGAATTTTCTCCCACCCAATTAAAGATATCTATTCATAGTTGGACGGAGGACCTCGTAAGCTTTCCAAAACTCTAACCTTACATCAATCCGAGCTCCCGGTCAAAATTTATGGCCATCTCGAATATCTCGTGCGAGATCTGCTTCTATCGGCGCTCAAAATGTTGCGCCTCCTGAAGGTGCACCTTGGCGCATCCATGTGTGTGTTGACATCCATTGTCATGTGCCACTTCTGTGTGCCTTGGGCGCACCGTTTGCCCTGTCGACATCCATTGTCGTGCGCCACTTCTGTGTGCCTTGGGTGCACCGTTTGCCCTGTCGACATCCATTGTCGTGTGCCACTTCTGTGCACCTTGGGCACACCATTTGCCTGTCGACATCCATTGTCGTGCACCACTTCTGTGCACCTTGGGTACACCATTTTCCCTATTGACATCCATTGTCGTGCACCACTTCTGTGCACCTTGGGCACACCATTTGCCCTGTCGACATCCATTGTCATGCGCCACTTCTATGTGCCTTGGGCGCACCGTTTGCCCTGTCGACATCCATTGTTGTGCGCCACTTCTGTGCGCCTTGGGCACACCATTTGCCCTATCGACATCCATTGTTGTGTGCCACTTCTGTGCACCTTGGGTGCACCATTTGCCCTGTCGACATCCATTGTCGTGTGCCACTTCTGTGCGCCTTGGGCATGTCAGGGATTTGAGCTTCTTTGATTTCTCCATTCTCCTGCTTGTCTATATCTACCCAGGGGGAGATATTTACAACAATTTGGTGACTCAACGGGGTCACCTGCCTGCTAGGTAGAAGATCAGTGGCCTTTTAGCAATCCATTGGGCATGGAGTCATAAGCAAGCCTGAAAACTGATCTGGACTTTGAAAAATCCCTTCTGAGCCACTTGAAACCCATTGAACTTAGAGTTGTTCTCACCAAAATGCTACTGAAATGAACTGTGCAAGAGCAAACCCAGCAACACCAAAAAATATGTACAAAACTGAAAATCATACATGCTCCAAATGGAACATGCAGAGTGTGCATAAGCACTTCTTCTGCTGAAAGCAAACCTACCTACCTTACTCTAACTGGAGCAAAGGCAAGCTAAACAAACCCTGCAATTGGTTGTGAGAAATAGCTTCCCTTTCTCAAAAGTGGCAGCCATGCAATTGATTTGGCACTGATCATGGCTGTTAGGATGAGTGGAAAATCAACAAGAAGCTGGTCTTCTACCCAAATCATCAAGGTATCTGCTGAAGGCAAATTCAATACCTCTTTTAGTTGCTCTGCATTTGGATTGAAGAGGTATGACAGCTGATCCTCGGTACTTTGTAGCTCATCCTCATGCTCAGAAGCAAGCATGACTGGTTGTGACTTCTCCTTTGGCTCAAATGAAGCTAAATACGATTGGGCAAGGTCGATCCATTTGACATGCCCATAGCTCTGATTTTCAACTCCAAAAATGGAGTCTTCTTATAGACCTTGAATGGATGGTGTGGAAGAAATGGTGAAATTCCTCTGTCCTTTCTCTTCGTCCAATGAAGAACATGAAGGGTTAAAATCTTCCAATCACGGTTCCAAAGAATTTGTTATAGGATGTAGAGCTACTGCAAATGAATGTTCTCCTTCATGACAGTAGACTCTTGTGTTTGGAATGTGGATGATGAAAGAGAGAATGGTGGAAACTCAACCGGCTCTTCTCCATCAAAATAGTCCTCCAAATCTGACAGATAAACTGCCTCATGGTTGTCCTGCTGCAAATGTTCAACTTCCTCCATGGTGTCCTCTTGATCTGTAACTTGACCACCATGGTTTCTTTCTCCCTCCAACATTGAGTTTGAGAGGTCAAACTCCTCTTCAGCACTGGAACTTGAGAGAGGTGAAGTAGAAAGAAGAACTGAAGGTTCTCCTGTAGCCTGCTTTGTGCTCAGAGCTCTTGGATCTGTAACTTTCTCCTCCACAGCTAGAATGTGCTCCTCTGCTGCTGGATCTGGAGCAGCTTCTCCTTCCTCCAATGTTCGAAGACAATCTTGCTCTTGAATGAACTCCTCCTCCAGCATGAAGTTTGTCAAGTCAAACTCTTCAATCTGCTGCTCTAGAGGACAAGTTGGGACTGCAAGAACTTCTTCTTTTGCTGCAACAAAATCAGCCCTGACCACCATTTGTTCAACCTTAGCCTCTTCTGTAGGTTTGACCATCAAGGGGATCTTTGTCATACCAAACTTGGCAGCCAAACTTACTAAGCTCTTAATCATTTCTTCTTTTCTTGGCTCTTCCTCTTGCTGTCCTTGATGACTGATTTTTGCAATTTCTTCTTCCCCACATGGAATTGGGAATGCAAGAGGAGGGATGGGTTGTAACTCAATTGATTTGGCAATTTTTTGTGGTGGTAGAAACTCTTGTTTCTTTGGAGGAGGGGGTATTTCTTTTAGCTCTTGTGGAGGGGATGACTGTTTGGAAGAAAAAAGGAAAGAAGAATTGAGGTGTGGTGGGAGACTGAGAGGTGGAGAAATGGATTCAACACTTGGGACAACAGATGGAGAATTTAGAATTTGCAATTCCAAATGAGATGGTGCTGCTTGAGTAATGGGAAGAGAAAAACCAGATGATGGTGTAGAACTTACCCATTGACAAGGTTGTTCAACAACAAGTGTATAGGCCTCTATCTCTGCTGTCCATTGTGCAAGTTGGGGCAACATCTTCATCATGAAGTCCATCTTCTCCTGAGGGCTGAAGTGTCTTGGAAAAGGGCCTCCCTAAGGACAAGGAGTCCTGACCAATTCGAAAGCTCTCATTTGAGCTGTTGCTCTGGACTGCACCATCTTTACCTCCATCTTTTGGATTTTCTCCAACAGACCAGCATCTTGCATCTGATTGTCTGCATACTCTTGCTCTTGGAAAGCTCCATAGCCAAACTGATTTTGGCATTGCTGCTCATATGGGTATGCATGCTGATTTTGAATTTGTTCAAAATGCTGATTTGGAGGATTTAAAAAACATGTTGGAGGTGTGATATATTGCTGTTGTAAATGTGAGTTCCATGATGGAAATGAAGTCATGATTGCACAACTTCATGGAATGGAAAATAATGAAAGAGACAGAAAGAAAGATGGGTGGGAATGGATGAAAAACAGGTCTGCAACTCAGAGAATGAGTTATTGATCAGATGGAGTCGCCAGATGTGTTTGTAAGTGCCTCCAAAGGCTGAAATCTTCATAGGAACACACCAACCTGCAAAAGATGAAGTGGAAGACCTCTAAGGTCCCACCGGCGTGCAAAAAGCTGTTGATGATGAATCGCAGCACCCCTGAATGTCTGCAACACGATGGGTTGATACTCTCAGTACGATTGCATAACATGGAGCTTTTCCCAAGTGTGGGACCTTGTGAAATCAGAAAAGCTCTCCGGATGAAGGCTGGTTCCTACTCCTCTGTTCAGATGCACACGTAGAAAATGCGAGAGGGTTTACTAAAAACCTAATCTAACTTGCCAAGGAGACAGGGAGAGAGAGAAAAGGGAAAAACAACAAAAGCCTACACTAAAATGGTGATACACCGAGAGAAGGAGAATGTTGGACATCTATGAAAGCTGCCATGGAACAAAGAGAGGTGAGCAATGGGAAGGATGGACGAGATGCATCACGAGCCCAAGGATAGATTTCACACGAGAAAATGTCCCAAAACTCCATGAACACACGGCTCAAACATTCCTGCAATGAAGAGAGGCAAGAGGAAAACAAGCAAAAAATGAGCAAGGATGGATAGATGCATCACAAAACAAATTTTTGTTGCTTGAAGTTTTCACGAACATCATTTCAATAGTAAAAGGAAAATGCCATTATAGAGCGGGGAGGAGGTTCGAACTCCATTTTTCAACCACGGAGAAGAAAAAGAAGGGAGGGCAGAGCTAAAGAGATGAACCATAGAAAAAATCCCCTCCTTACAATTTATAGGAAGAATGAGAGAGGGGAAAGAGGAATTCGAAATCCACCCCAACCACCTCGGTGCATTTAATTATCTCATTATGGTGGTAGGTGAGAACCCCAGTGAACCCAAAAGTGACGAACTGTATTTTGCATTTTTAAGAATTTTTTCTCACCCAATTAAAGATATCTAGTCGTAGTTGGATAGAGGACCTCGTAAGCTTTCCAAAAAGTCCAACCTTGCATGAATCCGAGCTCCCAGTCAAAAGTTATGGCCATCGAATATCTGCGCTTGTGGTCTCTGCTTCCTGTCAGTGCTCAAAATGTTGCGCCACTTGAAGGTGCACCTTGGCGCATCCATGTGTGTGTCGACATCCATTTTCGTGTGCCACTTCTATGTGCCTTGGGTGCACCATTTGCCCTATCGACATCCATTGTCGTGCGCCACTTCTGTGCACCTTGGGCACACCGTTTGCCTGTCGACATCCATTGTCGTGCGCCACTTCTATGCACCTTGGGCACACCGTTTGCCTGCTCGACATCCATTGTCGTGCGTTGGTTCTTCTAGCATGCACTTTCGGCGCACCATTTTCCTGTCGACATCCATTGTCATGTGCCATACTGTCTCGTGTGCTTGGGCATGTCGGGATTTGAGCTTCTTTGATTTCTCCATTCTCTCGCTTGTCTATATCTACCTGGGGAGATATTTATAACAGTATTATAAACTTTTTTGAGAGCCTAGCCACAAGAGTCCGTTATAATGTATGACTATGGTTTGCTTCTCTGTGACATTCTTTAATGGCTCTATGAATGTAATGAGGTTAACAACTTACATGAATACGAAAATTGATGATTCTGATGCATACATCTTTCTCATAGTTCTTTTTCATTTATGTTTATGACTAAGTATGGATGCTTGAACAACTTATTTCTATTTTAGTATAAGTTCTATAATCTATTAAGAACTTTCTATCTAGAATGACTGCAAGGATCTAGAAGCCATTCTGAGCTCTATGGTGCTTGTATGTCTTACTTCCTTTCAAATCTCTTAAACACGGATCATAGATGATGTTTCCCACTAAACTCACATAAAAGAAAGACTTAGCACCTACGCGTGCCTCGAGTGAGCGCCGAGGTGCCTGCCTGGGTGATAGGCTAGTACCCATGAGATTTATTTCCTTTGTGATGGGGGTAAAAATGACTACAACCTCTTTATAGAATTCCCACTTCCATCACCCCTATTTTTTCCACCTCTGTTATATCGGGAACACTCATTGTATCTACTCAAACTACTCTAGCATTGACCTACCTCATTTAACAACTTCCTACTTCACAAGTGACCTCTACACCTATGACATCTACCATACCCTTAACCATGACCCCTCTTATAGGGGTCCCTTCATCATCAATACCTTATGTACCTATGTCTACGCAACCACCAGTTGCGTCGACATCTTCCACTCCATTTTAAAGTTTGGTGGTTTCTATTCCCCAAACCCTTCCACCCGTCACTATGAGGATCTTTCCACAAGCTCCTCCCACCTAAACCTTACCTTAGACACATCCTATCACCTCCACTTCATATTCAAGGTATTTTCCCTCCTCTTCTACCATTGCCTACATACCTACATCTCAATTCACTTACTTGGCACCACCACATATTGGCATGCCTTCCATGAATCACTTATCTTATCCACCCCTTATACATCGGAGGGTTCCTCATCCTAACCCCCATGATAGATATCATCAAAATGATGATGGACAAAATGCAGATGCTTGAGGTCTCCATTTCTAGATCTCATAACGTCTTAACCTATGATGATATTTTTAATGAACACATCCACCCCTCCATACCTATTCATCCTTATCCCATAGGTTGGGACTGCCAAAATTCAACCACTTTAACAATAAGGAGGACCCCTAGTAACACTTGTGTTCATTCGGATGCATTTTTTATTTAATAGGCCACGACAATACCTTACTCCTTCAAAAATATCCCATGTCCCTATCAAGACCTACCTTAGATTGGTACAATGCTTTACCTAGGCACTCAATATTTTCCTTCAACCAATTGGCTCAGAACATCCTTGATCACTTTTCGATCAATATATCTAAGAAGGTCTCTATGACCAATTTATATTCTATTCACCAATATGAAGATGAGTATATCATCGATTTCGTCACATGGTGGCGAGGCCTAATCAATCAAATTTCCTTCACTCTCCTGTGACCTAAACTCATAGAGTGTTTTTACCACAGCATGTGCCAAAAAAATTTCCCCAACTCTTTAGATTCAAACATTTTGTACTTTTGACAAGGCTTTCACGATGGCTTAGAAGCTTGAGATCCGAGTCCTTGAAGAAGAGAAAATTAAATTACGTAATAAGAACACTACCTTTAAATCCACGAATCTTCTTCCACACCACCTAGCAAACCATTCCAAACCCAAAAGATATGCCAATGCGGTGGTTATGAAAGCCATCCCTTCTCATCCATCTAATTAACATGACCTCCTGCTAATCTCTCGCATGTTTAAAACTTTCAATACAAATATGAATAGAGAAGTTACAATTCCATCAAAGAGCCATATTATTCTCTATTGGACAAGATGTTGAAGGTAGGATCCATCACTCTTTCCCCCATTAAACCACATATTGGTTTTGATCCATCTCATCCCACACCAAATTGGTATAAGGAAAATGATTTTTGTAATTACCAATGCGCGAGAGGCCATAGTGACGAAAATTGCAAAAATTTCAAAAAAGTTATGCAAGGAATGTTAGATAATGGTGATCTCATCCTTGAAAACCCTAATATGCCTACTAATGAAAACCTAGAAATTTTAAGAAATTCATTTCCTAACCATGCCCATTAATCAAATCATGTTGGTGAGACGTCTAAAGATGAAACCAATGTCCATATGGTTCATGAAATCTTCACTCAAGTGTCTGATCCTTCTATCAAACATCCTCCTCTAGCATCTATTGAGGAAATTCTCTCGTGGACTCCCCTACTCATAGAGGAGCCCACCTTACTAGTTCCTTTACACAGAGGAACCCACCTCACCTATTCCTTTAGCCATAAAGGAACCCTCATTATCATCTTCTCTACCCATAGAAGATCCTATGATGTAGCCTAGAATTCACCAATACAATCCTAGGCGTTTGACACATCAGTCACCCTAGTTTGAGCTCACCTAAAGCACACAAAGGTACAGGACCCTCTTTAGGGTTCTTTTGTTGCGAGGATGTTTAGTATGATGAAGACTTAAGGCATTCAGATCTATGACTAATATATCTTTCTACAATGTATATTCAGATCTAGATCTAGAACATAACAGACTTAAAAGATAACCATAATGGAATCAAGCATGCAATACTGAATTATAACCATGATAACACCTTGTTTCAGTCCATAATATTCATTATATTAATTGCAGTAAATACACTGAAGCTTCCTTACAATAACAATAGTATACGCTCATGTGTGTAACAAATCTAGCAGCATAATCTCACTATAACCTAGTTCTCACACCTATATCTATGCTCTCTCTGCTACACAATTCAATACATATTTATAAGGGTGGGAATTCATCCTTCACCCCTTATCTAAACCCAAAATAGGTCACATGCTATTATTAGCCACACGTCATTGCAAAAATATTCACACATGCAAGTGCGCTAATAATAGACTACTTTAGTTAATTGACAAATAGTAGATCTATTCGACATGTTTCCATATAAAGCAATTTATAGCCAATCATACAAAAATAGCCAATGCATGTCACATAAGTCTCTAATTGGTTTGAGTGCTCCGCATACTATCTCCAAAAATAGATCCTCATCATGAAAATGGCTAAGTCCTGAATCTATCTCTCTTATTCACACACGATCCTTTTTGATACTCTCGTGCCTTTGAATGCGCTCTACTTTCCCATGTGAACCTTTTATATTTTCTTCACTAAGTGCCAAAGTTTGACTAATCAACATTACCCCACACTAGTTTTCATTGCCGCTCTCCGGAAATGGTTGTCTCCAAAATGAATCAAAGAATATGAATAGAAGAATAAAAAGAATTTTGATGAATAAAAGAATGTCTTTAACTTGCAGTATCTTCTTCTGCAACATGAATAATCAATTTGGGATATTACTCTTTTATCTCCACCTCTAAGGTTTGTCAGTCATTGAGTGCGACCTCTGCTTTCTCTAGAATATCCACTGCAATTGACTCTAATTCATCCCTTGCAATCTCTCCCTTCTCATTCTGTAAGACCAACACAATGTTGGACATGCTAGTCATTCTTCCTTCCAACAAGTCCATATTTTGAGTGATGAGTTTCCCAAGCTCATCTAACCTTTCCTTGTGTGGTTCCTAAGCTACTATAAGGGCCTCGCGCTTCTACTTAACAAGTGCTAATCGTTCTGTGTGGCCCAATGTCTCATCCTTCATGGCCTTCAGGACCTCATTTTCTTCCAAAATGGTCCTAGTCCTTATAACAAATTTTGACATTGCACAAATATTTAGCACTTGATCTACCTTCTTAAGTTCCTCTTGCAAGCCTTGAAGTAATCCTTCATATGATGCAAACTTCCGCATCATTGAATCCTTTTCCTCCTCTACTTCATGTGCTGGATCCTTTGGTTCTGGCATGCACAGAGGTTCATCTTCAAGCACTAAGTCCACTAATGTACTTACATAATGTATTGCCAAAGGAAACGTCTTAGGTACCTTTGGCTCTAAGTGTGGCCTAGCCTTCATGACATTGTCACCAATCTCCTCTGCCATGCTGATAAACACAACGTTATTCTTCTACACCAAGTCTCTTTCCTTCTTTAGGCATGCTATTTCCTCATCCTTAGTCTTGATCTCCTCCCTTAGTGCCCTAATTGTTGCATATTTATCCATATTCCATCGTGCGACCTCTATCAAGACCTTTACCAAAGCATTTCTTATCTGTTCATCTAACATAACAATAGGCTTTACTTTGTTATGTACACGGCCCGAGGTGTCTTTTCAACCTCCTTGACACGCACAACTCCTCACACACATCAAATTCTAGTTCATCCATTTGTGTGTGCATCGACCATGACAATTGCTTCCTTATGTGTACTATTTCCATATCTTTATCCATTAACTCCCAGCCATACAAATCCTTTTGTTTCATTTTGATCTGGAAATGGGTGTAAATAATTTTACTTATGTCCTTGATGTAGCCCATGGCTGGTGGAATATACTCCCACTTTTTCTTTTTGATCAAGGCTGCTTAGGAACTTGGGCTTCAAGATTTGGAACTCATGCGGATAAGTTTTGAGTAGTCTCGGTTGATGTCTCATCTGCTCCTTTTTCTCCCTCTTCTCCATCCTTCATTTCTTCATCTTTTTGTTCTTCCACATTCTCTAGAGGTGTAGGAGAATTGGGTGCACTTTCCTCCAAATCTTCCACTTCCTCATTCAACTTTAATTTCCTTCATCTTTTCTTAGTTGTCTCCTTTTGTGGAGAGAGTCGAGGTGATCTACGCACTGTTTGTGGAGTAGCACCTTGGGTCCTTGTTCTCCTGAATACTCTCTTGAAACGGTGCTCTCCTTGGACTACATCCAAGTCCTCATCATCTTCCTCTTGTGGCTGAGGTGGTGTAGTTGCATGCTCAACTTCATCCTTATTTGGAGGCTATCATCTACCTCTATGTTCCAAACCACCACTATCTTCATGCTCTTCCTCTTCATCCTCTACTTGAATTGTTTCTATGGGCTTAGGTGTTGGAACATTTTCCATTATATGCTTACCCTTTGGTGGCCCTAGGAGCACAAAATCATTCTCCACATACTTAGTGTTCTCCAGCTTGGGTTTGAGTTGTAGGCAAACAAGTGTTTCTCTAATGTCCCCAACTGCCAAGCTTATAGGTTTCATGCTTATAATATTTGAAATAAGCCTTTCAATGTAGGCATTCCGCCTTGGATATACATACTTCTTCCTCAGAGTGTGGTAGTCACAATATACCTTGTCTACATTGAAGGTTAGGTGGCATGCATATGAGAACCGGTGAACTGATTCCTAGAAATAACTTCTTTGTGAAGGCATACGACATTTTACACCATGGGCTCCAACCCCCATCCTTCATTGCAAATCGCGCCATGTAAAAATGTTAATATACAAAAAATTGAACTGCCTTACCCACCATCGAAGGAAAATCCTTATGTATGTGCCACTCTTCCTCTAACATCATGCGAGTCTATCATACCACATCTCCACCCTCTACTTGAATGGTCCACTCATTAATCCATTGCACAAGTACTTGCCAAATATTTCCGTAGGTGACTTGTGTTCCGTGGGGTATTCCCAAATATTCTCCTTTGGCCCATCAGGTACCCCAATCTCCATAAATACTAAAGACAATAACATAACACCAAAAATTATTCTGTCACTTGTTCGTGCTTCTTCAATGATTGTCTTTGCTATGTGATCTACAATATTGTAGACCACTCCTTGAGATATCTTCTTTGTGACATGCAACCACATTGTGTTTACTTGTGACCACCTTCCTTGGTCATTCAACTTTATTACAAGATGTGTGACTTCCTACACTCATTGGGTAATTTTTCAATTTATCAATGTACATGCCACGTGGAACCTTGGTATACCCACACTCCTTCCTCGTCTCCAAGATTATGGATTTATCAGTTAAATCACTATCCAAATCCAACCCTGAGGCCCTTAGTCTTGTTATTGTTGAAATCAAACAAGCTGTGATTATTACCCTCCATCCGATGAAGTAAAAGAATTCTTCATGGACTCGCTCATTAACCCCGGTACAATGGTTCATACTTTCCAAAATATGGTATCTCATATAGTTGGTAGACTCCATTCTAATTTAGCAACTTTTAAAGCTGCATCATCATATCCTCTCTATCGTGCACTTGTTTTTTGTGCTCAGTAATGCATCAAGCTCCTTCTTATTATCTAATTTTCGATGGTTGTAATCATTGATTTTACATTGGCAGATATGGGAATCCCATTCTTGTCCCACAATCATGCCCTTTGGATACTGCATTTATGAGAAATTACTCTCGGGAGAAATTTCTTCTTCCACTTTAACCTTCTTCTTCCCTTTATCTCCTACTATGGGTGCTTTCTTCAGTGCCATTTGAAAAAAATATCTCTTTTCTTCCCTTTATAATCAAGCAAGTCAAAACCCTAGTTTAAATCTCCATGCCCTAGTGGAAATCATGTGCCCTAGCTCATTTGTAATGCATCTGCTTCACTCAAATCCTTCTCCTATGGGAACAACTTTCTCCTACACATAACCCTTTTCTCCATGTTTGATTTCACACTCTTCATACCTCAACATGATTTCTCAGCTCGTTTACACTTAACCATTTTCAAATTCTCTCAATTGCAATGGTAAAAATGAACTCGCATCCCATCCTTATATAGAATTTCAAAAAGTTAGTGCATTTATTACTTCTCTACCTACCAAAATCCTCTCATTAATTGACCATTTTAATTATTTCCATTTGGTACAAATTTGTGCCCAAGCTATAACCTTTTAGCGCGCCCCTTCTACCTTTGGCAATGAGACTTCTCTTTAGTGCGCTTCCATTTTCCTAAGTACCTCATCACTTTGTGCCTTCCTTTGGTAGTTTTTAGCCTCTGTTTACCTCACATTATACTTGTTTCTTCATTCCTCTCTCTCTATAGTCCCTGTGTCAGAAGCAATCTCTTTTGTTTTTAATTCTCCACCCTTGAATAACACCCATAGATAGTTCCTTTCATGTGTACTTATTTTCAACAGTCCTATACCTAGATAACAACAACCTACCCCACACTAAGGGTATGTGTAGTCCTCTGCGCATAAAAATTCTTCAAATAGTAAGTAGCTTCTGGCATGTAAACACACTTATTACACAAACACACCAACTAAATTGATAAAGCATAATGACAAAGAAGGAAACACATTAAGGGAATGCAAAATTAAAAACCTAATCTAAATGCCACACTTGCCTTATTACAAACACCAAGAAGACTTATTTATAGTAGGTCTTCAACCTACTCATGTTGAAGTAATTGGGTAACCATTTTCAATCAAGTTCCTCTAATTAACAAGCACCTGATTCGAGTATGTGAGTGATAACATATAGCCCCAACCAATGTACCTTGAACTTTCCTAGATGGCGCAAAAACTTAGAATCATAAAGGAGAGCCATTTTTCCTATCTCCAACTTTTTATCCTAGATGTTCCTGTCATGCCATGCTTTCTTCCTGGAATTCTCTTGTTTTTGACTCCAACATGCTATGGCTCATCACTCATCCAAATTAATTAACTTTTCAATTCGTTCTTCTAAGGCACGCTCATCGGATAGACCTCCAGCATGTGCAATATGCAAAGAAGGTAACATAAATTCCATGGGAAGAACTGATTCTATGCCAAACACAAATTGAAATGGTGAGGCTTTGTTCAAAATTTTATATGTTGTATCGATATGCTTAAAGTCTCTTGAGATACTTTATCATCCCAATCCTTTCTTCCAACATCACATATTTTTGTCAATGTCTGGCTCAAATTTTTTTTGAAAGCCTCAGCAGTCCCATTTTCCTAAGAATGATAGAGTGTAGTTTTATGGTGTGAAATCATGAATTCATCCAATAAAATTATGATTGTCTCATTAAGAAAATGTGTGCCCCTATAAATGGTCAAAATTAAAGGACATCCATACCTTGTAATAATATTTTCCCAAAGAAACTTGGCTATTGTAGCTCTTTGTATAATCCTTTGTAGGTCTTGCTTCTACCCACCTTATAAGATAATCTACACAAGTTATAATATAGTGTGACTCAATTCTGCATGCGGTGGTGAAATAGGACCCACAACATCTATAGCCCATTTCTCAAATGGTTCTGCACACTAGTATTAGGTCTTAGAGGCATTTCATCTCATTGAACTAGTTTCCCAAGATGTTGAAAATGATCACATGCCTTACAAAATTCCTTACAATATTTATATAGGGTCTCCCACCATAATCCAATGATTAGAATCTTGCACGCGAAGTGGCATCACTTGCATAGTGGCCACTTACAATACCACCATGAGCTTCTTCCATAATATCTATGTGCTTATGTTCTAATACACAATGATGTAGTACTTCATCCTTACCTAATTTGTGCAGTCACCGCTAATTCACATATAGGGGGCTGTATGTATAGCAAGCTATTTCTTCTCCAAGGATTTCATTCCTTCTGGTGCCATTAATGTTCATAGAAAGACAAAAATGTCCTCTAGTTTTGATGGAGTTTGGTGTAACCTATATAACTATGCATACGGCATGGTTTTTCAATTGCATGCGCTTCTTCTCCCGACTATATTTTGGATAAATGGTCTGGTCTAGAATTACTTTTCCTAGTTTTACTACAGTTTGTGAAATCAAATTCTTGAAATAAGAGCACCTATCGACATATGCGCCCTTGTATAACATGCTTGTTTCAAAAATACCTCAATGCCATGTGATCAATATAAAAGACGAAGGGTGTAGCTAGTAGGTACTATCGGAATTTATATAGCGCATAGATTATTGAAAAATCTTCATGCTCTATAGTTGTGTAATTCATTATGCGGGAATCAACTTTCTACTAGCAAAATAGATAGGATGATCTATAATACCTTCTCTAGGTTGAGACAACACCGTGCCAATGGTCGTGCCAGAGGTGTCAACATGTACATGAAATGGTTGGTCCCACGAAGGAAAACATAGAATAGGCATGGTAACAAGTTTTTCTTTTAATGTATCGAATACATGCTTTGTTGTGGTTCTCCCCAGTAGAACATACCTTTCCCTTTCAGTAACTCTTCCAATGAGTGTGGAAACTTTGGCATATCCTTTGATAAACTTCTTGTAATATCTTGTATGACCCAAAAATCCATGCACCTCACTCTAACTGGTAGGCTCTCTTAGGCCTATAATGATCTGTAACCTTGGCTGGATCAACCAACAAACCCTCCTTGCATATTATGTTTCCTAATAATATCCCAAATGGTATAGAAAATATGCATTTCTTGATGTTGATGAGATACTCAACTGTCTACATCTTTTAAACATTAAGCACATTTTTTCACAATGATCCCTAACTAATCCATACACCATCCAATCATCTAAATATACTGTAAGAAGTTGTGAATAAATTCTTTGAATGCTTGAACAATTGTGTGAAAATACAATAGGCCCATTTTTAGACCAAAATGCATTACAATATAGGAAAAACTATCCATTCAATAGTAAATGCAGTCTTTTCACGATCCTCTGGGCAATCCTAACTCGATGATATCCGGATAACCCATCCGTAATCAAATAGATCTCGCACCCTACAACACCTTCTATTATTTCCTCGGTGAATGACGTAGGAAAGGGATCAGTCACACATGCAACATTCAAATCCTTTTTAGTCCATGAAAATCTTGATCTGTCCATCCTTCTTGATGCGATCACCATTAGACTAACCCATCGGACTCATCAAGGGGCTTGATAATTCCGGACTTCAAATTTTTTTCAATCTCTTCTTTGACCTTTTGCGCAAGTTGGTGTTTATCCTCTAGGGTCTCTTTCTAACTAGGTGCACACCCTCTTTAATCTTTATATTCATCTCCCTAACGATTCATGCATGCCTTTAAGTTCATGGTACCCCTTAGGAAATAAGTCATGATAATCCCTCACTAACTCTATGATTTTTACCACTTTAGATTTTGACCAATAGTCTCCAATTGTGGCTTCCTTAGGCTCAGCATCGATCCACTATTCACCTTCTTTGTCTTCATAGGTTCATGATAGGTGCGTGTGGTCTTATCTACATTTCCAACACCTCACGCCTACCCGTTGAATGGTTTACATCTAGATTTTCTACTTCTTCTTCATCCACTAAGTAGACCATTTTTCCTTTTTCTTTCTTAAGGAAAGTGTGTTGAAGTAGTGTTGCATCAACCTTTATTTCTTTAACAAGATGTGCTCTTGAGTCCCCTTCATCTAATAACTCCTAAAGGAGTTCTTCAGCCTTGGCACTATCTCCCATAGTTAAGCGCTTTATGAGCTTCAATGCTTCTACCATCAGAGGTTTTGTAGAGAAGAAGTCAAACATCTGGGCCATTCCTGTAGTTAAATCCTACCATTTTCCAATCTCTCTATGGATTTCTACATATACATACCAAGCACATGCACATCCTTGTAAAGTGGAATAAAACTTGTGCACCCATAGTGAAGGTGGTAAAGCTTCTTGCCCTTTTATCCAGAGTCTCTCACACTTTTGAACATGGTGCTGAACATGTTGATTACCATGATAAGTATAGATTTGAGTAGGTGCATTACTCTGAAGAACCTAGTAGCAAGAGCGATCCTAATTTCATTCCATCCTACAAGATTATCCTTGTGGGCCACCCACCAAACATGCTTATTGTTCCACGTAGTGTATATCTTTATCATATTTATTCTTTCGATGGGTCTATCCACTATTCTTCCATGATGGGTCTATCCACTATTCTTCCATGGCACGGGAATACCATAGGATCTCCTTCTTCAATGTTACAAGGTACCAAGTTATTACCTATCCTCCTGACATACCGCGGTTTGTTGCCTCTAGGAAATATGCTCTTTACTTTGTGCCCTACCAACTCATAAGTGCTATGAGCCCAATTATCACAAGCAACACTTGTAGTATCACTAATGGATTATGCATCCTCCCACTGAATTATTCCTTCTTTAGATGGATCAAGTACTTCTGGATCCTAGATGGTGCGTACATAAATCCTATTCAAATATTCTTCACTTAAGGGATCAACATAGGGTGTAGATTTTCCATCTGTTAAAGGGATAATAACTCTCTCCTCCTTGTTTTCAAAACTGATATAACCTTTGTTGAACCAAAGATCAACATTATTTGCATAGCACCAAGGACGCCCTAATAGATCTGGGAAGCAATCCGACTCTGCCAACGCTAAAACCTTAAAGTCTCTAGTGAACTTAGATCCTTGTATCGTAATGGTTGCATCTTTCAAAACTCCGATGGGAGTGGCCTTAGTCTGATTAGCCATGAACAATACGGTAGAAGATGGCTATAATGGGGTTTCGCATTTGTACCCATGCATTTAAAGTAATAACATTGACTTCCATGCTTGTATTAATCAATATATTACCCAATAGCCAACCATCCACAACAACATTTAGAGTGATTTCCTTATTATAATCTAGGATACGAGGGGAATATTTTTATGCGGGATCTTCCGTTTAGTCTCAATACTTGCACGTGAATTGTTTCCCTTTAACCAATCCCTAAAAATGGAATGATATTTTCTGGCACAACATTTGGCACACTTCTCTTAAGTCATCTATATAAGTTTGGATTGTCTCGATACTATATTTTCTCCATCTTCCATGATTTCTCTTTTAAGTACTATATCTCACCCTAAAGATTCTTAATAACTTCCATGGTTTCCTGATACACCTCCTTCTGATAGGCAGGATCTAGGTACCATGCATGTAGAACCTCCTCCTTAGTGATGGTAGGATTTTTCTACAATGCTTCTTTGGTGCGAGCTACCTCGGTGCGGGTCATGATCTTTACTTACAACACCTTAGACTCTACTTCCAACTTGGGAATCCAATGATTTTCAACGTGGCACCTTGTCTCCTAAACATCCCTATGCCTTTGTTTTTTTGTTTATGCTACTTACTAAGATGCTCATACAAGTCTAGGCATTCCTCATAGCTATGGTTCTTTCCACAAAAAGAGCATGTAATATTTTGAGGACATTCACACCTGTAGTGGTCAGGAGATCTGCATGTATAACATGTTCCACAAGGGAACTCACTTCTTCCACTACCATGACTTCGTCCTTGAATCCACCATGGTATCCTCGACCTTTGCCATGACCACCTTTAAAATGCCCTTCATTCCAATCATAGCATGATTCTTGATTGTGATCTTAGTCTTGATGTTCATCCTTTCCCTTAGAGTTATCTGAAACTCTTTTCTATTGTACACCAATATCTTTAACATCTTGGATCTCGAACAATCGGTTGGAAGTCTTAGTGTCATGAGTCATGGACCTCACAGATTTTACTGAGAGCTTGAAACGTTCTTCCTATCACACGTTGTAATAATGGGTAGAAACTAACATCATGGTTTAAATTGCATATCTCATAATCCAACAACAAAGAGTGTCTTGATTTGTGAGTAAAACTATCCTTTATGTGACCTTCTACTTCACAGTTTGTGCACCAAGTCCCTGTGTGCATCTCATGTGCTAAATTTACTGATAGTTTCTCCAATATTTTTCCATAGCTGCGATCTATCTTCTAAAAATGGGCTCACCATAGTATGTATGCTTCCAACCGCCTAGTGCGTAAGGCTGCTTCAAGTGTTTTGTGCGGCTCAATGTATGCCTTATGTAATAATGCCCTCATAAAGGGGGTAAGTAGGCCCCCAATGAACCATTGTGCATCTTTGGCTTGCATGTATATCATAATAAATCTTAGATAACTTCATTTTAAACCATGCATCATACTCTCGAAACTTTCGGTAGTGCCTTGCTTAATATCCTTGAATGCATTTATACTCTTTCGCTTAAACTTAGGGATGTGTAACTATTTAAGAAATGCATCTTTTAATGTTGTATAGTTTAAGCAAGTTTGATCAGTGGTCAAGATTTCTGTACCAGCTATGTGTGTGCCTGTGTAACATAGTAGCAAATTTGATTTCAATATGCTCGAAGCTATGATTTCTTTTATGCCCCACAATATTTCACACATATACACATGTTCAAAACATCTTCTATGCCCCTATACTCTAAAATATGAAGAGACATCTCCATGTAAATATTTTGGGGTTGGTGTGGACCTTGCCCACTTGATCTAGAACCTCATGTGTTTCCTCTACCTCTAAAACCACCAGATCCGCTAGAGCTAGAGCTACCTAAGCCTCCTGATCCTGAACCTGTAGCTAGGGTTAGACCAAAAGATGTGCTTACCTATGTCCCAACAATAGAACTAAACTGTACTTTGATAGTATGCGATGGATTACTACTCTCTTAAGACAGTCTAAAAATGTGTTCGCATGAATTTTGTGTAGATGATACAATAAAAAAGGTACTCCCATATAAAAATGAAGATGTTTATGCGATCTCTGTGCCTCTATAATACTCACTTCTACTCTCCCACTACTTAAATTAGCCTTTTCAATGTGTGTTGTACTAGATCTTTGGAAAACCAAGCACAATGTGAAAGGTTACAGGTGGATTCGGATGTGCGCCACGGCCAGGTCATCTCTATTGGTAGGCTTCTTTGTGAGGCCAAGGAGGGTTCCATATCATGTTTTCCCAAATTGGGCGAGTTCACGAGGTTCGAGTTCCACGTGTTTGGTGTGAAATTCCACTCCTACCCAAACTATCTTTCTCACACAACGCATTTTTCTCCGTAACCTCTCACTTTCTTCTCTACCTCCCTCTCACACGCCTCATTATACTTAAACCACCTTTTCTCTCTCTTCCTTTTTTCCGCTAGGTCTATCATCCTTCACCAAACTTGCTCTTGCCCCCATGCATGGTGAGGTTTAGTTAGCCATTGGTTTACTCTCCAAATTCAAAGTTACCATTAGGATTTTGATCTCCGATTGGAATGCCTTGCGGGTAAATTCCCCTAGATATTGTAAATAATGGAATTTATCTACATTTGGGCACAAATACATGGAAATTGAGTAATCAAGGATATAACTATTCAAAACACCACAAAACTATGTATCCACAACGCAATTCGAAATCAGATCAACATCATAAAGGGCCTGGAATTTTTCCTACTTCTAGACAAGTGTGCGATACCTCAATTCCACTTACATACATAAGCAATCATCCATTCATATAATTATCTTTGGAAAGATAGTGAAGAATCTCTCATATAAACTGTCATATAGATTTTGTTCCACCCACATGCGTGCTTTAAACTAAGATCCAGTGCTGAAATGCCATGTATATTCTTCTTCCAGATCATGTATCCACTCTTCAAAACTTACTAAGGTTAATTGATATGTCTTCATTGTGAACCATCCTGAAAACAACTGAAAAAGAGGTCCGACAATGGAACCAATGATCTAGCCTAGAATTCACCAATACAAGCCCAAGTGCGGTGGCACATCACTCAACCTAGTTTGAGTGCTCACCTGAAGTGTGTAAAGGTACAAGGCCCCTCTTTAGGGTTGTTTTGTAAGATGTTTAACATGATGAAGACTTAAATCATTCAGATATATGACTAATATATCTTTCTATAGTGCATATTTAGATCTAGATCTAGAACATAACAGACTTAACAGATAACCATAATGGAATCAAGCATGCAATATTGAATTATAACCATGATAACACCTTGTTTCAGTCCATAATCTCCATTATATTAATTGCAGTAAATACACTGAAGCTTCCTTACAATAATAGTAGTATACGCTCATGCACGTAACAAATCTAGCAACATAATCTCACTATAACCTAGTTCTCACACCTATATCTATGCTCTCTGCTACACAGTTCAATACATATTTATAAGGGTGGGAATTTTCCCTTCACCACTTATCTAAACCCAAAATAGGTCACATGCTTATTATTAGCCACACGTCGTTACAAAAATAGCCACACATGCAAGTGCACTAACAATAGACTACTTTTAGTTAACTGACAATAGTAGATCTATTCCCGACCTGTGTCCATGTAAAGCACTTTGTAGCTGATCATCCAAAAATAGCCAATGCGTGTCACACAAATATTCAATTGGTTTGAATGCTCCACATGCTATCTCCAAAAATAGATCCTCATCATGAAAATGGATAAGTCCCGAGTCTATGTCTCTCTTATTCGTGCGCGATCCTTTTGATACTCTCGCGCCTTTGAATGCACTCTCATTTCCCATGCAAACCTTCTGTATTTTCTTTGCTAAGTGCAGTCGGTGATCAACAACCTACATCACCTAACTTGCCTTCTCCTCAACCCGTAAAGGTGCTAACCTTGTCTACTTCATCCACCTTGCCTTCTCCTCAACCCATAGAGGAGTTAACCTTGTCTAATTCACCCTATTTGCCTCCTCCTCTACTCATAAAGGAGTCAATATTATCTACCCACTCTATTTGTGATACCTTACCAAAAGACCTCGAAAATCCCATTACTCTTCTCACCTCACTCTTAACTATCGAATCACAAGCCAAGGCCTTCCTGTCTTACAAACCTCGAGCTCATCACATGCATTTAGCACTAATCCGTCATCCTCTTCATCTAAATTAAAACCAATATGTCATTTTGTTGATCACATAGGGTATGTCGATTACTCTACCCTTTGGGGTAGCTCAAACTCCCATTTCCACCCAAATATAAATGTTATCCCCAAATACTTGACCATTTACCCCAAGGAATTTAAAGCAACTAAGACCATTACACAGGCCCTTGATTCTAGCCCCTTATTCAACATCACCTCTTTCACTTAGGCCTTTGTCTACACCAAAACCTAACACCACCTTAGGGATATTACTGGCACTAAGTCTAAAACATCCCCCTAAGAAGATAGAGTTGTCAAGGAATTTAAAGTAACTAAGACCATTACACACAGAGCCCTTGATTCTAGCCCCTTGTTCAACATCACCTCTTTCACTTAGGCCTTTGTCTACACCAAAACCTAACACCACCTTAGGGATATTCATGGCGCTAAGTCTAAAACATCCCCTAAGAAGATAGAGTTGTCAACTTCATCTCCACCCATCAAAAAATCTATTCCAGCACCTAAAAGGAAGATCCAACCTTTTAGGGATTACACCCTAGTATCTCCCATGCCTTCTCACTCACCTTTGCCTCTGCCATCAATTTTAGGCCCACATCCTTCAACCTTGGTTAACCTACCTCTTTACTAAGGAAAACCTAAAGTGCAACAACCTATACCCTCACCTTCACCTCCCATTCTTCCCACACCTACTTCACTACCTTTACCCTCACTCTTGCCAACACCCCCACTTTCACCTTGGCTTACTTAGATACCTACACCTTCTAATTATCCTTTATCTTACTAAATTATTGCTCTACCTTTACCCAAGAAGGCATAAGCTAAACCCAAACCTTCACTACCTACCAAAGTTACACCAACACGGTCTCTTGCCTCACCCTCCTCACGAAGGTCACCTACCCCTTTGCCCAAGCCAATTTTGACCTCTCATTGTGATCCTTTGGTAGGATCATAGTCTAACATCCTTGCTTGGTTATTAAAGACATCTGATGTATCTCTTCCACATATCAAGCTTTAAGAACATCTCAAACCTAAACTAGTCAAGTTTGACAACACTAAGATTTGTGCTTATCATCGATCACTAGGGCATGATGTCAAGAATTGTAAGGCTCTTAAAAAAATTATCCTTTAGCTCTGTGATTTTGATGGTATCTTGAAGAAGATGATCTGTTGGAGGAGGATTCCATTCTTTCTTTTCTTGTCACAACACAACCCTTTTTCCTCTTATCTTTGAAATTAACATGGTGTGTGTATCCACTCGGTCATAACACACAAAAGACAAAGGAAAAAGGAAAATTTGGTAACCCTTCTAGTTTTCCTTCACCTACCATTTCACCTACACCTCCCCTAAAGATAACTATCCTTGGGATGACACAACCTACTTCTTTGGGGCTAAACATAGATAATGATAAAAAAATTCACAAATCCTGTTGAAGATGTCTTTATTCGACTTAATCAAAACCTATGATTCTCATCGTTGGGCCCTAATTGAGGTCTTGCCATCCATCAAGGTTCCACCTAATGAAACTTATCTTATCACTACCCTCATTGAACCTCATCAGATTTCTTCCATTAAATTTTCCAAATCAGATTTCCACTTCACATCTTGATGATCCATATCCTTCTCTTTTCATCTCCACCTACATTAATGATATTCACGTTAAACACATTATGATTGATGGGGGCACTAACATCAACATCATCTTATGTCATAACTATGAAGAAATGGGCATGCCTATTAATTTCATGTCTAGCAACCTGTTATGCATCATTCCTTTAACGATTCGATGACCACTACCCTTGGCACCATTTTCCTCCACATTTGCGTGGGTCCCCAAACCATTCCTAAACTCTTCTACATTCTTGAAGGATAGTTCCAATATAACATGTTGTTAGGTCATCCTTGGATTTGTGCCATGGCTTGTGTACCTTCTACCCTTCACCATTGCCTCAAATTTGAATATGAAGGAGAAACTTACACCATTCAAGAAGATCCCTCCCCTTCAAAACCTGTAATATGCTTTATCATCCAAATGATGTCCTAATCCCAATTAAGGTATCTACTAAATTTACCACTTCTACCACTCCATATTCCTTATCTATCCCACCTATTGACCCTCCTATTATGACCTCTATTGATGCCCCATCTTCTCGGGGTTTATATATCTCATCTATAATTGCTACCCAGTGTAGCAAACCACAGAACCCTTGGTAGGCATTTTTCAATGCCTTTCACTAAGAGAATACTGTCTCCTCGACATTAACACGTTCCTTACTCCTCAGGAGTATGGAAAGCTACACCAATTCTCACATTACGATCATCACATAAGAGAGGTCATACCATACAACCCTCCCCACCTTCGCACCAACCTAACCTATGGGGGCTCAAAACTTCCTATTATTCTATTGAACCTCCCTTCCAAACCAAACCTTTCTCATCTAACTTCTCCTACCTCACCAAACGTAAATTTGCACTCACTTTCCTTCACCGTTATGGCTAGAAAGGCTTGATTTGGTCTTTACGAAAAGTTCATCACACCATTATACCATGCACCACTAAGAAACAAAAATACCATTATGGTCCTGGATTTCCTTCGTAGCCACCTCTAAGATGGCTTGAATCACCCTCGTCGAAGATGAAATTTTTCCCCACCTTCCTCGCCTAATGCACCACCTTCTCCCATAGAGTCTATGAATCTTGAATCCATTCTGCCTAACTTTTTTTTTTTCTTTTTCTTTCTTGAACACCATCCCCTTGGGACCTATGACCTATAAAAGTGATGGAGAGGTTCCCTCTTCCCTTTCTTTTCTTTATCTTGACATGTTGGATGATGATACGCCTTCTATAAACGTCGTTCAATGTCAGGATGATGATTTTATTCTAACCTATTTAGGTGCGGATGTTTCCTATATTCAAAGATCATTACCCTCGATACTTAAATTATATTGAATGAATCTACCATAGAAATCAACATTCATGATTAATACAACCCCCAAATTTTAAAAATAGGCCAATCTCTAGAGTAAGGTAACAAGAATCTTTCACCTCTTTTCTTTGTGATCATAGAAAATAATTTGCTTGGTCCTATAGTGATATGCCAAGTATCAACCCTAATACCATCCTTCACAATATCATAACTATCCTTGACACCAAACCCATAAAACAAAAGATGCATAAAATTCATCCTCACATTGCTCTTCTTGTGAAAGAAGAACTTCAACGCCTTCTCTCTATTTCCTTCATCCTACCTATTGACTATCCATAATGGATCTCTAACATTTTTCCTGTCACAAAAGTGACTAGCAGACTTAGTATTTGCACCAAATTTCAAGATCTTAACCTTTCCAGTCAAAAGACAACTTTCCTCTACCAAGTCTGACCATCTAGTTGATCTTACAATTAACCATGAGATGTTATCTCTTATGGACAGGTTTTCGGGTTATAATCAGATATTAGTCGCTCCAGAAGATCAACACAAAACCACCTTCATAACCCCTTGGGGGACCTTCTGATATCACGTCATGCCCTTCGGATTGAAAAATGATGGTGCTATCTATCAGTGTGCTTATGAATTACATCTTCCATGACATCATGCATGACATTTTGGAAGACTATGTTTATGACCTTCTTGGTAAGTCCAAGCGTCACGCCAAACACTGGCCATTTTCAAAATTATATTTGACCACCTTCAACCAAAGAAGTACATTTTTATGGTTCTATCGGGTAAGCTCCTTGGTTTCATTGTCTCTTTGTGGGGCATCGAATTTGATCCCACTAAGATCAAGGAAATTCTTGACATGCCTCCACCTACTAACCTTTTACAACTTCATAGCTTTCAAGGAAATTGTAATCTATTCGACGCTTTATCTCTCAACTTTCAGACCATTGCTAACCATTTCATCACCTCCTTAAAAAGGATGTTTCATTCCATTGGAATGATGAGTGTCACAAATCCTTTAATGTGTAGAATAACTATCTTCTAAAACCACATGTGTTCATTCCTCCTAAAGACGATCAACCTTTTTACCTTTACATTTCTGCTACCGACCATTCCTTGGGTGCCAAGCTTGTTCATCATGATGAGCAAAAAAGGAACAAGAAGTTTATTACATAAGCCATTCTCTTCTAGACTATGAAACTAAATACAATCATGCTGAAAATATTTACTTATCCCTAGTCTTTGTGGCCACTTAACTTTGCCATTACCTTTTGAATCATAAAACATTTATCGTTACCAACACCGACCCTATTCATTACATGTATGTCAAACCTTACCAACATCAACAAATCGCATGTTGCTTATGCTTCTTGAAGAACTCGGAGTTGGATTTCACTCATCATAAATATGTAAAATGAAAAACAATTGTGGATCAACTTGCAAACGTTCCTCTTCCTAGAATAAATCGTCAAATTTCAATTTTCCTAACATATCTATCGCCACCCTCTCCCTTGATGATATCGTTTATCAAATTAAATTATTCTTTGATGGATCCAAATGTCACCACAGAGATGTGTGGGGATCATCCTCATTCCTCTTGATGGTGAGCCCATACCATTCTCCTTTAAACTAGACTTTGACTGCACCAATAACATAGCTGAGTATGAAGCCCTTATGTTAGGTCTTCAAATTGACATTGCCTTATATGTGAAAACCATTAATATCTTTGGTGACTCTCAATGTAGTGCCCACTTCCCTTTGACACCTTTTGATACCGATCTTGATAATTTTGATTACATTATGGACATTATTATGATTTTGATTTAGTATGATGTTAGATGTTGGATAACAGATTATTGTTGATTTTGATTTAGTTATGATGCATGATGATTATTATAGACACTTCATATGTGGATGATGATATACTATTTGACATGGATATATTGGGAATGTTGTTCGGACATGTGATTTTGGATATTGTGAGTAGACCTAGAAAATGGATTATATGATGATGATATAGTTGTTACTTTGATGATGTTGTGATTCATTTATATAGATAACATTGTGATTATATTTATATCATGTTGGATGTTCGATATGGCCACGAGGCCGAAGGACGTATTTTTGTTTTGTAGGTTAAAATATCACAACAAACATCGGGGGATTGGAGACCAACCACATTGGAATTCTAGATGAATTCAACAAGGTCACCATGGTAACATGTTTTGTGTGTGTGTGTGTTGTATTTTTGTTAGGGATTCCCATGGGGGATTACCTTTGAATGTGACCAAGGGGTTTTGTGTATTTTATTAATGTGGTTCCTTTTTATTATTGTTTGTATGTATTTTATTAGTGATGTGTCCCTTTCTTTTATTTAATTAAATTGTGGTAGATTAATGTGAGAAAACATATGGTTAAAAGTTAATTAATTAAATTGGGACATAAGGAATTAATTATTAAAGTCATTGAACCTTGTGTTAAATGTTGTAAGGTGTGTGTAAGTAAGGTTGTAAGTGATGTGTAAGTATGTGTAAGTCAGATCTTGGAGTATGAACACTCCACCTCCTTGGAAATTCGAATTTGTCCTTGGAGGCTATTTTGGAGGCTTGTGGGACAAGTAAAACTTGTCCCATACCTCTTAATTTTATTTACCAACCATACCTATGGTTGGAGGGTTGATTTTAGACCTTTTTAATGCATTTTTATAAATCAAGTTGCATGTTTTAATTGCACTCTTCTTACATTTTATTTAATTCAGTCCTTTGGGGTGTGGGTTGGATTGGAGTGTGGAAGTAAATTGTCATATTATTCACCCACCTCTTAATTGTGCATTGGAGAATGAAATTTGACTTTTGTGTTGGAGTTGAGGATGTGTGATGTGGCATCCTACATGGATCCACCTCATCCTCTCCTCTTCCCTCTTCTATAAAATTTGAACTCATTGCCTTGTTTTAGGTTGTTGAACTTTTGCATACTTCCTTTTGGGGCGCATTTTTGCTGTTGGGAGCTCTTTTTGATTTGGAGGAGATTGGAGAGCATTTCATACTTAGAGATTGCTGATTTTGGGACTGTATTTGACATTAAAAGCTTGCTGTGTTGGAACAAAAGCTACCATGGAGAGGTAGGAGCTTAGCTCTTCTTTTATGCTATTATTTCTTTTTGTGTTTGTGTGAATGGTGTATGTTTTGTGTATGTGTTTGGCTGTTTGGGTAGACTGCCATAGGAATGGTGTAGGAGAAGGCTATGGGGAATTCATGTGGGGGCATAAGGGAATGCCAGTGGCATCAGAATTCTTGTGGAGGGAGTTTGGGTTTGGGATCCACCATGGAAAATAAATAGCTTGCATTTCTTACTTTGTGGGGGCATAAGGAAATATGTGGGGGGCATAAGGAGGGATTGTGGGGGCATAATGATATGTGTGATGTTTTATATTGGTAGTTTGTTACACGTGGATTCCCAATTCCCATTAGGAGGCATAAAAAACTTCCAACATAGATCTTGCTCCATTGGCTTGTAATGAAGAAGCCTGGGTTTTGTGTGATGTTTCCATGTAGTTGTAAAATCCTATTTTGATATGGACTGTGTTTTTAATTTGAAATGTGCATGTTAAAGGATTGCTTTGTGTGTATGTTTTGTAGAAGCCTGTTGTTGCCATGAGTTGAATCACACCTTCTATTGCATTGTGGTTGGGGCTCGGGGCCAATGAAGAAGGATGGATTCTCCTCTTCATTGGATGTCTTGGTTGGGTGGAGATCATTTCCTTTCCCCCACTTTTGTTGTGATCAAATTGGAAGAAAAGGGAACTTACATGTTGCTGGGTTTTTAGAGCAGAGGAAAATATAGTTTGACAAAGTACCTTGAGAAACAAAATCTTTTGTAACCTTTCCCACTTTGAAGTGGATGAAATTGTAAATGTTTTCGAATTGGAAGGATGTTGTATGGATTACGAAATTTGTAAAGTGAAATGAAAAAGAAATAGAATCTATTTTTACTTTGAAAGAATGTGAAGGAAATGAAATCATGTGATGAATTTTGAAGTTGGAAAGAAAAAAAAAAAAATTGAAAGGTGTAAAGTTGTATATTCAAATCAATAAAAGGATTGCAATACCTTTCTTCATTTGCATTGTTGTATTTAAATTTTATTGTTAAATGTTATTGAAATCTCTGGTTTAAAAAAATACGTATGAAGTAATTACATTACCTTGTCCTTTTAAAATATGACCTGAATTAGAAATCAAAATTTATATTTTAGCCATTAAATGGTTTGATTAAATCACTTAAATGGATTTGACTAGGATTAGAATAAATTTCCATACTTGAATGATGAAAATGATAAATAAATCCCTTCAGAAATTGATCTCTATTTTAAATTTTAAAACTAGCAAATAATTTATCTAAAATGAACAGTTCGAGCCTGCACACAATAATCAACATGGAAACATTAAAATTTAACATGCTATGATATCAATGCACTCAATTTGACAAAAAAAACTTAAGGAAATAATTTTAAACATTGCAAAATCGGGCCCAAACCTTTTGCAGTCGTTTTTTTTGTCAATTGTTGGAAAATTCAAATTGGAAATCAATCAAGCAAAATTACCCTCCAAATACATCCTAAATCCTTCCTAGAATAGTTCTCCATGTCTATTTGGCATGTTGAGTGAAGGAGAAGATCAAATTGAACCAAATTTATAAGTTAAAATTTACTAGTTTACTTTTAAAAATCCTACGAGTGCCGTTTTCTACAAATTGACCCCTTAGAATTTATCAAAATATAAAATTTATGATTTTTTTGCAAAGAGGGCATCAATAGCTTTCCAGAAAGTCCTTGTTTTCCAAAACTCGAGCTTTCTATCAAAAGTTATGGCCTTCTAAAGTTTTCTTCACTGGCATTAAAATTTTGGGAAAAATTTCCTTGGTGGGCCCGCGGCCCGAAATTTTCCCTTGGGACTTAATAATTTTTTGGGAAAATTTTTAACATTTCCCCACCACAACACCGACCCATAGCCAATTAGAGGCTACCACATGGCATGGTGGAGGGGTGGAATGTTTATAACTTATCTTTTTGTGAAAATAGTTTTTGGAAAATTTTGGTAAATTTTCCTGCATCCCCGCCAACCCTCAGCCAATAGGATGCCGCCACGTGGCTCGGTGGAGGTGCGGGGATATTTTTGGAACTTACCCCTTTTTCCCCTTTGGAAAAATTCCTCAAACTCCTTCGCAGCCCCACATTCTCACCCTTGCCTTAGAAATCCATTCCGCGGATGCGCGGGCTGCGCGTGCCACTTATCCCTTCTCCCTCCCCTTTGGTGAAATTCCCCAAACTCCTCTGCCGCCCTGCCCTTCCCTTGTTTTTCACCGCTTGGCTTGGAGCTCGACACGTGTCCTTGGTGGTGCAAGTGGAGGCATGGGTGAAAAATTTGTTTTCACCCCCGCACAAGGAATTTTTTTTTCAAAGCCTCCCCACACCGCCAACTCGCCCTTTTGGGCAATTTTTCATCCCTGGGCCCGCAGAGCCCACTCTTGGGGGAAAATTTTCACCCCAAGGCCCGCCGACCCATAACTTGAGTTTTATGAGGAGTTAGGAGGACTTCTTTATATCATTGGAAAGGTGAGGAAATTTCCTATCCAATGGGAATGATTTAGGAAATTTTGAATGTGTTAAGTGTGAGAAAAATCAAGTTGAAACTTTGATCCTGTTAGAGAGTGGGTATGGTGATAATTTACCCTTTGAACCTAACTGAAACTTTTAACCCTAAATTTTGGACCTTGTGACCTTTGATAATTATTAATAAAAAGAAAATTATGTTCTAGTAGATTAAACTTGTTTGAGCCTGTTAGTGCCATTGTTTCCTTATAACTTGGTTGTAGAGAGGTTTAAAAAAATAAAAATTATTCGATAATTTTCCTAACTAATCCTAGGTTTTTTTTGGTCTTAAGTGGGTTGTTTTAGTAGGCATCACACTTGGTATCGAGTAGTGGTTGAAAAGCTTGGACCATTGGGTACACTAAAAATTTGGGACATGAAACTTAAACCTAGCACACTTTTAAATCTAGAAAACAAATTAGTTTAGAAATTGCATATTTTAGTAAACATATAAATTGAATAAAACTTAGAAAAATGAAACAACTCACACCTTGAGTACGTGTAGGAGGTGTAGACGGGGTGAGGGACTTTTCACATAGACCCAAAATTACCACCTTTGGATCAAGGTGCAGAGCCATCCCGCCCTGATTTTGTAGACTCTTCAGGATGTTAATGCCACTATATGTGGAAGATTAGGAGGAGGACATGCAGCCAGACATGATAGGGAGCCATCTATTGATGCTTAGGCATCTCCTCAATCCAACAAGGAGTATAGAGGAGAGAAGTCCCATGTAAAGTCACCACAGAGGGGATAGGGTGACCAAGTTTCACTGCATAAAGAGAGGTCTCGGATCCCTAGGCTTAGGGATGAGCATACAGAGAGGCCTAGAGGCCATCAAACCACAACTATAGATCACATCGGGAGATCCACGAAGCTTCGACCCTCACATTATTCTAGTGACACAAGTGGATTCTAGGTAGAGGCCTGGCTAGTGAGCTTAAGCGGTTGCTTCAAGCTTTGTCCTTGTTCTAGCAGCACGAAAGATCGTGTTGTGATCCATCTATTGAGGGATGGAGTAGGAATATGGTGGAGGATAGAGGAGTAGAAGCTCCATGTTGATTCTGAGACAGTGACTTGGGAGCTCTTTAAGGAGCATTTCTGGAGTAGATATTTATCATGGAGGTTCATACGAAATGGATAGATGAGTTTCATGACTCTGACAGTGACATCTCTTTTAGTAGCAGAGTATGAGAGTAGGTTTTTGATCTACTCCAGTATGTTGAGTACATGTAGAATGAATAGGTGTAGATTCATAGGTTCATCTAGGGCTTAAACCTAGACATTGGAGGTGTGGTTTAGATCCACTACAAGCATACATTAGCCGAGACCATCGAGAAGGCCTATATAACGAGGAGGAGACTCTGGGGAAGAGCCAAAGGTAGGATAAATATCGAGTCTAGAGCTGAATACAACAGATGCATGACAACAGATCAAGGGGGTCAGTACCCCTTCCTCGTGGTGGACAAGGTTGAGAACATTCATCATTTAGACAATGCAGAAGCAAGCAAGCATCCCGCCCACCTTATAGACCTCCATAGAGAGTTGATGCATAAAGAGGTTAGAGTATGGGGCCTCCTCCTAGGGGTCCCATTAGGACATAGGGTGGACCTAGAGCTCGGTCCAGGAGTTCACTAGTAGAAATTTCAGCAGATCGTATTCGGTTCATCGGGATCCATGCCACAGACTTCTAGGCACTACCTGGAGGTGCTACTCATTGGGGAGGATCAGGTGGTTGTTTTGGTTGTGGAGTTGTGGGACATTTTTGGAGAGACTGCCCTTAGAACCCTAATAACAAGGGTAAGACACAAATCTCAGAGCCGACTATTGGTGACATGGGACGTAGCCACAAGATTTATGTAACGGTTGAGAACCGTCAGGCCGAGCATCAAAGTATGGTCATTAAGACCATAGGTAGCATTGGGGGTATTCCTACCTCTATATTGTTTGATTCTGGTTCTTTTGATTCTTTCATTGTACCATCTTTAGTAGAGCAATGTAGGCTGGTGGTAGTTAGGAAGGGTCATAGTTGGGATGTTGAGATGGCTTCTAGAGCCAAGATCTCCGTAGAGTCCTTAGTTAAGAAGAGTGTAGTGGATTTGGGACCTTTCACCACTACTTCCTTTGGGCTCGTATGGATTCATTTTGGGTATGGACTGGTTATCTACACACAGGTCTAGGATGGATTGTTACCACAATATTTTATCTTGTGTAGATGATTTGGGAGTTGATTCGGTGATTTAAAGGGTCAAGAGACCCGTTTCTTTTCACACCATCTCCATTGTGTAGCTTAAGCAAGTGTGTGTGATGGGCTTGTTAGATGTATGCTTTATTACAGATGGTAGTGACAGATCGTAGGATGGGTTTAGTGGACCATCACTAGATGATCACCCTATTCTAAGAGAGTTTGCAAATGTCTTTCCAGGGGAGCTACTGTGGTTACCACCCTAATGTGAGATTGATTTTCATATAGATTTGGTTATGGGAGTAGAGCCTATCTCACAAGAACCTTATCGAATGACCACCCCGAGCTCGTGAGCTCAAGTTGTAGCTTGAGGGCCTTTTGGAGAAAGGCATTATCTGTCCTAGTGTATCCCCTTAAGGTGCACCGGTGATCTTTGTGAAGAAGAAGGATGAATCCATGCGGTTCTGTATTGATTACCGCTAGCTAAACAAGGTGACGATCAAGAATTGTCATCCCCTTCCGTGTATTGATGACTTGTTTGATTAGATGAAGGGAGCCACAATTTTCTCTAAGATTGATCTTAAGTCAGCAGTTACGATCAGCTAAGGATTTCAAAGGTGGACATTCATAAGATCACCTTCCACACAATATATCGACACTATGAGTTCACGGTGGTGCCTTTTGGTTTGACTAATTCCCATGACAGTGTTATGAGTTTGATGAATGGGGTATTTAGGACCTTCTTAGATTGATTTGTGCTCATCTTCCTTGATGAAATTTTGATTTACTCACGTACGCATGAGGAGCATGAGGGGCACCTTCACCAGGTTCTTCAGTGTCTTCATGAGCAATAACTTTACGGGAATTTGGAGAAGTGTGCTTTATTTCAGACCAAGGTACAATATTTGGGTCATATCATTTATGGGGAAGGTATCGCCATCAATCCTTCTAATATTAGAGCCATTATGGATTGGTTAGCACCCACTACAGTGACTGAGGTGTGCAACTTCATGGGATTAGCAGGATACTACCAGAGATTTGTTTAGGACTTCTCTTAGATTGCACACCCTATCACTTCCCTTCAGAGGAAAGGGAAGAAGTTTGTTTGGTTAGACAGATGTGAGTAGGCCTTCAGGACACTAAAGGAGTGCCTCACTACAACACCTATCCTTGTAGTGTCGGATCCACAGGTGAGTTCTTTGTTTGCACGAGATGCTTCCTTAGCAAGGCTTGGAGGTGTGTTGATGTAGGAGGGAAAAGTAGTGGCTTTTGAGTCTCACAAAATCAAGGATTATGAGCTTAATTATCTGACTCATGATCTTGAGCTTGTGGCAGTTTTGAACTCCTTAGTTTGATGGAGGAACTTTCTTGTTGGTAGGAGATTCACACTCGTGATAGATCACTCGAGTCTTCGTCACCTCTTCACACAACCCAATCTCAACGCCGCGGTGGAGTTGGATGAAGTTTCTTTATGAGTATGATATGGAGATCAAGCATGTGAAGGGGAAGGAGAATGTGGTGGTAGATGCTCTCATAGTTGGAGACATGTGGCTATGGCCATCTCAAAGTGAGCACATATTTGTGAAGCGGGATTCTTCAACAGACTTCCTCGACAACTTCTACATTATAGTTTGAGTAGAGATCGAGTCCCGAGACCCCTCAAGGGGAAGTTTGATGGTTTTTCCTTAGAGGAAGATGGACTTCTTAGGCAGAGAGGCCAGATTTATGTTCCCAAATATGGAGGCTTGAGGAAGGACATCTTGGTAGAGGCACATCATGCACCCTATTCAGCCCATCCCGGGTGAAGATGATGCACGCCACCTGCGATGCGGCAGTTGTATCATTGGAGAGGAATTTGTAGAGACATGGCCTGGGTTTGTGTCACGATGTTTAGAGTGCTAAAGAGTTAAGGCCAAGCATTAGCATCCAGCTGGCCTTATTTTTCCTCATGCTATACCGAATGGATGTGGGACACCATTTCCATTAACTTCATTATTGGGCTACCGATGTCGAGATGTCACCACAACGCCATTATGGTCATGGTTGATAAATTGACAAAAGTGGCCCACTTTTATCTAGTAAAGACCACTTATACAACTAGAGAAGTGGCACGAGTATATTTGGATGAGATTTTCAGTGTGCATGGATTCCATGGAAGATAATTTGTGACCATGATCCTTTGTATACTTCACATTTCGTACTACCATATAACATGCCTCGGGATGAGAATCAACTTTAGCATAACATATCACCCCGAGACAAATGGACAAAATGAGCAGTGAATCAGATTTTAGAGGTCATGCTTAGGATGTATGTGATGGATTAGCAGTCTAGATGGGAGGAGTACCTATACTTAGTGGATTTTTCTTATAATAATAGTTTCTAGAGTTCTATAGGCATGGCTCCGTTTCAAAATTTATATAGTAAAGAGTGTAGGACACCTCTTTACCGGGACAAGTTAGAGGACGAGTATCTCTTAGACCCACTCTTTTATAGAACATGGAGTAAAGCAGGTGGTATTAATCAGACAGGGACTACATGAGGCACATGATAGAGAAAAGAAGTATGCGTAGATCAACATAGGATCGACCATAGTTTTGATGTGGGATGAAGGTGTTCCTTCTTGCGTCTCGTGCCACACAAGAGCCCTATCCGTTATGGAAAAGGTTCTAATTTATCTCCTAGATTCATGGGTACTTTTGAGATCTTGGAGCGTATCAGCCCTTTGGCCTACCATCTAGCATTTCCACCTAGCTTGTCTCGCATACATGATGTGTTTCATGTTTCAGTTCTTAGGAGATATATTACAAATCCTTCTCATGTGTTAGATTAGACATCATTACAGGTGCAAGATTAGGGGTAGGTGATGGTGGATCCCATTCACATCCTAGATTACAGGACCCTGGGCCTTCGAGGTAGAGAGGTTGATCGTAGGTTCGGGTGTAGTGGGACAAATATGATGAGTCTGCAGCTACATGGGAGGATGCTACCTTATTATGAGTTTAGTTTCCACATTTGTTCTAGTGACTTCCAGGAGGAAGTCAAGTCTAAGGGGAGGGGGATGTAGTGCCCACTTCCCTTTGACACATTTTTATACTGATCTTGATACTATTGATTACATTATGGACATTATTATGATTTTGATTTAGTATGATGTTAGATGTCGATCATGGATTATTGTTGATTTTGATTTAGTTATGATGCATGATGATTATTAGAGACACTTCATATGTGGATGATGATATACTATTTGACATGGATATATTGGGAATGTTGTTCGACATGTAATTTTGGATATTGTGAGTAGACCTAGAAAATGGACATTATATGATGATGATATAGTGGTTGATTAAATTACAAATGATATAGTTGTTACTTTGATGATGTTGTGATTCATTTATATAGATGATCTTGTGATTATATTTATATCATGTTGGATGTTCTGATATGCCCACGAGGCCGAAGGAGGTATAATTGTTTTGCAGGTTAAAATATCACAACAAACATCGGGGATTGGAGACTAACCACATTGGAATTCTAGATGAATTCAACAAGGTCACCATGGCAACATGTTTTGTGTGTGTGTTGTATTTTTGTTAGGGATTCCCATGGGGGATTACCTTCAAATGTGACCAAGGGGTTTTGTGAATTTTATTAATGTGGTTCCTTTTTTTTTTTGATTGTATGTATTTTATTAGTGATGTGTCCCTTTCTTTTATTTAATTAAATTGTGGTAGATTAATGTGAGAAAACATATGGTTAAAAGTTAATTAATTAAATTGGGACATAAGGAAGTAATTATTAAAGTTGTTGACCCTTGTGTTAAATGTTGTAAGGTGTGTGTAAGTAAGGTTGTAAGTGATGTGTAAGTATGTGTAAGGGTTGTGTAAGTCAGATTTTGGAGTATGAAACACTCCACCTCCTTGGAAATTCGAATTTGTCCTTGGAGGTTGTTTTTGGAGGCTTCGGGACAAGTAAAACTTGTCCCATACCTCTTAATTTTATTTACCAACTATACCTATGGTTGGAGGGTTGATTTTAGACCTTTTTAATGCATTTTTATAAATCAAGTTGCATGTTTTAATTGCACTCTTCTTACATTTTATTTAATTCAGTTCTTTGGGGTGTGGGTTGGATTGGAGTGTGGAAGTAAATTATTATATTATTCACCCACCTCTTAATTGTGCATTGGAGAATGAAATTTGACTTTTGTGTTGGAGTTGAGGATGTGTGATGTGGCATCCTACATGGATCCACCTCATCCTCTCTTCTTCCTCTTCTATAAAATTCGAACTCATTGCCTTGTTTTGGGTTGTTGAACTTTTGCATACTTCCTTTTGGGGGCATTTTTGCTGTTGGGAGCTCTTGTTGATTTGGAGGAGATTGGAGAGCATTTCATACTTAGAGATTGCTGATTTTGGGACTGTATTTGACATTAAAATCTTGTTGTGTTGGAACAAAAGCTACCATGGAGAGGTAGGAGCTTAGCTCTTCTTTTATGTTGTTATTTATTTTTGTGTTTTTGTGAATGGTGTATGTTTTCTCGTATGTGTTTGGTTGTTTGGATAGATTGCCATAGGAATGGTGTAGGAGAAGGATATGGGGAATTCATGTGGGGGCATAAGGGAATGCCGGTGGAATCATAATTCTTATGGAGGGAGTTTGGGTTTGGGATCCACCATGGAAAGAAACACTTGCATTTCTTACTTTGTGGGGGCATAAGGAAATCTGTGTGGGGGTCATAAGGAGGGATTGTGGGGGCATAACAATATCTTGTGATGTTTTATATTGGTGGTTTTTTACAGGTGGATGCCTAATTCCCATTGGGAGGCATAAGCAACTTTCCTATAGCTCTTGCTCCTTTGGCTTGCAATGAAGACGCTGAGTTTTGTGTGATGTTTTCATGCATTTGTAAAAACTGTTTTGATATGGATTGTGTTTTTAATTTGAAATGTGCATGTTGAAGGATTACTTTGTGTATGTTTTGTGGAAGCCTATTTTTCCATGAGTTGAATCAAACCTTTTAGTGCATTGTGGTTTGGGCTCGGGGCCAATGAAGAAGGATGACTTCTCATCTTCATTGGATTTCTTGGTTGGGTGGATAGCATTTGATTTCCCCACTTTTTTTGTGATCAAATTGGAAGAAAAAGGAACTTGCATGTTTCTGTTCTAGAGAACGAGAGAAAATATAGTTTGACAGTACCTTGAGAAACAAATTCTTTTGTAACCTTTCCCACTTTGAAGTGGATGAAATTGTAAATGTTTTGGAATTGGAAGGATGTTGTATGGATTATGAAATTTGTAAAGTGAAATGAAAAAGAAATAGACTCTGTTTTTTTTTGAAAGAATGTGAAGGAAATGAAATCTGTATGATGAATTTTGAAGTTGGAAAGAAAGAAATTGAAATATGTTATTACATTCAAGAAATTGAAAGGTGTAAAGTTGTATATTCGAATCAATAAAAGGATTGCAATACCTTTCTTCATTTGCATTGTTGCATTTAAATCTGATTGTTAAATGTTATTGAAATCTCTAGTTGAAAAAATACGTATGAAGGAATTACATTACTTTGTCCTTTTTAAAATATGACAGAATTGGAAATCAGACTTTATATTTTAGCCATTAAATGGTTTGATTAAATCACTTAAATGGATTTGACTAGGATTAGAATAAATTTCCATACTTGAATGATGAAAATGATAAATGAATCCCTTCAGAAATTGATCTCTGTTTTAAATTTTAAAACTGGAAAATAATTTATCTAAAATGAACAGTTCAAGCCTGCACACAATAATCAACATTGAAACATTAAAATTTAGCATGCTATGATATCAATGCACTCAATTTGACAAAAAACACTTAAGGAAATAATTTTAAACATTACAAAATCGGGCCCAAACCTTTTGCAGTCGTTTTTCTGTCAATTGTTGGAAAATTTGAATTGGAAATCAATCAAGTAAAATTACCCTCCAAATGCATCCTAAATCCTTTCTAGAATAGTTCTCCATGTCTGTTTGACATGTTGAGTGAAGCAGAAGATCAAATTGACCCAAATTTATAAGTTAAAATTTACGAGTTTGCTTTTAAAAATCTTGCAGGCCATTTTCTTAAAATTGACCCTTAAAATTTATCAAAATCTAAAATTTATGATTCCTATGCAAAGAGGGCATCGAGAGATTTCTAGAAAGTCCTCGTTTTCCCAAAACTAAGATTTCTATCAAAAGTTATGGCCTTCTGAAGTTTTCTTCATTGGCATTAAAATTTTGGGAAAAATTTCCTTAGTAGGCCCGCGGCAGAAATTTTCCTTGGGACTTAATAAAATTTTTGGGAAATTTTTTAACATTTTCCCCATTGGCTTGCCAGCCCGCAATCAATCGAGGCTGCCATGTGGCATGGAAAAGGGGTAGAATGTTTATAACTTATCTTTTCACGAAAATAGTTTTTGGAATTTTTTTGTAAATTTTCCCGCATCCCCGCCAACCCTCAGCCAATAGGATGCCGCCACGTGGCTCGGTGGAGGATTTTTTTGGAACTTACCCCTTTTTCCCCTTTGGAAAAATTCCTCAAACTCCTCCATGGCCCCACACTCCCACCCCTACCTTGGAAATCCATTCCATGGATGCGTGGGCCCATGCTCGCCACTTATCCCTTCTCCCTCCCCTTTGGCGAAATTCCCCAAAATCCTCTCGCCATCTCGCCCTTCCTCATTTTTCCCGCTTGGCTTGGAGCTTGACATGTGTCCTTGGTAGTGCAGTGGAGGCATTGGTGAATTTTTTTTTCACCCCGCGCATGGAAAAAAAAAAAAATTCAAAGCATCCCCATTGAGCCGCCAACTTGTCCTTTTGGGCAATTTTCATCATCCCTAGGCAGCGTGCTCGCGACCCATAACTTGAGTTTTATGAGGATTTAGGAGGACTTATTTATATCATTGGAAAGGTGAGGAAATTTCCTATCTAATGGGAATGGTTTAGGGAAATTTTTAATGAGTTAAGTATGAGAAAAATCAAGTTGAAACTCTGATCCTGTTAGAGAGTGGATATGGTGATAATTTACCCTCTCGAACCATAAATTTCTTGACTAATCCTAAGTTGTTTATTGGGTCTCAAGTAGTTTTTTTAGTAGGCATCACACTCAACTAGTTGTGAACCAAGCCAATGGTTCGTAACGGTTTTATAATGATGAGTTTCAAAAATATAGACATCATGTACACCAACTTTTGACCACGTTTGATCACTACCTCATTCAATCCACTCCATGATCCACTAACAAATTCACAGATACCATGGCTTGTCTTTCCTCTCAAATACCTACCTCACCTTTAGACTCAAAAATATTTATCACAATTCAATGATTGCAATCACATTCTTATATTATTCATGGCATTAATTTTGTGGGTAACATCGATATTGGCCTACATGACATTTGGTATAAACACTTCACTAACTACCTTTCCCTTTCAATCCTGCCTCTAGATCTCACTTGCAATGGATGATGAGCCTTCTTAAAAGTGTCTCTCATTATTTTGGACCTTGTGACCTCGATAATTATTAATAAAAAAGAAAAGTATGTTCTAGTAGATTAAACTTGTTATGGGACTCGTTAGTGCCATTGTTTCCTCGCAACCCGATTGTAGACACTTCTAAAAAAATTAAAATTATTCCATAATTTTCTTGACTAATCCTAGGTTATTTCTTAAGTCTCAAGTAGGTTGTTTTTGTGGGCATCACACTCAAATAGTTGTGAACCAAGCCAATGGTTCGTAACATGGTTTCATAATGATGAGTTTCAAAAGTATAGACATCACGTACACCTACTTTTGACCACGTTTGATCACTACCTCATTCAATCCACTCCATGATCCACTAATAAATTCATAGATACCATGGCTTGTCTTACCTCTCAAATACCTGCCTCACCTTTAGACTCAAAAATATTTGTCACAATACAATGATTGCAGTCACCTTCTTATATTATTCCTGGCATTAATTTCATGGGTAACATCGATACTGACCCACATGACATTTGGTATAAACACTTCACTGACTACCTTTCCCTTTCAATCCTGCCTCTAGATCTCACTTGCAATGGATGATGAGCCTTCTTAAAAGTGTTTCTCATTATTTTATCATTGGGGGTCTTCTCTACAAACTTGGCTTTGACGATATCCTCTTGCGGTGCCTCACCGGTTTGGAAATACCATACACCAACAAAGAGATTCATGATGGGATTTGTGGGGGACACTTCAATGGCCTCATTGTCACAAAACATATCCTTTGACATAGCTATTACTATCCAACCATTAACCAAGACTATTGGGACTATGTCAAACATTGTGTGAAGTGTCAAGAACATGATAACCTACATCATACTTCTAGTCACACCTTACAATTCACTAGATCCTTTTGCCGCTTTTTTTCAATGGGGTTTGGATCTTGTTGGAGAGATTGACCCTCATTCCTCACAACATCATATTTGGATCATCAAATCAACTGAATATTACAATAAATGGGTGGAATACATCCCTCTCATTTGTATCAAAGCTAAAAAATAACTTAATTTATCAACCACCATATCATTTTTTGCTTTGGTGTTCCTCTTCTTCTTATCAACAACAATGGAAAAAAATTCAAAAATAAAACCTTACACAAACTGTGTGAAAATTTTGGCATTCAACTCAGTTTATCTTCACCATATTACCCATAAGTAAATGGTCAAGCCGAATCTTCTAAAAAAACCTTCAACAAACTTTTTATGAAAGTGGTTGATTACACCGGTAAGGATTGACACACATATATTCCTTTTTCCTTATGGGCTTATCGCACAAGTATTCATACCTCTACTAATGCCACACCTTTCTTTTTGGTCTATAGTATAGAGGCCATCCTGACTCTCGAAGTCCAAATTCCATCTCTTCATATATAACTTAAAGATATGCTCTATGATGAAGAGTTTCGCCAAGAATGTTTGGCACAACTTGAGCTACTGGATGAAAAACATGTTCAAGAACAAACCTTCAAGATCGATGATCTTATCTTGAAGGAAAATCAACATGTAACCAAAATGGAAAAAAGTAAATAAGGATGTTTTGCTACTGATTGGCTTGGACCTTATATTGTCACCCATACCTATGGATCAAGAACTTATCATTTATCTTCTCTTGAGGGTAAACCCGAACCTGAGCCCTTAATTCCTTGCATCTTCGACCATTATATTGTTGAATAACGTACTACATCAATTTATGTCTCTTATATATTTATCCCTTGAGAAAACCTATCCTTCCACCTACCTATTTTTAAGGACCAATGACTAAACCAGAATTGTATGATTATCCATCACCATTCAGCTTTATCTTGAATATGAGCACCATGGCTCTACTCATGGCATGATTCTCATGGATAATTTTCATCCTTTTCAGGATGGAATCACATGGTTGTTCATCACTTGAAACCCCTTTTTCATAGCTAACCTTTACGTGCTATATTTTTACCTTCATAAAAGAGGCCTATACTCCTTTATAGTCTTGTCCATGACTACAAGTCCAAAACAATGCAAAAATTTTGGGATAAAAAATTATACTCCTTAAGTCAAACTTCTTAAAAATAGATGATTCCTTCAAATGAACATCTATGCCTCTCTATTTATGCTATAATTAGACTGCTTCCTCAAAGGACAACTATAAAACACAAGCCACCTCATGTACTTAGTCTATCCAAAAGAATATTAAATTATATTTTCCTTTTTAAAAATCTTGGAGCTTCTTGCATCGATCAGCTTCACTAAGACCTCAAGGAGACTCTACTAATCGTCCCAATATAGAATTCTCACATCAATCAATCTATGAATACAAAAAGCAAAATGTAAAATAAAAAGTCAAGAAAAAAACATAGTTTTGGTCATGGACTTGCCTATCTTTGGTCTCTTGGATGTTGATCAAATTTCTAGGTTGATCATACTAGCATCCAGTGTGATTGCATAACATTGAATCCTTTCTCCAAGTGTGGGACTTGCAAAAATGAGAAAGGAATCTCCAGAGAAGGCTGGTTCCTATTCCTCTGTTCAGATGCACACGAAAAATGCAGAGGGTTTACTCAAAGTCTAATCTAACTCACCAGGGAGACAGGGTAAGAAGATGCATAAAAATAAACCTAAGCTAATAGAGGTGATGCACCGAGGAATGAAGAACACCTATCTTGCCAATAAACACAGACCATTCAAATGTGATGCAAGATCATGCACAGATAACAAAATTTGTAGTGAAAGACCAGGAGGATGCAAATGAACATAGAGAGGGTTGAGAATCATCCACAGACATGCATTACTTGCTCCAAAGATTGATACAATACACTACAAAATTGCCAAGAGGTAGAGTCGCATTACAGTTTCAAATGGGAGGTTCGAACTCCACAAATTCACCTGATAAAGAGAAGGGAGGAGAAAAACAAGAATGTTTGACCCTTAGAAAGAAGCCCCTCTTTACAATATATAGGAAGAAAGAGAGAGGGAAGAGACAGGAAAGGTAGATCTACCCCAACCACTTCTAGGTCACATTTAGTTTATCTCATTATGGCGGTGGGTGAGAACCCTGGCAAGAGTGGCGGACTGTATTTTGCATTAAAGCTGGTTGTTGAAACATCAGTTCTGGCCATTACCACGCGCCAGAGACGTTTCTTGATTTTATCTCTCCAAACTGAACCAAAATGCAAGATTGACCCTAGAATCATGTAGAGAATTTCACCAGCTTTCCATTGATATAAAGAACGTGAAAATCGAGCTCTGGATCGAAAGTTATGGCGATCTGAAGATTTAGGGCAAAAACAGGCCAAAACGGATCGGCGGGAAAATACTTGAATTTTTCCCGCGCTCTGCCACTTGGATGACACGTGTCAGGCACTGATTGGATGAGAAATTCTCTCTCCTTCCCTTTCCGTGGGTTTTCCTTTGAAAATTTTGACTTTTTATAACTTTGGAAAATTTTCCATTTTTTCCCCACCCCCGCCACTTGGGACACGTGGCATGATCTGGTTGGAGGACAGGGGCGCGGGGTCATCCTTGTCTTTTAATTTTTGGCCCAAGACTCTTGTCAAATTTTCCTAAGTCTTTCCTGGCTCCAACTCCCCCGCCTTAGGACACGTGTCCTGTGTCTATTAGCTCGGGCCGACCCTTCAAACCTTGCCCTTTGAAATTTTTTGGCCAAAAAACACTTAGCCAATTTCCATTGCGCTTCCCCTTGTGACACGTGTCACGCTACGATTCGTCCGCGGGCCTCCTTGTCTCTTTCCGGCCACTTTGCCTTTTCACGTCCCACGCATACTTTTGGCCCAGATGTCCCAAACTGTGGGAACAAATTTCTCCGAACCACCCGATTCGGGCTTCCTTGTTCCTGTTTGCGGCGAAGACACGTGGCAAGATTCCATTCGCTCTCGGCTCTTTCGGCTTTTCACGTCCCGCGCATACTTTTGGCCCGGATGTCCCAAACGAAAGTCCTCTGTTTCGGCCGAACCGGCCGGTTCACGTCCTCCACGTACTTTTGGCCCAACTGTCCTAGACTACCTGGGACAAATCTTTCCGAACCGCCCGAAATGGACTGACTTGCGCCAAACCGGCCGATCCGCGTCCTTCGCGTACTTTTTTGTCCGGATGTCCCAACTATGTGAAACAAAGACTTAGGTAATTTTTCTTGCTTTCGGCCGATTCGGGCCTTTCACGTCTCACGCGTACTTTTGTCCCAACTATCCCGGATGCTGCGCAGACCACTGGTGGCCTTTTCGGCCGATTCACGCCCGACGTCCCAACTGTCCCAAGGACCGCCTAGACTAGGACTTAGCCGATTTTCTCTGTATTTTGGCACCAAGCTTGGTTTTTGCAATTTTTCACATTTTTAGAACTTGCTGGGTTTTCTTCTTGGACAGGAGAGTTAGAAAGAAGCCGAGGGGACCCCAGAAACATGATTTTTGCCTTGAATCAATATACTTGCTCGGGACTGAATAATCTGATGCATGTTATCAAAATTTACCCTGGGGGTGAATTTTGGATAACAGTTTTGGTGACTCAGCGGGGTTATCTACTGTCAGATGAAGAATGGCTAGCTGCTCATAGCAATCCATTGGGCATGGAGTCTGTTTGATAACCTCTCAGCTGATCTGAAATTTGAAAACCTGTGTCCTTGAGCTATTGAAACATTTGTTGAGCTGGTTCTCCCGTGGCTGCAAATTCTCTTCCGAAGGCTTGATGAACTGCAAACATGCACATACTAGAAGCAATAGGACATGTGCACAAGCACTTAGGGAAATCAAACTATTCTAACAGTAGTACAATGTGCATAAGCACTTAGAGGAATGGAAATTCTAAATTAATATTTACAAGGGTGAAAAGCTTTCTTTCTAGTAGCAACGTTTGAGATAGATCCCATTGACCGGAACCTACAATTCTTCACCATCCAACTTAGCCAGTCGGAAAGCATTGCTACCTTTGCATTCAATGATCATGTAAGGGCCACTCCAGATGGCATCGAACTTGGAATGCTTTCCTGGTTTTGCACGATCTGCATCCCATTTCAACACTAGATCTCCAATCTGGAAGGTTCTAGCCTTGGCTTTCTTATCAAAAGTCTTCTTGATCAAGGCTTGATCCTTCTCTATTGCTTGGGCTGCATACTCTCTAACTTCTTGGAGCTCCATTAATTCTACATATCTAACCTCCATGGGTTCAAACTCAGCTAGTTCCAACTGTTTCATGAGCTCCAATGCTGGCAACTCAAGTGATATAGGTAGAACTGCTTCTTTCCCATACACAAGCTTGTATGGAGAGCTTCCTGTAGACCTCTTGGGTGTGATCCTATCAGCCCATAGGGCTGATTTGAGCTTTTGTGCCAAGTCCTTTGGTTTTCATCCAGAGTCCTTCTGATGATTCTTAGTAGGTTCTTATTTGTAGACTCGGCTTGACTATTACCTTGAGGGTAATAGTTCGATGAAGTGCTGAGATACACACAATTCTTGACAGCCCATTCAGTGATCTTTGTGCCAAGGAATGCCAATGCATTGTCTGATATGATAGTGGCAGGGGAACCAAACCTCGTGACTATCCCTTCATAGAAATCTAAGATATTAGATTCATTTTCCTCCTTGAGTGCCACTGCTTCGGTCCACTTGGTGAAATAATCCATTGCTGTAAGTATCCACTTGTGGCCTTGACTTGAATTGGGATTGATAACCCCAATGAAGTCCAATCCCCATTGCATGAATGGCTGATTTACTGAAATTGGACGAAGGGGCAGCGCTGCTAACCTCTCCTTCCCTGTGAAGAATGCACATCTCTTGCATTTTTTGACCCATGAGTAGCAATCATTGAACACAGTAGGCCAATAGTAACCAGCTTTCATGATTTTGAGAGCTATCACTCATGGAGCAAAGTGGCCTCCTGCTTCCCCATCATGGAACTCATGTATGATCTTCTCAACTTGACATATTCCAATGCATCTTAATAGAACACCATTGATGTCCTTCTTGAACAAGATACCATCAATGAGTACATACGGGATAGCTTGTAGTCTGAAGTATCTCCTCTTTGCCTTGCTCACTTCTGGAGGGCACAAGCCTGTTTGGAGGTAATGCACAAGGTCTTGAGTCCAACATGGAATGGGTGCATCATCAGCTGGTTGTTCTTGATCATTCTGTAGTAGTAGGACAACATCCTCTTCACTTTCTGAGCCATCTGGTTGTTTGGAAGCGAGCTGCTCACACAAACCTTTGCCATGAACCAGTTTGGTTACTCTGATTTCAATATCATATTCCATCACCCGAGTGATCCAACCTGCTCTCTTCTCGTTTAAATCCTTGTTTAGGAGAAAGTCCTTGACACCAGCATGAGACACCAGCAGCTGAATCTTATTGTTTGAGACCAAATGTCTGAACTTCTTCAAGCTCCTGATGACAGCAAGGACGTGCTTTTCGATGAAAGAATACTTTATTTCGTAATCTTCCAAGGTTTGACTGAAGAATGCTATGGGCTGTTCTGAACCTTCTCTATTCAGCTGTGTCAAGATAGTTGAGATTGTATCTGATCCTCCAAATGCATACAACATGAAGTCCTTTGAGAAGTCTCTGGGTTGATAAGAGTCGAGCTTGTGATATTGCATGCTTGATGTTTTCAAAACTCTTTTGCCTTCTCGCTGTCCATTTGAATGCGATTCTTTCTTCAACATCATGGTTAAAGGATTCACAAGAGTAGAAAAATTAGGCACAAATCATGCGGAAAATTTTTATCCTTCCCAAGAAGCTTTGAAGAGATTTCTTGTGGTGTGGCAATGGAAGCATTCGGATGGCTTCAACCCTTTCAGGATCAATTGTTAGCCCTTCCCTAGAGACAATGTGGCCCAACAATTTTCCCTCATGTGCCAAGAATATACATTTCTTTGGATTCAACGACACTCCAAACCTTCTACACCTCTGAAACACTTGCCTGAGGTGAAAGAGATGGTCTGTTGTATTCTTTGAGAAGACAAGTGATATCATCTAGGTATACCAAAGCACTATATTGTTGATTAAGCCTTTGAATGCCATATCCATAGCTCGTTGAAATGTTGCTCCGGCATTTGACTGTCCAAATGGCATCTTCTTGTAAGCATACGTGCCCCATTTTGTAGTGAAGGCCATCTTGAATTGATCTTCTTCCTTCACCATTATCTGATTATAGCCTGAATATCCATCTAGCAATGAAAACCTTTCTGAACCAGCTACAACCTGCAATATTTGTTCCATTGATGGAAGCGGATAATGATCCTTGAGAGAGGCTCTATTCAAGTCTCTGAAGTCAACACACAATCTGATCTCTCCACTCTTCTTTCTGACTGGAACTAAGTTGGCAACCCAACTAGAATGCTTGATTGGGAATATGATTCTTGACTCAATCAGCTTGTCCAATTCTTTCCTCATGAGAGGCTCCATGTGTGGATTGACTGGTCTTTGTTTTCTACTGACAGCTTAGTATTTGGATCCAATTTGATGGTATGCTGAGCTAAGTTGGGATTGAAACCTTTCAAGTCTTCATAGCTCCAAGAAAACACGTCAGGGAACTCTTGACATAGTTGTATGAACTCATACCTTTCTTGTTCAGTTGTCATCCTTCCAATTTGTAATGGTTTGTTCTCTTCTACCAAGATGGATACTGAATCCTCTCTCTTGACTTGAATGTTTGCTTTCTCCTTTCTAAACTGATCATTGGGATTAAAAATGGACTCCAAAGTGATAAGTCCCTTGGGCAGCTTGTTAGTTCTCAGCTGTACCACTTGGTCACCATACTGTTGTTCCAATTTTTCTTGATTCTTAGCTGAGAACTCGGCTTCTTCTTGCAAGAAATGGATGATTTGCTGGTCATTCTCAAACACTTGCCAACTGACATTGTTATCTGGCACTGAAGGCCTCACAATCATGTGGATGTTTGGCTATACCTTGTCTTGTTGAATGCTTTCCACAATGTCAAAGGCTGCCCCCTACGCCGCAAGCCTGCAAGCCACTTGATTCTCTTTCCTAGGAATGGATTTGATGCCAAAACCCTCAAAATCTTCCATGAGGTCCCACACCCTATTCTTGTAGCACTTGAGTAGATCATTCTTGGCAGCATGCTGTCCCCTGACCTGATTTACAATCAATTCACTATCCCCAAAGACTTGCAAGTTCTTTATTTTCTTCTTGATTGCCCAATGCATCCCTTGCACCAAGGCTTCATATTCAGCAGTGTTATTGGAGCATGTAAACTGAAATCTAAAAGCTGAATAGTACTTTACTCCTCGAGGTGAAACAAGCATGGCTCCACCTCCTGCACCTTGTCTACTCCTTGATCCGTCAAAAAATAGCTGCCATACCTCATTGTCATCCTTGTGGTTTGGCTTGGTGATGCTAGGAATAGGTTGATTTTCTTCATGTATACAATAGACCCCTAGCTCAGATTCTTCTACTTCTTGATAAGGATCAAAAGCATGTATCTTGTTTGCCCATTCATCAAGAGTTAGATCCGGGATGCTTCCAACCTTAGTGTCAGCTTCATCAGAGCTTGGGTGATCTTCTTGATCAAATGCTGAGCAATTGGCATTAATCTGACTTGGAGTGTAAGGCTCAATATGGAAGTTTGCAATAGGTTCTGACCTGATTGTGGCTTTGGTTCCATACCTCATTCTGAACAACATGTGTGACCAATCAGCAGACAAATATCCTCCAATCTTGGCTGTGAAGTCCCTTGACAAGCAAAGGGAAAAGAGTGGTGGAAGGTCTATGACTGATACATCTTGTAAAACAACAACATTTGGACATGCATGCAAGGTAAGACTCAAGTTTTTAATCACTCCAACTATTGCTACTGCTGTCCCATCTAGCTGCACTACCCCTTTGGATATTGTTTCATACTGGAGCCCTAGCTGATCAGCTATTTGTTTAGGCATTACTGAGCTACTTGCCCGAGTCTATCATGCAATTGTGCACTAGCTGATTTCCAATGATCAATGAAACATAGAAAGGAGGGGGTTTCAACATTTTACCTTGTTGTCCTCCATGATTTCCTCAGGCTGGGTAGCATTTGTAAGCACTTTGTCTTGCATCTGAACTTGCTGATTCGAAGTTGGCCAGTCCTTCATGGCAGCTTGCAGCAGATCTCTTTGGCCTGGGATGGATAGGGATTCCCACATTGATATATTGACGTTTGTCTTCTTCATCTGATCAATGATACTGAATGGTGATGAAGGATCTCTTTGCTGTCCCTTTGCTTGTACATTCACTCCTTGCACGTGGGCAGCAACAACTGGTATTTGAGTTGGCCTAGGGGCTGTTCTTGGCTGCCCTTGTGCATTTGAAATTGGACTTTTGCTTGCCAACCATTTGTGGAACCATGGGAGGTTGTGGATTGGTTGGGGCTAATGGCTGTTCTTCACCCAAATTCCTCCTTTTTGACCTTGTGTTGGCTGCAACACCTTGAGAAATTACTTGGTTCATGCCACAAAATCCTCTGCTTGCCAATTTACCAATGTGGTGTCATTTGGGGCTGATTGCTGTTGGAATGTTTCTTGTTGTTGGTTGTTTCCTTGACTGCCCTCACCCTCCACACCAAGTAGTTGTCACCATTAATGCTTGATGAAAGCACCATCAAGCACATGGATTGGTTATGAGGCTCATTGCATGGAAAACACCAATCGTACTCCTGGGAAATGTTGTTTTGTGTTGGCACCAGTGCCTTAGAGGCAAGATATGGCATTTGGATTATAGGGCTGGAATGGTCTATTGGCAGGAGGCCTTGTTTGATTCATATTTGCAACTGGATTAGGTGGCCTTTGTGGTTGGTATGGCTGCCTGTTAGGATGAGTTTGGGGCTGATAAGAAGGTCTAAAACCTTGGGCTTGTTGCCTCTTGAGAGTAACCAGCTCATTGCCTAGGTTTTGCAATTGCTTCATGACTTCTTGAAGCTCATTTGGGGCACTTGGAGATGAAGTGGAAGCTTCATTTGAACTCTGATTTCTAGGAGTGGGAGAAGGAGCCAAATTAGGTGCTTGATTGGTGTTTGGACTCTCTAAACTTGGAAACAGTGGCATGGGAGGTCTAGGGGCAAGTTTTCCAGCTTGGATCAAACAATTTTCAGCCCTAATGGCAATGCTATAAGCCATAGGGATAGTTATGCCTCCCATGGACTGAATCAACATAGAAATATCAGAATTTAGAGCTTTGAGATAGTAGAGAAAAGCACCTTTTGCTATTGGCCTGACTGCCACTGGAATTCTCTCCCAAGTCTTTTGAAATCTGAAGTTGAAATCGGTCAGCTGCTCATTGGGAGCTCTCTTGATGGTTGTCAGCTGCTCCAAAAGAGACAAGTTGTCTCCCTTTTCTCCAAATTGCTCATGAAGTGCTATACACAGCTGATTCCAATTTGTGATAGAACCAGCTCCAAGGCTTCTAAACCATTGCAATGCTTTCCCCTTGAATGAAGATGCCAGCAACTTGACAGCCACCGCATCTCATTGATTTCATGGATTGCACAAAGGTTAGCAATATCTTTAACATGATCACCTGGAGTAGTCGATTTTCTCCATTGAAGTATGGAATGTTCTTCAAGGCTGCAATAGGAATTGGATGTTGTGCATTGAGGGAAAGTGGGTCTCGCTTGCCGTGAAGTTGACATAGGGGTTGTTTTGTGCCATTCTAATTGGTCTTAAAACCCTTGTTGACTGAATGAAAGGCCTACTAGGTGGAGGAGTTGAGAGAGTTCTATTTGGTGGAGATGGAGACCTTTGAATCCTTCTTCCTCTTTGCCTTCTTCTTGGAGATAATTGCAGGTATTCAAACAACACTTCTTCTTCTCCAACTCTTGACCTTGTGGTGACTCTTCTCATGAGTTTTCAGGCCTGCACTGCTGAAACCAGTTGATTCTTCCCCTTGGAGTCACTAGATATGCAAATAATAGCTCTTTTCAAGCAAGAAAATTGCAGCAGATGCACATCAACTTTGCTGCAATAAAAATGAGACCTCTAGTGTCCCACCGGTGTGCCAAAACTGTTATCACCAAATCACAGCACCCCTGGATGTTGATCAGATTTCTAGGTTGATCATACTAGCATCCAGTGTGATTGCATAACATTGAATCCTTTCTCCAAGTGTGGGACTTGCAAAAATGAGAAAGGAATCTCCAGAGAAGGCTGGTTCCTATTCCTCTGTTCAGATGCACACAAAAATGCAGAGGGTTTACTCAAAGTCTAATCTAACTTGCCAGGGAGACAGGGTAAGAAGATGCATAAAAATAAACCTAAGCTAATGAGAGGTGATGCACCGAGGAATGAAGAACACCTATCTTGCCAATAAACACAGACCATTCAAATGTGATGCAAGATCATGCACAGATAACAAAATTTGTAGTGAAAGACTAGGAGGATGCAAATGAACACAGAGAGGGTTGAGAATCATCCACAGACATGCATTACTTGCTCCAAAGATTGATACAATACACTACAAAATGCCAAGAGGTAGAGTCACATTACAGTTTCAAATGGGAGGTTCGAACTCCACAAATTCACCTGATAAAGAGAAGAAGGGAGGAGCAAAACAGGAATGTTCGACCCTTAGAAAGAAGCCCCTCTTTACAATATATAGGAAGAAAGAGAGAGGGAAGAGAGAGGAAAGGCAGATCTACCCCAACCACTTCTAGGTCACATTTAGTTTATCTCATTATGGTGGTGGGTGAGAACCCTGGCAAGAGCGGCGGACTATATTTTACATTAAAGCTGGTTGTTGAAATGTCAGTTCTGGCCATTACCACGCACCAGAGATGTTTCTTGATTTTCTCTCTCCAAACTGAACCAAAATGCAAGATTGACCCTAGAATCATGTAGAGAATTTCACCAACTTTCCATTGATATAAAGAACGTGAAAATCTAAGCTCTGGATCGAAAGTTATGGCGATTTGAAGATTTAGGGCAAAAAAAAGCCAAACGGATCGGCGGGAAAATACTTGAATTTTTCCCATGCTCTGCCACTTGGATGACACGTGTCAGGTGCTGATTGGATGAGCAATTCTCTCTCCTTCCCTTTCCATGGGTTTTCCTTTGAAAATTTTGACTTTTTATAACTTTGGAAAATTTTCCATTTTTTCCCCGCGCCCCGCCACTTGGGACACGTGGCGTGATCTGGTTGGAGGACGGGGCGCGGGGTCATCCTTGTCTTTTAATTTTTTGGCCCAAGACTTTTGTCAAATTTTCCTAAGTCTTTCCCTGGCTCCGAACTCCCCCACCTTAGGACACATGTCCTGTGTCTATTAGCTCGGGCCGACCCTTCAAACCTTGCCCTTTGAAATTTTTTGGCCAAAAAACACTTAGCCAATTTCCATTGCTTCCCCTTGTGACACGTGTCATGCTGTGATTCATCCGTGGGCCTCCTTGTCTCTTTCCGGCCACTTCACCTTTTCGTGTCCCACGCGTACTTTTGGCCCGGATGTCCCAAACTGTCTGGGACAAATTTCTCCGAACCGCCCGATTCGGGCTTCCTTGTTCCTGTTTGTGGTGAAGACACGTGGCAAGATTCCATTCGCTCTCGGCTCTTTTGGCTTTTCGCATCCCGCGCGTACTTTTGGCCCGGATGTCCCAAACGAAAGTCCTCTGTTTCGGCCGAACCGGCCGGTTCACGTCCCCCGCGTACTTTTGGCCCAACTGTCCTGGACTGCCTGGGACAAATCTTTCCGAACCGCCCGAAATGGACTGACTTGCGCCAAACCGCCGATCCGCGTCCTTCGCGTACTTTTGTCCGGATGTCCCAACTATGCGAAACAAAGACTTAGGTAATTTTTCTTGCTTTCGGCTGATTCGGGCCTTTTGCGTCTCATGTCCTTTTGTCCAACTGTCCTGGATGCTGCGCAGACCGCCTGGTGGCCTTTCGGCCGATTCGCGCCCCGACGTCCCAACTGTCCCAAGGACCGCCTGGACTAGGACTTAGCCGATTTTCTCTGTATTTTGGCACCAAGCTTGGTTTTTGCAATTTTTTCACATTTTTAGAACTTGCCGGGTTTTCTTCTTAGACAGGAGATTTAGAAAGAAGCCGAGGGGACCCCAGAAACATGATTTTGCCTTGAATCAATATACTTGCTTGGGACTGAATAATCTGATGCATGTTATCAAAATCCATCAAAATTAAATATCTTGTTCGCTTCTCATTTCACCCACACCCATACTAATCATCATTTCCAAAACATTATACATACTTATCAAAATAAAATCAAAACCAAAAATAAAACCATACCCATACCAATCACACAAGTTAACTAGTTACCCTTTCTATTTTTCAGATCAACATTTGACCTTGCCTACTTTCTACCTTGCCTAAATGGGACCATTTTCCTTACCAAACCCACTTATCAGAAATATTATTCTTCCCTATCCTATGGGAGAAATATATCAGCCTGAGGCCCCTTTTACAAGGGCTGTGTAGGTAACACTTCGAAGAAATGGGGTCTTCAGAGGTTATTTTGGCCACCATTTTCTACCCCCTTTCACCGTTTTGCCACTATTTGTCCCTACTACCTAATCTTTCTCATGTTTCCATAATATCAATAACTTGGAAATTAAACCAAACCATGCCTACACATCTAAGTTTCCATAATATCAATAACTTGGAAATTAAACCAAACCATGCCTATACATCTAATTTCCATAATATCAATAACTTGGAAATTAAACCAACCAAACCATACATCATAACCATGCATATACATATAGTTTCCATAATATAAATAACTTGGAAATTAAACCAAACCATGCCTATATATCTAGTTTCCATAATATCAATAACTTGGAAATTAAACCAAACCATGCCTATACATCTAGTTTCCATAACATCAATAACTTGGAAATTAAACCAACCAAACCATAACATAAACCATGTGTACACATCTAAGTTTCCATAATATCAATACATTGAAAATTAAAACAAATCATAACATCAACCATACCTACAACTAGTTTCCATAATAACCATACAATGGAAATAAAACCAAACACAATAGATATATTTGTGTGTGTATGTATGTGTGTGTGTGTATGATGATTATTTTGGTTTTTGATGAAATTGATGCTTTACTTATCGCTTTCCTTTCTTTTCTCATGCATGTATGTGGTAATACTCATGGTACTTTAGGAAGAACGATAATGATATTTAGGTGAAAAAATTGGTAATAAGGAAAATAAATCCAAGCAAGGTCAAGGACCTAAGCGAGGATGCACAAGACCATGGCGATTCACTAGGAAAGGCCATGGAAATATTAGAGTAAAAATAGATAGAATCAAGATTACGACACTCTAATGGTAGGAGATGTTAGGGAAAAAGAGAAGTGATGATAAACCCGAGCGGGAGAAGAGCCCCAACAAGAGTAGGATCAATTGAAGATGTGTGTAAAACCTAAGGGGGACCGAGATCCCAAGAAAAGGTAAGAGCCCAAGCCAAAATGAAAATGTAGTCAAGGTATTTCTAATGAAGGTGCTTAGCCACTTGGGGTGAATTGATGTAGAGTATCAGTGATGATATAGTCAACTTGGTTTAGAATGTAACTTCATGGGATTCATGCCATGTGGAAAACAAAGTGTCATCAATTTGATCTTACAACCGAGAGATAATGTCACACTAAATGTCATTGAGAGAGGGGAAAGGTAGAGGCCCATATGTAGGCTATGGTCTATATGGTCTAGGGGAAGGTGGGTGGATCCTAGAAGAGTTATCTCCACACTTCTTTCCATGTAAAGAGGATTGAGGATATGAGTGCTTGCTGTGTGTAACATTATAGTCTACGTTAGTGTGTGAGTAGTAGCTTCCTCATAAACATGAATTCTACCTTGTCATCATCTATGTCCATATCAAAATCAACTTCCCTGTTCTTTTCCTATGACTCTTTATTTACTTTGAAATTTGTCTCCTTCTTTACGGGTTTTGAATCATTGAATCTCATCTCATATGCAATCAATATTCCATGAAGATCATCCATTTTCAGAGTAGTTAAGTCTTTAGCTTCCTCTACTACTGACACTTTGGCATCAAATTTTTATGACAAGGATATGAGAACCTTTTGCACAATCACACTCTCTTCTATCTTCTCTCCTAATCCTGTGATTAGATTTATGATTTCATCCAATCTATATAAATATGAAGAAACATTCTCACCTTCTTTCATCTTGATGCTTTCAAACTGTGCTCTGAAAGTTTGTAACTTGGATTTATTTACCTTGCTATCTCCTTCATAAATTTTTTTAATATTTTCCCACATTTCTTTAGTTGTAGTGCATTGCATCACTTTGATAAATTCAGCCTCTGCCAGCCCACAGAGAATTACATTCATGGATTTAAAATTGTTCTCACTTTCTCTTTTTCCCTCTTGGTCCGTAGGTGGTGTAGATGGAATTTTGTAGAAACTATAATCTGATTTCCAAATGTCAAATCAAAGTGACATTAGATAGGTTTTCATCCTGACACTCTAGAAGGCATAGTTTGACCCATTAAAAAGGGGTTATTTGGAGGTAGAGAAGCCACTAGATGTTTGGTTTCTTTCCATAGTTGAATTTACTGGATCTCCCTTGAGTTGTTAGAATCAATTCACTAGGGCCTTCATTAATACCAATTGTTAGAAACTAGAACACTGAGAGGGGGTGAATTGGTTTTCAATTCAACAATGTATTCCAAAATAATAAAATTCTTGAAATAATCAACACCATATAACAAACTAGATACCACTAAGCACAAAGAAAGAACATAAATTTTTTAAAGGGAAACATAAATTGGGAGAAAATTAACTAAACCAAATCAATATAAAGTTCTTGGTTACAAATTTATTGAACTACAACTCAACTAATGAAGCAACAAATTCAGTTCAAACACCCACTTGAATAGTTTACAAGAGATAAATTTCTATAAAGTACCAAATTTCAGTTACTTTGAGCTACAACTTAATGTTTACACATTAGATTGATCACTCTTCACTATGGATGTCTGAGCATCTAATTGTGATCCTAAATATATCAAAAATACCTTACTCACTATGCTTCTAACTTTGAAATTCTGATTTCTCAGGTCTTTAAGTTCTCCAATACATCTATGAAAACTTCTTCATACTTTACTCTACCTTGTCAAGACTTTTATCTCTACAACATTCAGTCTCTTCACATTATATATGACATACCAATGTTTCTCAAATCACCAAGCCCCTATACTTTTGTCTTAGTCAACTAATATCACTCACAATATTCTTAAGAACTCTCAATTCTCATATTTTTCTTACATTTCAAATCTGTCTCAAAATAGTCCTATTTGAAAGAAAGAGTTGCATATAGGACAAGGACACTTTATCTTCACTTTCCCTTCACTCAAGATCACTTCAAATTCTCTCAAGGTTCGAGCTTGTGAGCTTTGACTTATTTTCTTCTACTATAAAAGATCACTCTATATTGATTCCTGAAACTAACTCATAGTTCACTCCTTTCTATCAACCCAAAAATCCTTATTAATGGTTCCATCTCTATTTTCAAGATCTTATCACTATTTACATGAAATCACTTGATACTAAACAATTCACACTCCTCTAATCACTTCACAAGCACTTCTCCACCATACATCTATCAAGAAAAAGAAATCTTCATATTAGTCACCAAAAGAAATATGTTTTCCTCGAACTACATATTCTTCATATACCTTGAAGAACAAAAGACTTTGGATTTTTGTATGAAAAATATAAGCATGTCTTTCCACCTCCTTATTCAAGCTTGGAGAAGCTTACTATAGATTTAGTAATCGAGCTAACCTTTTAAATTATTCAAGAAGATATATAGAAATTGATTTACTTTGAAGAATATGATGCAATTGTTTAAAGATAATTCCAAATTTATTTGTGACATTAGACTTCCCATTTACACTCAAGAAATTGGTTTTAAATAGTTTCACATTGTTTAGAAGACACTCATAGAGATGAATTGCATTGAAAACCAAATAACTTGAACCTACCCAGATGAATGATGGATCATACCATTTCTTCAAGCAATGAGAATTATCTTCAACATCCATACACCATATTTGGGACTTGACCCACCATGAAAATGACCACAGTATGCAATAATTTGTCGAGAAGAGATAAAAAGCTTGTTCTCTTGCTAAAACAAGAGTGTGCTTGAAAAAACTAAAAATATGTCATTAAATTCTCCACCTACACTTCATCAATTCATTTGAAATATTTTTCAACAGGATTGTATTTCCCATATAGATATTACTACCAATTTTTTTGAATTTTTGATGGTTGAATTAAAAGATATGCACAAAACCCTACTTTGAGCCCTAAAATTAGGGTATGGAAGACTATGAAAGCTTGAGAACACAAAAATTAGAATTCTCCTTAAATTTTTCATGAAATTCAAAAATTCATTTTTTTTCAACTCTATGGGATCAAGATCCATCTCTTCAAATCAATTTTCAAGCTTGAAACATCTCCATATGCTCCCATAAATCAAATGTTGCAGGGTACAGACTGGTAAAGTGCAAGTGTTTTTGGTTGTGGAAGAATTTTAGTTTGGGTTTTCACATTTTGTTACATGTGGATGTATTTAAAGGAATTAAAAACCTTCCATAGGTGTTCTAAACCACTTGAGACCACATGAAAAACATTGAAGCAACACATTTCATTGATTTGACAAGCTTGTGCCATGAATACCTCCAAGAACCTTGTCACCAAGCAAGAAGATCAACTACTTCATCATTTCCCAAAAGCTCCACATTAGTGATGTGCAAGATTTCTCTAGCCTTTGTATATGAGATCAATTATGATCAAGAGCAAGAAAATGAAGTTAAACACCTCAGGACAGTGACTCCATGAGAGATTGAGGCAAGATTTCTTGACTTCACTCTCTAGGACATCATAGAGAGGATGACTTCACACCTTGAAATTCACCTAGCAACAACCTCAACTAATCAAGAACCTTGAAAATGACTTGTGAAAAAGGTCTAGGCCATTGTTGCAAACATTTCACTACTGTTCTGGTCTTGTACATGACTGTACTAATCAAACTTGAGAGAGAAAACTTGCCATTCCATGACCACTGAAGGATTTACTTGAGAATCTCACCTTGACACCTTGTGCTTGTCATCATCAAAGAATGAAGAGATTATTAAAGGTTCCTAATAGTTTTTAAGCACTCAAAATATTTATTAAAGGACATAAAAATCAAATTGACCTTGAAGACTCAAGACACATGTCAGGAAGGAGAAGAAGCATGTCTGAAAAATGCTCACAACTTTCTTAAAACATGTCCAAATGTCCTGAAACTTTTACACTATCTCAAGCCTAGAGTCCTCTACAAAAATTACTTCTATTATTACTCTGAAGGATGTACTATATTTTTTCTTGAGTGATAAGAAGATAGGAAAGTTTTTATTCAATTTCCAAAATTCCTATTTTATAAAAGCTAACATAACTTCCACATACCTTCTCAAAATCTGATCAATTTTTTCCTAGAGCATAAAAAATCACCCTACTACATGGTACACAAGTTAATTTTCCACACATATGCATGTAATCTCCTATTCCATCTCATTTAATTCTTTTTGCATTCCTAGTTCTAAAGGTAAACTTCATGCAATTTTGAAATTTGACTCTTGGGGCTAAAATGAACCTTTTTTTTACTCGCACATGCTATAGATACTATTCCAAGGCATGTCCCATGCTCCTATGAACATTTCATGACTTGCACCAACTCTTCACACCTTACTGTGTACTTAGAAACATGCCTAAATGGCCTATTTTAAGTAACACTTCTTATCAAGGATGTTCTTAGCCCATGTAGGACAATAAAGAGCATAGGAAGATCTTAAGGCATCCAGTTGCAAATAAATTATCTGGTATTTATCATGGAGTTTTTTTTTGATGCAATATTTTTATACATAGAGTAAGAGACTGTAGAGAAAAGTAGAGGATTACCATCCATGGAGAGATTACAAGTTTGAATATGAGAAGAACATAGTGTGTTTTAATTGTAAAGGAAAAGGTCACACTGTCAAGAATTGTTTAGAATATCTAGTAAATCAATTTTGGGACAAAAATCAAGGTATTTTCTTTAATTTCCATAAGCTAGTGCACTTTGCTGGAAATTGTCAAGAATCACCTAGATTCAACTATAATTTGAATTCATTCCAGGGAAAAAACAAAAGAAGATACAGAGAAAATGCAAACACACAGAGTAAGACCAAGTCAACTATGGCTAAGAAAGATGTTGGTAAGAAGAAATAAATATGGGCATACAAAAGTAAAGTCAAAAGTTGAGAAACTAAAGACTAAAAAAAAGGTTTCATAGAAAACTAACATTTTATTAACAAAGGATGAAAAAGGAAAGAAACAAGAAAATAACTCTAGTACTAAGGATGAGAAATTTCTTCCTCAAGTAGTGGTAGAGAAGGTGTATGAAGTGTAACATTTATGTTTATCAGGCACACAATCAGATGATAGAAAGTTAGGTAATGTGGTCATCACTCCTAGAGATGTAACTAAGAAGGATAATGAGAGTGTTAAGACAAGGAAAGGAAAAATGGAGGAGTCATCATGTTGTCATGATGACTTTATGTTGTTTTGAGATGGTTTTGAGATGGTTCAATGCTCAAGTAGGAGGCATATTCATTTAAATGAAGCATTGGAGTTAGGATGAGTCTTCTCCATAATGTAGAAGGTATGTAACTTATGATTTGTCAATGTTTTGTTTGGATTAATGAAGCATGGAGTTAGGATGAGATGTGGTATGTTTTGATTGGATTATCTAGTCTAGAAGGATGGAAATCAGTTGTATGGTAGTTTGAAGTTCTTGTTTATCAAATCATGACTAAACTACTCATCTAAGACAGTGTGCATATACATATGTCTCGTGACCTTGTCTTATGAATTATGTGAAGATATTAAAGTACATATTGTCATCACTAGGTGTTGAAAAGAGTGGTGTCACTGATGAGGCCATAAATTGGCCATAAATTACCATTATTTTTCATTCCAAGTTACCTTTGAAAGTGGATTTAAATGTAATCTAGGAACTTATAGTTTTCTTAAGATAGAATATAGGATATATATCTTATTCATTATTTAGAAATATATTTTTTATCTATTTTATTAACTAATCCTATTGATTATTTGGGAAAAGATTCAAAGTCTTGTGTATATAGGCCATAAAGGAAAGATAATGATAGTATTGGGAAAAGTGGAATTGATCATGAATAGTAAAATTATATCTGATTTCATATTCATATTTTTCTCAAAAATTATGCAAGTTAAAAAAAAGAATCATCTCACTCGAGGTCACATGCAAAAGTTATAGTTGTTTTAAGTTAGTTGCGGAACTCGATGAGTTAGTTCCAGAACTCACAGAGTTAGTTCCAGAACATGCAGGTTTAGTTTTGGAACTCACGGATTTAGTTCCAGAACTTGTATCAATTGAATGATTGTTAGTAATGGAACTTTCAATTCATGGACAAATCAGATTTAGTTCCGGAACTTGCAGATTTAGTTTCGGAACTTGCATAAAAGGAATGATGACTTCGCAGTTATGTAATTTGCATAAAAGGAATGACAATTTTTGAGGGATTGTGAAAACTCAAAGATTCCAATGGGAAATATGAGAGAGTTTTTTGTTCATAGCAATGTGTTTAACAAAAATATCATTTATATTTGCTACAGGTTTTACCAATGAAGAGAGATCTAACTTTTAGTGAGTTGTAGTCCGAGGAAAAGTGTATCAAACGAGCACTAAAAGTTCCATAAACAGAAACAAAAAGTCAAATGGAAAATCTAAGAGAGGTTTTTGTCATAGAACGTGTTTAACAAAAACCTCATTTATATTTGTTATAGGTCTTACCAATGAAGAGAGATCTAAATTTTAGTGAGATGTAGTTCGAGGAAACATGTATTAGATTGAGCACTAAAAGTTTCATAAAATGAAACAAAAATTCAAATGGAAAATTTGAGAGAGGTTTTTGTTCATAGAATTGTGTTTAACAAAAATTTCATTCATATTTTCTACAGGTTTTACCAATCAAGATAAATCTAACTTTTAGTGAACTACAGTTAGAGGAAAAACGTATTTGACAAGCATCAAAAGTTCCACAATAAAAACATAAAACTCAAATGGAAAATACGAGAAAGGTATTTGGTAGAAATCATATTTTGAGAAAATCCTCCTTCTAATAATGTAGAGGAATAAAATCAATATGATTCTTGTTATCGAAAAGCAAGGAGAAGATTTAGAAGTAAATCTTCGTAAAATAAGTGAGATAAGATTTGACTTTAATAATATATCTCTCCATATTTTGTGGAGATGGAGATCTTAGTTGTTAGGATTGGAATAAAGATAATATTAGATTGTATTTCCTAAAATAAATATTTGGTTGGATGCATGAATTATAAATGTAACCTTCCACACTTAGATATGTAATGCTTTTCTCCAAATAAATAAAGATCTATTCTTTCGTCTCAAATATTTTGTAGTTTTGAGATCTTAGAAGTATGATTTAAATTCTCTTCTAAGGAATGAGCTGACCACTCATTCCAAGGAAGATGGATATGTGTTTTTATGTTTATGTTTATTCATTTGTCTTTAATTCATTATGTTGTATTGTTTTTATCTTTGTATTGTGAAAATTCAGTCTGTTGTAAACCTGCAGGTGTTTCATTCAATTATGTTTATTTTTAATTCAGAAATTTCATTTATGCAAGTTTCATTTCTTTCATGCAACATTTATTTATGCAAGTGTGATTTCCTTTATGCAAGCATGCCTTTATATTCCTACAAGTGTGATTTCCTTTATGTAAGTGTGTTTACATTTCTGCAAGTGTGCTTTTAAATTTCTACATGTGTGATTTATTTTATGCAAGTTTGGATTGTGTTTAAAGGATTTACTTTCCAAGATCTTCTTCTCTTAATGCATACAACCTTTGGAAACCAACCTAGATTGACATTTTTAATGGCGAGGATTGACGACCCTCATCATTTTGGTGCCGTTTCCGGGACACGGTGTTATTAGGAGATTTAGAGTTCTCTAAAAGAATATTCTAGTGACAATAGAATACCTTTTAGAAAATTCATGTGACAGGAGGCATTTGGTAAGTAGTTTATTTAGACTTTTATTTCTGCAAGTAGATTAAAATTTCATTTCTGAAATTAAGAATATTAGATTGTAAATATTTATCTCCCCATAAACTAACTCTTTGTATAAGAAAATGACTGTGATGTTTGATCAAGAAGGTACAATGGTATGAACAAAGAATTCAAATCTAGAAATGGGAGAATATGATATTAAATCTAGAAGTATAACCAGTTGATGAAATATCATATGCCATTCTTGATAATCACCACCATTTCCCCTTGTATCAACTAATAGCTATGTGATCTTATTACACATAACCTTAGTAAAAAATTGGCTTATCCAATTTGTAATAATGAAGTGGTAGCATTTCTAGTTAACTCCATCTATATTCAGTGGATTTCGTTAGAGCCAAAATAAAAATCACTCATAATAAATCCACCCATCCAAATTAGTTTTCATCCCATAATTAAACTCAATCCCGAACCATATCCATTAGAAAAATGTTTTTATGTCTTTAAATTTCTTCATATTTGTATATGCTTGTATAACGTTAAGAAACAATTATGGTGAATATGAAGGAAAGAAATTTTTTTGCATACTAATATCTGAGGACTAGATCTATAGGAATTTCTAGAGTTGTTCTTGATACCAACATGCAGATTTTGGAGCACCAACAATATCAACCAAGGAGCATGCAGATTTTGAAGGGACACACAGATACCTTCACTCTCTCTTTTAACAACTATCCATCTCCTGAGATCACTAGTCTGGGCTTTGAAGATTACTATGGTGATTTTGATAATGCACAATTCAAGATGGGCTTTGAAGACCTAGAAATTGTCTACACAATTTTTGGAAATCTTCTTGGAGTTACCAAGTATGTAAAAAGGTTTTTATGAGATCTCAGACATTGCTTCCTATTTTACACAAGTTGTACTTTGATGAATATAGTCTGATGATGGATCAAATTTTCTCTAATCCTTCTCATGCTATCATTTCAGCAAAATAAAAATAAAAATCAAAAAGTTTTGATTGGAAAACTAGCTTGTTGGCCAATCAAAGGTAAAAAAATAAAAATAAAAATAAAAAATAAAAAAATTAAAAAAATTCAAAAAGCTTTGATTGGAAAAACTTGCCGCCAATAAAAGGTAAAAATATATAAAAAATCAAAATCAAAATAAAAATCTTTGATTGGAAAACTAGCTTACTTGGCCAATCAAAGGCAAAAAAAAATTTGATTGGAAAACCAGCTTGTTGGCCAATTAAAGACAAAAAAGGTGGCTCTTCTTCAAAAGCAATCAACTGTTACCTGGTGGCTTCTTTCTCAACACTATTTGACCATGTTAACAATAGGATGACAAGGACAACTAGAGGTATGATCAAGTTATTTTACTCTACTATTTTATTTTTAAGCTTTAATGTAAGTTTTGTTATTACAGTTAGATCCACTTTTAAAATCTCCAAGGAAGACAAGATAAAATCATAACTCCCCTACTTAAATGAAAAATATGTGCACCTATTTGCAATCAAAATTTTTGAGTATAATTTATGGGCAGCCATAAATAAACAACATGCATGAGTTTAGGTGTGGGAGAGAAGGAGAAACATGAGCTATGCATTTTGATTTTAAATATGAGACACAACAGAAGGAGATCCACAAAATAACCTACTGTAAAAGAAAAGAATATCAAAAGTAGCAGAAGGAGATCCACACAAGAACCTATTGTAAAATAAAGAATATCAAAAGCAACATAAGGAGATCCACACAAGAACTTGTTGTAAAAGAAAGAAATCAAAAGCAGCAGAAGGAGATCCACAAGAACATGTCCTCAATATGGAGAAGAATCTAAGAAGAGGAGATAATAATGTAATGCATGAGGACATGCATAATATTAAGTGTGGGGCAATGATGAGGCCATAAATTGGCCATAAATTACCATTATTTTGTCCTTCTAAGTTACCTTTGAAAGTGGATTTAAATGTAATCTAGGAACTTATAGTTTTCTTAAGATATAATATAGGATATATATCTTGTTTATTCTTTAGAAATATTTTGTTATCTATTTTGTTGACTAATCCTATTGATTATTTGGGAAAAGATGCAAAGTCTTGTGTATGCAGGCCATAAAAGAAAGATAATGCTAGTATTGGGAAAAGTGGAATTGATCATGAAAATACATTTAAAATTAGATCTGATTTCATATTTAGATTTCTCTTAAAAAATTATGCAAGTTCAAAAAAAAATCATCTCAATCCAAGGTCACATGCAAAAGTTATAGCTGTTTTAAGTTAGCTATGGAACTCACAGAGTTAGTTCAGAACTCACAGAGTTAGTTCCGAACTCACAGAGTTAGTTCTAGAACTTGTAGGTTTAGTTCCAGAACTCATAGATTTAGTTCTAGAACTTGTATCAATTGAATGACAGTTAGTTCCGAACTTTCAATTCATGGAAAAATTAGATTTAGTTCTGGAACTTGCATAAAAGGAATGACAACTTTAGTTCCAGAACTTGCATCAATGAATGACATTTTTTGAGGGATTGTGAAAAATTAAATATTCCAATGAGAAATATGAGAGAGGTTTTTGTTCATAGCAATGTGTTTAAAAAAAAAAATCATTCAGATTTACTACAGGTTTTACCAATGAAGAGTGATCTAACTTTTAGTGAGCTGTAGTCCGAGGAAAAGTGTATCGAGCATTGAAAGTTCCATAAAAAAAAGTCAAATGGAAAATACGAGAGAGGTTTTTTTCATAGAAATATGTTTAACAAAAATATCATTTAGATTTGTTATAGGTTTTACCAATGAAGAGAGATCTAACTTTTAGTGAGTTATAGTTCGAGTAAATGTGTATCGATTGAGCATAAAAAGTTCCATAAAATGAAAAAAATTCAAATGGAAAATCTGAGAGAGGTTTTTGTTCATAGCAATGTGTTTAACAAAAAAATCATTCATATTTTCTACAGGTTTTACCAATCAAGATAAATCTAACTTTTAGTGAACTGCAGTCGAGGAAAAACGTATTTGACAAGTGTCAAAAGTTCCACAATAAAAAACAACAAAGTCAAATAGAAAATCGAGAAAGGTATTTGGTCAAAATCATATTTTGAGGAAAATCCTCCTTTCAATAATATAGAGGAATAAAATCATTATGATTCTTGTTACTGAAAAAGAAAGGAAAAGATTTGGGAGAAAATCTTCCTAAAATAAGTGAGATAAGATTGGACTTCAATAATATATCTCTCTCCATATTTTGTGGAGATGGAGATCTTAGTTGTTAGGATTGGAATAAAGATAAGATCAGATTGTATTTCGAAAATAAGGAGCTGGTTGGATGCATGAATTATAAATGTAACCTTCCACACTTAGATATGTAATGCTTTTCTCCAAAGAAATAAAGATCTATTCTTTCGTCTCAAATATTTTGTAGTTTTGAAATCTTAGAAGTATGATTTAAATTCTCTTCCAAGGAATGAGTGGCCACTCATTCCAAGGAAGATGGATCTGTGTTTTTATGTTTATGTTTATTCATTTGTCTTTAATTCATTCTATTGTATTGTTTTTATCTTTGTATTGTGAAAATTCAGTCTGTTGTAAACTGTAGGTGTTTCATTCAATTATGTTTATTTTTAATTCAAAAATTTCATTTATGCAAGTTTTATTTCTTTCATGCAACATTTATTTATGCAAGTGTGATTTCCTTTATGCAAGTTTAGATTGTGTTTAAAGGATTTTATTTCCAAGATATTCTTCTCTTAATGCATAGAGCCTTTGGAAAGCAACATGGATTGACATTTTTAATGGCGAGGATTGACGACCTCATTAGTCACTATCAAGAGGTCTGTCATGTGTTAAAATGCAATGTCAAATTTTTCAATGTTTTGTTCTAGTCATGGAGTTCATCATCATCAGTCTATAGTCAAAGGTCCAAAGTCATTTTGAGCATACTCCTAGGGGGAGTTAGTTGATTCATAAAGAATGAAATTTATAGTTTCCAATTCTGATTTTTGTAGGGTATTATAAAGTCTCCATGTGTTGTTGAATCCTCGAATTTTCATAATTGATAAGAATTTTCATCACGAACAGTTTAGACATGAGTCTTGGTTTGTATCATGACTTGTAATATGGTGTATAGTCCCTCTAAAGTCCCTTTTGAAGTTGGTTTAAGGAGATCAAGTCCTACTTAATTAGTTTGATCTCAAATTTCTTGACTAAGATAATGATGTAATCAAGAAAGCACATTATCAGGTGTGTCCATGCAAATTGAGATGCTACAGGTATGAGATTGGGATGAGTATGCTTTATATTCATTTGAAAAGATATTATTCATGGTTACAAATGTTTTGGCAAGGTGATAACACTAACTTGGAGGAGATAATAGCAAAATCAAGGCAAAATGTTATCTCACCGCCTGGCCGGGTTTACACATCTTAATGAGCAGGTTACATGAAAACTTAGTTTTGAAAGGTAAAATGAAGGAATTTGAGGCCAAAATTTTGTACAAATCATCTCAACACATAGAGCTAGAGGATATATGATTTTGGGGCTTCAATTATGAATACTTTCTCAGTTATTCTTGATAGATTTGGAGTGACAGATTTTTTGGTGCACATAGTGATAAGGTATCTAATAATGTATAATGAAAGAGAAGTTAGTGCTTGGGATAATTTGGATGATGAATATTCATTCATTTTATTTCTTCAATCTCTGTAAAACCCTTGTATTGATTCAATATGTATGGGAGTGCACTTACAATTGTCTTCAAGATAATATGAGATAGTGAAGGATTTCTTGTACTCCATGAAAATGAATGATGACCTACAGTCTAGATGACATTGTTGCATGGTTACAATGGTATGAAGTGGAATTCAAGCTCAATATCATTATAAAATTTTATTTTATCTCATCCATTCATTATCTTGTAGGTATTGGTAATAGGTGGTGGTCATAGTTGGTTGAGAAGAATAGAAATTGGTGTTTTTAGCCCAAAATTACACTCTACAAGCTTATAGAGGCTTGCTCTAGCATGATGTCAGTTGGTAATGAAGTTAAAAAAACTGTATTTGTCTCTGTTTGAGTTCTTCATGGCTTATATGTATAAGAAAAGTATTTAAAATATAAAATGATCAAGTTTTAGACCCAAAAGATGGTTATTATCCCTCATAAGTTGACAAAGGTAGTGTTACAGTGGTATGAGATAGTGGTTGGGCTGGCTATAGGATGTTTTTTTCTTAAAAATAAAATGGTATGGGTTATCCCTCAATTATAGTAGTTGTAGGGGTTGAGAAGTATCTATACATGATTTTTATCTCTCAAAGAAACTTTGTGACATAGTTCAGGTTTAGGTTACCTTCCAACTTTGTTGAATTGGTGTTGTAGCAAGAAATCAGGTAACTCTAGGTGTATGTATACTAATCAGATAGGGGAGTTAGTTTTCCCAATCCAAACACAAATATATGGCCATGTAAAGACAAATAGTTGAAGGCTAATTTGAAATCTTATCATATGGAGAGTTCCAAGTGGTACATGGAAGAAACATAGCGAAAGAATGCATGGGCCTCTTTAGGCAAGAAAACAAAACATATCCAGGGGGAGTGTATGCAAGGTATGTGAATTCTTATTTTCATTGAACTCTTCCAATCTAACTATTTTTTTGTGATTGTGAATATTTTTCATAGATGTCAAAGGGGGAGAGATAGTGTTGGAAACTTGTTTCATATTTCAATTTTCCATCAAGTTTCAGAATGTTGCCATCAATGACAAAGGGGAGATTGTTGCACCCTGTTGGTTTTCTAGTTATTTGCATTGATTTAAAATGAATTGATGGAAAATAAAGAGTGCAAGATCATTCTTCTTAGGTGTTGTTCATAGGTTCTAGGTGACTTCATGAGGTTTCAAGAAGATAGGGTCTTGGAAATTGTTGGTTAATGTCATTTCAGGGTGGTTTGTGTGCTTAATGAAGTGAAACAGAATGGTAAAGGTTAGAACAAGCATGGGATAGGATTTGAGAGAGTATGCACAACATGTGTGAGAAAAGTTTAGGCTTATCTCAACCCCGTGGAGTCAATTTTTAATGTTGGTGAGAAATGGTATTAAGAACAAGCGGTGTTCGACATGCAAATGAGATGGGATAGAAACATTTAGACCTATTATTTTCGAATAAATCATTTTCAATGATGTAGCAAGGTGTCTTGATGCTTCATGTAAAATTTCAGGTCAAAGTTAGGTCATTTGTTTAAGTTATGTGAGTTTTTGTAAAACAGGTTTTTGAAAAATTCATTTTGAGCTTCCTGGCTTCTTAGCCTTAAAAAATATTATATATTATCCTTTGAATAAATCATATAAGGAATTTTTGGATTAAATTGGCATAAAAATCATGTGCAAAACGTTTCAAGTCAATGGAGGTGTTAGTAAAAATATATGAGCATTCTTGTGAAGTAGTTCTCTGCTTCTTTTTAATCTGTGTTTTGAATGGAAAGATGCAAAAGGTAAATCTTGATCTAAAATGACCAGTTAAGCCTTGGAAATCCTTATTGAATATGTTTTGATTGTTTTTCATCCTTGTTGGGTCTTGGTTTAGTGCTCAAGTCTTAAATCTCAGCTAGTTCTTCCAATGCCACTCTTCTAAAGGGGGTCTTATTGAGTCTACCCTTTCTGTTCTTAAATGAAAACTATTAAAATTACACAAAAATCGATAACATTAATTGAATATAGTTATCTTTCTCCTTCAATATTTTTTCATGAAACGTTTTTTTAAATGGAGTGTAATGTTGCTTTCCTCTCTTCTCTTGGTGGAATGGTTATAATCTGCTCCCTGTCATAGATTAACTAGATGTATCCACCGATCATTAGGTTATTCATGAAGGTTAAATCTTTTCATACATGCTTGTTAGCTCCATTTAATTTTTCTTGAACACTTTATCAGGATTATGCCTAATTCTCTCTCACCATGAAACCTGTCTGGTCAAGGTTCCTACTCTTTCTCTACAATGGTCAAGTATGAGTACTCAAAAGAATACAATTGATGCAAATTAGAGTGAATATTTATCTTAAAGGACCTATACAAGGCTATCAAATCCTTTTCATCAAGAGATCAAGAAATATTATAGGTTAGAAGGTTGTTAAAAAGACCCATCTCAAGTCCTTGTTGCTACAATAGTTTTATAAATAGGTTGTGCCTCTTTGGCAACTACATTTTTTTAATTCTGCGAGCATTTGACAATTCTTCAGTGACAAAAATGATTGAAATTTTTAGAGGAGTAATTCATCATGCTTTAAGGCATTGAAATTTGTCTGTCCATAAAAATTGTGAAATAAAATTCATTTTTGTTTCTCACAGCCTAATGAGACATTTATACCTTGATTTAAAGTTTTCATGAATTTCATTTGCTTGGTTCTTACATTTCCACCAATGAAAAATAACACAATTTGAATAGGATCTCTGTGAAGGCGTTTAAAAACATTTGTAAAATAAATCATTTCAATTGGTAGAGTGTGCAATGAGAAATTTAGAGAAGAATTTTTGAAAAATGTGTATAATCTTTGTAGATGACTGGTAACATCTTTTCCATCGAAAATTTATAAAACTCAGTTAGTATCTCTCGCATGACAAATCAAAATGTTTTAGATGAAATTATGGTGCTTTTAATGAGAAATTTCATCCTAGAATTTTTGTAAACTTGTGCTCAGTTTTCAGACTATATATTTTTATATCTCAATCATATTCAAGAATTTTTTTGAAAATCTTTGAAGAAAAGTCTATGAAAATAAATTTACAATGTTTGAAAATTCTTTCCAAATTATGAATAAGCTCGATATGCATCTAATTAGATGCCCGGGTGCTCCAATGATTGTATCAAGATTACTAGTTAAGCGGGAAAAATAGCTTGTTCTTGTTGTTTTAAATATTATTATGTCAAACCTTTATCTTTTGTGAGTGAGTTATGAACAATAGCTTCCTTCAATCTTGTCAATCCTCTAAGGTTACAAAGCTGTCTCTTGAAGTATTCAAAACAAGCAATATGGAAAGACACATGTTTCCTTGTCTCACAAAGTCAAGTCTTTGAGTCTTCATATGGAATTTGAGAAGCTCAAGAGTTTCCTAACAATTACACTATCTTGAATCTCTCTCCGAGCTCATGAAAAGAATGTGGAAATATCCTTTTTAGTCAAGGGAAGTACTTGAAAAAAAAAAAAAAAAGAATCAAATGATGCTTATGGAAGATGAACATTCACCTCAAATGACGTGATAAAGGGTGGTTTAAAATTGGAACAAGGTAAGTAAAAATATAAGAGATATGTGTTATGTAACAACTACTATAATTTTTATTTCTTGTAGAAACAAATGGAACATGTATGAATAGAAAAAGAGAGTGAAGCATGTGATATATAAGGGGCTAATATATGATGAAATAAAATCGAGAATAAATGAGAGAAAAATGCAATGTGTGTGTGTGTGTGTGTGAATGAAACATAAAGATGATGAACATACGGTGAAGTACAAATGGAGAGTAGTGACAAGTCATGAACGCAGAAAAGAGTATGAAAGGAGATAATAAAATACATAGAGACAATAGTGAAACAGAGGTATGGATCTAATACTTAAGACTTAAATAATGTTAGGAAAGCTTCTTGGTGCAAAACCGAAAAGTAAAGTGAATGGAGAATTAATCATGCTTGAAGGAAACTATGCAATTTTGGAGTGGTTTTGACCGAATAAGTGATACATGAGAGAAATGATAAGAATGCCAACAGTACATATGACAAACACATAGAAATTGAATAGGGTGTCTTTTAAGCGCAAGTTTTAAACATAGATGGTATAAGACAAACATTGTGAGTAGGTGAACTTGATAGTGAGCATGGCCTGATTGTGATATGTCAAGAAAGGTGAAAATTGTACATGATAGTGAGATGACATAGAAATATGTGCAAGAGTATAAATTTGTATATGAAAGAGAAGCAAGTTGATGAAATATTATAGATAAGTTTTGGTTACTTGACATGAACAAGTGTTAATAAAAGGTTATTAGTAGAAGTTAAAGTTTTGGAGGATTGTAAAACAAAGTTGTTAAAAGGTAAAAATGGGTGCTTGATGGTGTGTGTTGAATGATATATGAGCTAAGATAGGATAAAATAAAATTGATCGGTGAATCTTAACTCATTGAATTTATACATAGAGTAGGTTTCTTTAACAATATTCTTTAATGAATGTAAATTAAGAGAATTTTTTTCAGGGTAAGAAGAGATTTCACATGTGAATAGACTAAATGAAGGAAAGGGAATATTGAATCAAAAATAGTGACTGAAATGTAAAGTATTGAAAAAGTAGAAAAGGTGAATAGAAAATTTAGTGTCATCATCATTTTGTTGAAGACAAGAACTCAAGAGTGACCAAATTGGTAGAACAATTCTAAGTGGAAGCTTAGCAGTTGGGGAGTTGAAGCTTCCCTGTGAGTTGAAGCTCACTAAAGATCAGTAGAAGCTGATTGAATTGTAGGGGGTTAAAGCCTCGGAGAAGAGGTAGCAATTTGGTCAACCGAGGAGTGGCAACTCTTGGTTGAGTTGAATATCAACCTTGAAACTTATGTGTAATGAATTGGGACAATTTGGTCCTAAGCATAGTTCATAATTTTAGTGGATTTTCTTCCCATTTTTAGTTTCCCACATTAAACCTTGTGTCATTTTGTTCTCTCTTGAAAATTTCTTGTGTGTGTGTTTATTGATTTATCATATCAAATTTAAGAAGGTAAATTTGTGAAGACACTGATTCACCCCCTCTTAGTGTCCTAGTTTCTAACATCCTCTATAATATCTTTGTGCTCATGCTCAAGTACACACCGATCAAAACCTTCATCCCAACCTAGGTTTTATATGTCTCCACTGGTCAACATATAAGGTGTTCCATGTATAACAAGTTTCTTCTTTTCCAAGGTCTTCATTCCTTTAGGTTATGAACCTATTCACCTAAAGAAAACAATATCTTCGAAGTCATAGGGTGTGTGGTTCAATCCAAACAATTGTGCATCTAGAGTTGTGTCTTCAATGCTCTATGCATCCTCACCTATATTAATCCTTGATAAATGATCCAGTCCAAAATTTCTCTTACCTAGCTTAACCACCACAGTAAAATCATATTCTTGAAATAATAGAATCCAATGGCATATGCTCCCCTGCAAAATGGTCTTTTTCACCAAGTAATTTAATGCCATGTGATCTATTTAGAAAATAAAATGTTTTTCCAGCAAGTACTATCAAAATTTATACAACGCATAGATCATGGACAAGGCCTCAAGCTATGTAGTAGTGCAATTTAGTTATGTTGGATTTAACTTCCTTCTTGCAAAGAAAATAGCATGATAAACAACCCCTTCTCCAGAATGGGATAATACCATGCCAATGGACATGCTAGAGGCATCTACATGCACATGAAAAGGTTTGGTTTAGGAAAGAAAGAAAAAAATAGGCGTTGTAGTAAGCCTTTCCTTCATGTCTCAAAAGCGCATTGTTGTGCCTCACCCTAATGGAACTTTCCTTTACTCTTCAATAATTCTTCTAGAGGCATGACAATATTAGCATATCCTTTGATGAACTTCTTATAATATCCTATGTACCCCAAGAATCTATGCACCTCACTCTGGTTAGTAGGCTCCTCTAAACCCAAGATAATAACAACCTTAGCAGGATCCACTAACAGGCCTTCCTTACAAATGATATGTCCTAGAAAAGTCCCAAAGGGTGTAGTAAATACACACTTCTTAATGTTTAAAGAGATGCTCAACTGTCAACATCTCTCAAACATAAGCCTCAAATTATCACAGTGATCTTTCACAAGCCCATACATTGTCTAATCATCTAGATAAACCTACAAGAACTTATGAATAAATTCTTAGAATTCCTACACAAAAATGCATGAAAATACTGCAAGTGCATTCTTTAATCCAAAAGGTATAACCATGTATGCAAAAATTCCCCATTCAAAGTGATGAAAGTTATCTTCTCTTGATCCTCTTTATCTATCCTAACTTGATGATATCAAGAAAGTTCAGATAAAGGAGTAGATTTCACGCCTTGCAATGCCTTCCAATATTTCCTCAAGTAAATGGTGTGGGAAGGGATCAATTACAAATGCAACATTTAACTTCTTGTAATCCATAAAGATCCTTATTATTCCATCTTTCTTTATAGTGATAACCATAGGGCTACCCCATTCGACTCCTTTATGGGCTCAATTATTCTATAATTCAACATCTTGTCAATTTCTTCTTTCAACTTAACACGTAGGTTGGGATTCATCCTATAAGGCTTCTTCCTAATCATGTGTGCACCTTCCTTTATCTTGATTTTCATTTCACCCAAAGATTTATGTACTTCTTTCAATTCATGATAGCTTGTAGGGAACAGGTCCTAGAAGTCGTGTAAAGCAACTCAATTATTTTAGCAACCTCAGAATTAGACCAATACTCACCAATGAGGGCCTCCTTAGGTTTAGCATCTATCCTAGTATAGACCTTCTTATTTTTCGGTGGCTCATGGAAGGTGCGCTCCCTCTCAATTTTACTATCTAAGACCTCACACATACCCTCTGTATGCTCAACATCTAGATTCTCCACTTCTTCATCATCAATGACATAGACCATCTTGCACTTTTTTTTTTTTTCTAGGCAGCCCGGCCTGTGCTATTCTACAATCAGCCTCTTCATCTTCAAAGTGTGCCTCTAGGTCTGACTCACCTAGTAATTCTTGAATAAGTTCCTTAGCCTTTGCACTATCTCCCATAGTCAAGTGCTTCATAACCTATAATGCCTCATTCACCAGAGGTTTAGTAGAAAAATAATCAAAGGTCCAGAATCATAACTGTAGTTAGTTCTTGCAAATTTCTAGTCTCTCTATTCAACTTTTCATAGACATACAATGTGCACGTGCAACCTCGCAAGGTTTATTAGAGCTTGTGTACCCACATCTAAGGTGGTAAAGCTTACTTCCCCTCTATCCAAAGGATTTCACACTATTGAAGGTGGTGCTTAATAGGATCCTTACCATGAAATTAACATATCTGAGTAGGTGCATTTTTCTTGAGAAATCTAGTAGAGAAGGAGACTCTCACTTCTCTCCATTCCAAAATATTATCCCTATGAACCACCCACCAACATGTTGTTGCCCTGTGCAGAGTATAGACTAGAATATTCCTTCTTTTCTCTTGATATATCCATTGAAATTCCATAGTGTGTAGGAATACATCAGGATTTCCTTCACCAATGTACCATGGTATCTGGTCACTTCCCAAAGGATGAACACAATGTGGCCTTCTTACACATGTAATTGCAATTCTTACTTCAAGCCCAACCATTTCATAAGTGTCATGTGCCCATTTTTCACATGCAACACTTGTAGTATCTCTCATGGACTTTGCATCATCCCACTAAAGAACTCCTTCCTTTTATGGCTCAAGAAATTCTCGAATCCCTAATGGTGTATGTTATGTCAAAAACGTAGCACCCTAGGATTTACACATTACCAAACCCTACTTTTAATTAACATGGGATTATCTCAAGGTGTGTAACCCTTGTGATTGAGAAAAACCTCCGAGAGAAGGCTAGTTCTGACCTATTCTAATGCTAAGATACTCTTAAACTATCAATTCCAAGGACCAGAGAGAGAGAAGTACATAAAAATGTAAATCCTAAACTAAGGAGGCTATAACACTACAACAAGGCTAAAGAGGTTCCTAATGAGTGAAAGTGGTGGGAAAATGGGGAATAAGAGGATAGATAAGTGATATGAGTCCCGAAATGCATTTAAGCCTCCAATTTTGTGGAGCATAACAACTTTAAAGCCTACAAGCAACACCATACGTACAATATACCTACAAAATATAATCAAAGGCAATAAATGCAATATAAATCAAGCTAGGGAAAGAAGAGCCACAAAACAATAATTTTATTGCTTAAAATGATGCACAATCCATTATAATATAGGCACAAGGCAAGAATCCTTCACAAAATGCATAAATTTTAGGCATGCGGCTCACAAAATTACTAGAACAATTTTGGCAGAGTTCCTTTATAATTTCAAAATCTCTCCCCTTAAAATGAGGGGAATTTAAATATATATAGAGAAAATGAGCTACCAACCAACATCCTTCATTAATTACCTACACGGAGGTATGGGTAACCATGTTGGTTCACTTTCCAATGGTACTTTTCTTTCATGATGAACAAGGGTGTCATACCTCATTAATCTGGTTATTGAGCTACATTGTATGGTATCATTAATGCTTTTCCATATCTAAAACTCCTTTTTGTCACCGATGGAAACCACAAGCTAACGCGTCTAATAGGATAGTAAGAGTCACCACCGATGAGGGAATGACTTGTCACATGAAAAGAATAAATGTTTTCACGTGATAGTGAGGGGAGGTTGACACATGTGAGCTAAAGGTGGTTAACGCATAACATGAAGTGACGATGACATGTGACGAGAAGGTGGCGGTGATGGGGAAGGTATAATGACATGTGAAAAGGATGGGAGTTATTGTGTGACAAGAGGAAAGTGGTGATGCACATCAAGAAGAAATGTTTGATGCTCATCAAGGAGGACGCGGATGATGCACATCAACGAGGGCGTTGACGTACATCGGGGAGGACATTGTCACATGATAAGAAGTGGTGGTGCTGCATGATAAGATGAAGGTGGCTGAAGCGTGGCTAATGAATGGTTCATGCACGTCAAAAAGAGGGTTTTCACATGTTAGGATGAATGGTTTTCACATGACTAGAAGAAATGGGTGATGCACTTCAAGAGAATGGTTATCACGCATCAAAAATTTGTGGATGATGCATGTCAAAGAGGTTACAATCCGTACATTTTTCCATCTTGACCATTAAGATAAATGTGGCTCAAAACCTTCACCGCACCTCACAATCTCACCTGTAAGATACCCCGTAAATGTTTCCCCATTAACTATCAATGCCAAAACTTGTAGGTTAATCCATTTTGTAGGGGTGCAAAAATGGATAACAATTTAGTGACTTGTGGGGTGATCTTCCTGCTAGATCTGAAAGACCAATGATTTTACATCCATTGGGCATGGAGTCATTCTAATTGCTGAAACTGGTATGATGTCCAAAACCTCTTGTTTCTATGGAACACTACTAAGACATTACTTCATCATCGGATCTTTCTTGAAATCGGAAAGTGTAATAGTAACAAATGAAAACTATGTACAAATAACAAAATCATGCATATCACAAATGGAACATGCAGAGATTGCATAAGTACTTATCGATAGAAAAAATAACTACAAAAAAATAATGTGTTACAAGCAATTGGAGGAATTGAAAACTCTACGCTAATATGTATAAGAAATATACTCCCATCAGTAATAATGCTTGAGATATATGCCATTAACTGGGATCTACAATTCTTCCTAATCTAGCTTTGTCAATAGGAAATCAATGTTTTATTTGCACCATGAAATCAAGTAAGGGCCACTCCATATTGCATCAAACTTGGAGTGCCTTCCTGGTTTAGCTCTATCTACATCCCATTTCAGAACCAGTCTCCTTCTTGAAAATTTCTATTTTTGGCCTTTCTGTCAAAACTCATCTTGATTTGAGCTTGGTCCTTCTCCATTATTTTTATGGTCTGGTTTCTTAGCTCTTCTAGCTCCATGAGCTCTGCATACCTAACTTCCATAGTTGGAAAATCAAACAACTCCAGCTGCTTGATAAGCTCCAAGGCTAGTAATTCAAGGGATATTGGCATCCTTCCTTCCCTTCCATAAACCAACTTGAAAGGAGAATAACTAGTTGACTTCTTGGGAGTGATTCTATCATCCCACAAAGCTAATTTCAATTTGGTATGTTAATTCCTTTATATCATATCTAGGGTTCTTCTTATTATTCTTAATAAGTTCTTGTTCATGGAATTTTCTTACTCGTTATTCGGGGGTAGTAGTTAGAAGAAGTTATCAAATAGATGCCATTTCTAACAACCCAATTAGATATATTTGCTCCAATGAAAGCTAAGGCATTATCTGATATTATAGTTAAATGAACACCAAACCTTGTTGTAATACCTTCATATTTTTCTAGAATACTAGATTCATTTTCTTCCTTAAGTGCAATTTCTTTTGTCCACTTAGTGAAGTAGTCTGTGACTATAAGAATCCATTTGTGAACTAGGTATGAAATTGAATTGATCATCCCAATAAAATATAGCCCCCATTGCATGAAAGTTTGTTTAACTGAGATAGGTTGGAGTGGGAGGGCTGCTATCTTCTCTTTACCTATGAAGAAGGCACACTTCTTCAATTTCTTGATCCACAAGTAGCAATCATTGAAAAGATTAGGCCAGTAATAACTAGCCCTCATGATTCTAATAGTTGTTGCTTTTGGGGAAAAATGACCACCTGTCTCTCCATTATGAAACTCATGCAATACCCTCTCTATCGGATCTTTCTTGATGCACCTTAGGATGACACCATTCAGATCCCTTTTGAACAAAACATTATCTACAAGCACATATGGGATGCAATGAAGTCTAAAATACCTCCTTTTGGACTTACTCAATCCTTGAGGACTTTGACCTGTTTGAAGGAAATATACAATATCCCGAGTCCAACAAGGAATGGGTATGCCACCTACAACCTGTTCTTGATTATCTTGCAACACCATAACATTTTTGCCTCCTCTCTTGAGTCAAAGCATGCTAGTTAGAAGCTAGTTGCTCACAAAACCCTTTCCCCCTAACTAATTTGTTCATATCTATATTAATATCATACTCATGACCTTGGTTATCCAACCAGCTCTCTTTTCATTAAGGTCCTTGTTCAAAAGAAAATATTTTACACCAACATGTGAAACTAATAGATGAATTTTTTTATTTGACACTAGATGTCTGAATTTATTTAAACTTCTAATCATAGCAAGGAAATGATTCTCAATGAATGAATATATCACCTCATAATCTGAAGGATTTGGATAAAGAATGCAATAGGATGCTCTAGTCCTTCTTGATTTGGTTGTACTAGTATGGAAGATATTGCATTTATGCTTCCAAAAGTGTATAAAATGAAGTCCTTTGAGAAATATAGATTTATGAGGGTTGGAGCCTATGTAATGGCCTACTTTATAGCTTCAAAGCTTTATTTTCCTTCAGAAATCCATCTAAAAACCATGGTCTTCTTCAGCATCATCGTTAGTGTCTTGAAAAGATAGGAAAAGTTAGGAACAAACCTCCTAACAAAATTAATTTTCCCTAAAAATATTTGGAGAGCCTTCTTGTGACTTGGCAATGACAATGGTTGAATGTCTTCTACCCATTTTGGATAAATTTCCAATCCTTACTTGGACACAATGTGGCCTAAGTGCTTGCCTTCATGGGCTAGGAATATGCAATTATTTGGATTCAAAGACACTCTAATCCTCCTACATCATTGGATTGCTTGTCTAAGGTAAAAGAGGTGACTTGTTGTGTTCTTAGAGAATACAGTAATGTCATCTAGATACATAAGAACTATATTATTGATCATCCCTTTGATCGCCATAGCCATTCCCCTTTGGAAATTGGCTTTGGCATTTGATCAAATGACATTTTTTTATAGGCATAAGTCACCACTTTGTAGTGAAGACTATCTTAAATTGGTCTTCCTCTTTCACCATGATTTAATTGGAGCCCGAGTAGCCATTTAAAAGTGGAGACCTTTCGAGATCCAAGCTACTACTTGCAATATTTTCTCCATGGAAGGAAGTGGATAGTGGTATTTAAGAGAGGCCCTATTTAAGTCTCAAAATCCACACATAACCTAATTTTCCCATTTTTCTTCCTAACTAGGCACCAAATTCGCTACCCATGAAGAGTGTTTGATTGGAAAGATGATGCTTTCTTCAATGAGTTTGTTTAGTTCCCTTTTCATGAGAGGCTCAATATGAGGATTGACTATCCTTTGCTTCTTCCTGATGGGTTTAGCTCCCGAATCTAGCTCAATGGTGTGTTGTGCCAATTTTGGATTAAACCCTCTCAGATCCTCATAGCTCCAAGAAAAGACGTCTGGGAACTCTTGACAAAGCTTTATGAATTTAGATTTTTCTTGATTCGTGCTCGCCTTACAAACTTGGAGCATTTTACCCTCTTCAACAGAAATGTATTTTGAATCTTCCCTTTTTACCTAAATGTTGGTCTTCTCTCTGATCATTGGGATTCAATATTCACTCTAGAGTCACTAAAACCTTTAGAAATTTGTTTGTCCGTAGTTGTATCACTTGATCCCCGTACTTTTGCTCCAATTTCTCCTAATTTTTATCCAAGAACTCATCCTTCTCCTTTAAGAAATTAATGATCTATTGATCATTCTCAAATACCCTATTTGGCTTGTGTTATTTTTTGGTATAGCTGGCCTCAAAATTACATGAATATGTGGTTGTGTTGTATCTCTTTTAATATTTTCCACCACATACAATGTTGCTCCGATTGTTGTAAGCATATCCATAGCTCATTCTTTTTCCTCGATATGGCTTGAATATTGAACATTCCAAAATTATCAATTTGATCCCATACCCTATGTTTGTAGGCTTTGATCGAGATCATTATTAGTAGCATGTTTTCCCTAACCCGATTGATAATTAACTCACTATCCCTAAACACTTTCAAGTTTTATATACTCCTCTTTCTTGCCCAATTCAGTCCATGCATCAAAGCTTCATACTTAGTTGTATTGTTTCAACAAGTAAAGTAAAAGTGGAAAGCTAAGTAGTAATTCATACATTATGGTGGAAAAATATTTTCTCCTCCTCCGGTGACTTGCCTAATTTTTGATCCATCAAAGAATAGCTTCCATACTTCATTATCACCCTTATCATCTAGTTTGATAAGGCTAGGAAGAGGTGTGTTTTCCTTGTGCAAACAATAAAATCCCAACTCAGCCTCCTATATTTCTATGTATGGATCATATTTGTGACTTTTTTTTCCCATTGATTAAGAGTCAAATTCGTGATGCCCCAAAATTTGGTATTTTATTTTTTAGTGTTTTGGAAATCCTCTTGATCAAAGGCTAAGCAATTTACATTGATTGGGTTTGGTACATGTGTCTAAATATGGAAATTTGCAATATCTTGAGACCGGATTGTAGCCTTAGCTCCATACCTCATTCTAAAGAGTATATTCCTAGAGATAACTACAAGTATTCAAAGATACCTTCTTCTCTTTCTCTAGACTGGTTTGCACTCTTCTCATGAACTTGATAAACTTGGGCTGCTGAAACCACTAGATTTGAATGACAGAGTCACCAGATGTGTTGTTACAAAGCCTCTAAAGGTTGGAAATTCACCAAGACACACACCCAATCTTGATAAAAATGAAAATATTGACTTCTATCCCACTGGGCATGCCAAAACTATTATGTCGGAAAAGTAGCACCCTAGGATTTGCACATTATAAAACCCTACTTTTGACTAACATGGGATTGTATCAAGGTGTGGGACCCTTGAGATTGAGACAAACCTCCAGAGAAGGTTGGTTCCTGACCTATTCTAATGCTAACCTACTCCTAAACTATCAATTCTAAGGGACCAAAGAGAGAGAAATACATAAAAATGTAAATCCTAAACTAAGGAGGTGATAACACCAAAACAAGGCTAGAGAGATTCCTAATGAGTGAAAGTGGGGGAAATGGGGAAGAAGAGGGAAGACAAAGTGCCATAGTCCCAAAATACATTTAAACCTCCAATTTTGTGGAGCACAACAAATTTAAACCCTATGTAAAGGAACACAATATGCACAATATACCTACAAAATATAATAGAAGGCAAGAAATGCAATATAAATCAAGCTAGGGAAAGAAGATCCACAAAAAAATAATTTTATTGCTTAAAATGATGCACAATCCATTACAATATAGGAACAAGGCAAGAATCCTTCACAAAATGCATAAATTTTAGGCCTACAACTCACAAAAGTGTTGGAATAATTTTGGCAGAGTTCCTTTAAATTTTGAAATCTCTCCACTTCAAATAAGGGGAATTTACATATATATAGAGAAAAGTATCTACCAATAGACATATTTCATTAATTACCTACATGGAGGTATGGGTGACCATGTTGGTTCACTTTCCAATGGTACTTTTCTTACACGATGAACATGGGTGCCATACCTCATTAATCTAGTTGTTGAGCTACCCCTGTAAGGTATAATTAATGTTTGGCCATATCTGAAAATGCTTGTTGTTACCCGATGGAAACCACCAGTTGATGCCCAATAGGATAAGAAAATTCACCTGTTGATGAGGGAATGAATTTTCACGAAAAGGAGAAATGTTGTCGTGTGAAAGTGAGGGGAGGTTGACGCGTGTCAGAAAAAGGTGGTTGACACGCAAAAATAAAGCGCAGTGATGGGGAAGGTAGAATAACATGTGAAAAGGAGGGGAGTTGTCATGTGAAAAAGGAAATTAGTGACATGTATCAAGAATAAATGGCTGACTCATGTCAAGGAGGACGTGGTTGACACTCGTAAATGAGGGCATTGATGTAAATCGGGGAGGAAATTATTGCATGAAAAGAAGTGGCGATTACCACGTGACAAGAGGAAGGCGCTTTGACGCATGGTTGAAAAACATAAAAAGAGGGTTGTTGCATGATAAGAGGAATGGTTTTCCTATAATAGGAAGAAATGGGTGATGTGCATCAAGTGAATGGTTGTCACACATCGGTGAAGCGTGGTTGACGCACGTTAAAGAGGTGAAAAATCCATACATTTTTCTAGCTTGACCATTAAGATAAACCCAACTCCATACTTTCACCATGGTGAGCTTGGTAAATTGATCCCCATTAAATATAAATGCCCATACCTATAGGTTAATCCATTTTTAGGGGTGAAAAAGTGAATAATAGTGTGCACATAAGTTCTATTTAAATATTCTTCACTTAAGGGCTCTACATAAGGTGCATCTTTTCCATTTGCCAAAGGAATGATGATGTGCTCCTCCTTGTTCTCAAAAATGATGTAAACCCTTATTAAAGCATAGATCAACATTGTTTATATAACACCAAGGTCTCCCAAGTAATACTGGAAAACAATCTACCTCTTCAAGTGTCAAGACCTCAAAATCCCCAAGGAACTTGGCCCCTTGAATAGAAATACAGCATCCTTCAAAACTCTAATGGGCATGACTTTAGTCCTGTTTTTCATAAACAAAACATTTAAATATGGTTGTAATGGTGGTTTTCCCATCTGAATCCATGCATCCAAAGTGAGTACATTCACTTCTGCACCTATGTTAATCAAAATTTTACTTAAAAGCCAGCCATCAACAACAACATTTAGAGTGATCTCTTTGTCATAATCCAAACTATGAGGAGGAAGGTTAGCATGCAAAATTTTTCTTTTGTACTCAATTATAGTGTGTGGGATGTTTCCTTTAACCACTCCCCCAACAAAGGAATGATGTTATCATGTCATAACATCTTGAAAAATTCCTTTAAATCATCAACATCCATTTGATGGAGCTCAACGACTTTCTTTTCCTCTAACTTCAGTGACTATTACTTCAAACATTGTATCTCACCCTACAAATTCCTAATCACCTCCATGGTTTCTTGATAAACCTCCTTCTGATGCATAAGGTCTAGATACTTTGCATGTAGTACCTCCTCCTTTGTAATAACAGGCTTCTAATTTGGAAATTTTTGGAGTGCCTGCCTTAGCGCAAGTAGTGATCTTCACAGTATCGACTCGGGATCTAGTGCTAACTTTGGCATCCACTGATCTTCCACATCGCGTTGTACTCTAACCATCCCCATGCCCTTATCGTGCTTGTGATTTTTACTCAAGTGTTCATAAAAGTCCAAGCATTATTCATAGTTATGGTTCTTCCCGTATAAAGAACAAATAATGTTATGAGGGCATTCATGCCTATAATGATAAGGGGATCTGCATGTATAACATGTTCCACAAGGAAACTCACTCCTTCCACCACCACAACCTTAGCCTTTGAATCCTCCATGGTATCCTTAACCTCTACCTCGACCTCCATCAAAGCACCCTTCATTGTGATCATGATCATGATGCTCACCTTTCTCCTTTGAATTATTTGTAACACTAGTATTTCATACACCAATATCAATGACATCATGAATTTGATCAATCAACCTATAATTTTCAGTATCATGAGTGGTAGACCTACAAATCTTGCAATAACAAGACACATTATTTCTTATCGCATGTTGTAGCAATGGGCACCTGCTTGAATCATGATCCAAGTGATAAATCTCATAGTCCAACAACATGGCGTACACAAATTTATGAGGAAAATATCCTTAATATGCCCTTCTACTTCACAATATGTGCACCAAATTCCACTTTGCGTGTATCATGCATTGAATTAGATGACAATTTATCTAACTATTTCTCCATCGCTGCAATTTGGGCCTCTAAAAATGGGCTAACACCAGTGTCTACACTCATAAGTACCTCAACACATATATTTTCTTCAAGTTCCTCACGTGGATTTGTATAAGTCTTATGTGAGAGCACCCTTCTAAAAGGCATGATCAGTCCTCCAAAAAACCATTGATCATGTTGGCTCGGGTGAATGTCATAAGATAACTTGAAAAAAAGGGTTTTAAAACATGCATTATACTCTTAAACACTCTCATTCGTACCATGATTGATTTCCTTCAAAGACATGCTAATGCTCTTTTTCTCAAAATAAGGAATATAGAACTCTTTCAAGAAATCATCCCGCAGCACAGTATAATCTACACAAGTCTAGTCTAGATCAAATTTCATGTACCAACTATGTGTGTGCCATTACGGTATAGTTCTGCAATCGACTTTCGTTATGCTCAGGATTTTTAATCCCCTTTGCATGCCATAGTATCTCACACATATGAACGTACTTAGCTACATCTTCTATCCCTCTATATTTTGGAAGATGAAGAGGTATCTCCATATAAATATTCTTGCATTGGTACAAAACATGCCTACCAGATTCGAACACTGTATTTCATCCTGTGTTTCCTCCTCTCCTAAAACAACCAGATCCAGTAGTTCTGAGCCACTTGATCATCCTCCTATAGTAGGTATTAAACCAAAGGATGCACTTCCTTGTATCCCAAACATTGTGCTAAAATGAACTACTAAATTCTGTGAAGTTGTGTTACTTCTAGACATGAATCCAATGTTCTATGGGCCCAAATTTTGTGTTGATGACATGTAAGAAAACATACCTCCAACTGAACCTACGAAGAATATAGATGAATACACCTCCATAGATGAATAATCTACTTGATTAATTAATGAAATTGATGATAAATCGACTCTATCTTTCCTACTCTACTTCCACACTAGCTTTCTTACTAATAATTGTCATAGAAATTGGAAAAGCAAATGCAAGGGCTAGGTCACCATGGGGTCAAATGTGAACCTATGACATATGTAGCTTCCAATGACACATTCTCATATGAGGTCGAAGAGGGTTCTCTGTCATGATTTATTAAATAGGGGAATTCCAGAGGCTCTAGATCCACGTCCTTTTCACGATCTCTAAATCCTTCATAAGCCATCTCTCTCCACAACAGACATTTGTTCAAAAACTTCATACTACTTCTCTAAATCCCTCTCGTGCACCTCATTAAAATTAATCCACCTTTCTTCTCTCTATTTTTCTACTGCTAGATATGCCATCTTTCACCACACATTCTCCTGCCCTTAGGAATGGTGGGGTTTAGCTATCCATAGGTTTCTCTTCCAAATCCAAGGTCACAATTAAGATCTTAATTTCCAAAGGAATGTTGTGCAAATACAATCCTTTGGGCTCACTCAACAATTGAACGCAACAACCTCTGGACAAGAATAAGTAGAAACTACGTACTCTAAAATATAGCTATTTAGAACACTATGGAACCAATGATGTACAACACGTGTCCAAGTTAGATCTACATCATACAAAGCCTAGAATTATTCCTGTTTCCAAACAACTACAGAAAACCTCCATTTTCTCTTTGAAGTGTAAGCAACCAACCACTCGTATAACTCTATAGGAAAGATAGAGAAGAATGCCTCATACTGAGTTCATGATACCAATTTTGTTCAACCCACAAGTGTGCATTAAAATCAAGTCTAATGCTAAATTTGTAAGCATATTCTTCCCCCAAATTGTCTAACCACTCTTCAACACTAGCCAAGATCAACCAATACATTTTCATCATGCAACATCTAGAAAACAACTAAAAAATATGTCTTAGCAACAAAACCAAAATGTAGCCTATTTTTACCACCAACAACCCTATTAGTGTGAAATCACAGCACCCCTAAATGAGTTATGGATCTGATTTTCTAAGGCAGGGTCATTTGGTGTGATTTGCATAACATTGGACCATCTCTCAAGCTATGGGACTTGCAAACTTGAGATGGCCCTCCAGGAGAAAGTTGGCTTCTTCTTCCTGATCCTAATGCTAAACTACTCCTAATGCAAAAATGACTTCTATCTACTCCTAATCTAACAATTCCAAGGGACCAAGGGCAGAGAGAGCATGAAAATAAAGAAATCCTACACTACAGAGGTGATAACACCAAGAAAAGGGAAGTGTTGGTCACAATCTCAACTACCTGAAGTGGAGAGAGGTGAGCAGAGGAGAGGGTGGACAAGATGCACCACAGACCAGAGATAGATTTCACATAGAACACCACTTAAAAACTTGTGAACACAACTCCTAGATCTACAAATGAAATGTCAAAACATGCATAGAATACTCCAAAATGATGAGAGGCAATAAGATGTAATGAAAACAAGTGAATAATAGAGAAATGCTTCAAAAATTTGCACTGAGATCATCATACATGAGCAAGAGGCAAAAAATTTCATTTTCAAAGTAGGGGAGGAGATTTAAACTCCATTTCGACCCTGGGGAAGAAAATAAGGGGAGGCAGAGAAGAAGAATGAACAACAACTTTTACAATGAATCCTACCCCTGTATTTATAGATTTGATCAGAGAGAAGAAAGAGAGAGAGAGAAGCGGGAAAAGTAGGTCGAAGCTCAACCACTTGCTATTAATGCTTTTGATAAAATATGCCCCCAAATCTATCTTTACTACATCAATCCTTGGTTTGGTGCCTTGAAGGAAGAGGAAACGGTAGAAACAAATCAAATTTGATCATGGTTGTTGAGATAGATGGATCCTACATTGAAGGCCCAAAGACATTTCCTCCATCTAGTTGGTGAGGCCGAGATCTTTCCAACGACATTAGATTTGCAATATTTCAAGCCATGAGCCGAAAGATATGCCCCTTTGAAGTTTGTATCGGGTCCGTACAAATGGACGGAAATACAACCTCAAAAAGTGGTCACCTTTTGATAATGTGAGACATGTGGCAGCTAGATTAGGGAAAAATCAGGTTTACGGGTTCAAAATTTATCTTTTTCCCTTTTTTATGCAAGAATCACAAAATCCAGTAAACTCCTACGACCCCGTTGCTCCACTTGGACACGTGGCACCCTTTTGTTGGCAGGGGAGGTGTGCTCCAATCTTTTCCTCCGACTCCCCACTTTGGTTTAACTCAGGATAAAATGCTAACCTTTTCCCCTTTTTTATTTTAGATCACGCCCAAGTTTGTCAAATAGATTTAAGACATGGATTCACGTGAGAGAGCCATTTCTTCTCTTTCTTCTCACACAGGATCATGGCTGATCCAATATTTTACTCGGGGTGAAATGTGGATAACAAACCCAAGGTGCCTTTGGAACATCACTCGGCAGGCGAGTGCTCACCCAAAGTGTGTAAGAGTAACATATACCTATTTTATGTCAACTTGTTCCAGAAGTTATAATGATTATACATATAATCTAGATCCATAATCAGATAATTAAGTATATTGCATAACATAAACCAGATCTAGATCTTTAACCATTAAGCATGAATACTCAAACAAGAACCAAGATTAACTTTACCATACATGAACTAGTAACAAATGTGTCTACAATCAATATCCAACCACAAAGATCCATTATATTAATTGTTGTAAAACATAGAAGTTGTTACATACATAATAAAGTCATCATGGGTCATGCGCGCATACAAACCAACAACATAACTCTACAAAACATAGAACTCTATAAACCGTGTAAATCAATACATATTTATAGGGGTGGGACTTTCCCTTCACTACCCATGCATCTCTCAAAAATAGGTTGCATGTTAATAATATTGTGCTGCTATAAGATAAGTACAAAAATCATGCAAGCTTTCTAACAATAGATCTACTTCAGTTATCTCTTAGTTTAGATCCTATTATTAGCTTGGAGCCATGCATGTCAATTGATCTTATGTTTTCTGAAATAGCCTTTGTGTGTTCTTTAAGTCTTCTAGAAGATGTGCTGTACTCCATGTCTATCTTTAGCTCTTCATTCCAAAATTGGCTAAGTGTTAATCTATTGCATGCAACCTTGTCCTATCTCTGCGTGCAAACCCTATCATCCTCATGCACACTTCCTCATGTGCCTTTCTTCTACAACATCTTCCATATACACTAACATTTTTATGGGACTTAGTGATTTTATATGTTCAACATCCACCATCTAATCTTACACAATTACGTAGTCTTCAAGGTAAATTATAGTCCATTCAACATTTTATATCAAAACTTTCTATCCGTTTTCAACCATTTCATCATATTCTCCGTAAGGATGTTGATTTTCATTGGGATTCTTATTATCGAAAGCCTTTGATTCACCACCTGTGCTTACACCGCCTCGTGAAGGGGAACCATTTTACATATATATATCTGCTTCAGAATATGCCCTTGGAGTCATGTTCACTCACCACAATAATCAAGGTCATGAATAGGCCATAGATTATATCAGTGCATACTCCATGAATATGAAACCCATTACACTAAAGTTGAAAAGATATGTTGTGATTTATACTTTTTCACTTCCAAGTTATGTCATTATCTTCTTAATAAAAAAATGTATGTTGTCACTAGCTTCAATCCCCTCAAAACTATACACTCTAAACCATATCATAGTGATCGTATCACTCGATGGATTATGCTTATGACTAAGTTTGACCTCAAATTCATATCAAAAAAATCTATTAAGGGCCAAGTCATTACAGAGCATCTCGTTGATTCCCCCTTACCTAATAATCAACTTCCTCATGAATACTTCGAGATTAATCCATCAACAATGTCGATGAATATGAATTCATCCCTATCAAGATGACTCTCTTCTTTGATGGTTCTAAATTCTAGGAAGGGGAGGAGTTGGTGTTGTTATCATACCTCCTTAGGGAATTCATATTCCATTATCATTAAAACTTAACTTTGAATGTACTAATAATATGGCAGAATATGAGGCTTTAATCATGGGTCTCATTATTCTCCTAGGTGTTCACATCTTATACATATATGGAGATTCAAAACTTGTTATCAGTCAATTTAAAGGATAATATCAGTGTAAAAATGAAATATTACAAAAATATAAAGCCAATGTTGACTTTCTCCTCAGCGCTTTTGATCACTACACTATCCAAACCATCCCATGATCCTCTAATAATTTTGCAGATATAATGACATCTTTAGGAGCCCTCATACCATCAGAAATAGAAGAATTAAATGACAACATTGAATTATTCATCGTTGTTCAACGATTAGGTCACCCTTCACATCAAATTTAACTTCCTCATATAAACATTGTTGACAATAACCTAGCTGATTTATGGTATACTCAAATATATGATTATCTTGTCGAATAAAAAATTTCATCTAACTTATCACATAATGCTAAACGATCATTTCTTCAACTTGAAATTCACTTTTCATTATCGTCCGTATCCTTTACAAACATATTTTTGATGGTATCTTATTAAGGTGCCTTAGATCACATGAGTTAGCTAAATCAATTAAATAAGTCCATGATGGAGTTTGTGGAGGACATTTCAGTGTAAATTTCATTACTAAATGTGTCATACGGTTAGGATAATACTGGCCTACTATCACAAAATATTTTTGTGAATATGTCAGAAATGTTTTAAATTTCAACTTCATTTAGATCTCATCCATGTCCTCGATTAAGCGTTACAACCTCCTCAGGACCTATGGTCTTTCTCTCAATGGGGATTAGACCTCATTGGTGTTATTAATCCTAAATCATCTCAACAACATCACTCCATTATCACAGACTACTGAGTACTTCACTAAATGGGTTGAAGCTATCCCTTTAACATCCAATAAGTCAGGACCTATTATCAATTTCATATATTAATACATTATATGTCATTTCGACATCCCATATAAAATTATCACAGATAATGGAAAATATTTTAAAATAAAGAAGTTAAAAATATTTTGATACCTTCAACATCAAACTCAACTTTTCATTGCCATATTATCCACAAGAAAATGGATAGGCTAAGGCCTCAAATAAAACACTTAATAAAATCCTCATGAAAACCGTAAATGATGTAGGAAGGAATTGTCATCTCCAAATCCCATTTCCTCTTTGGGATTATCGAACTAGCATCCATACTCTTATGGGAGCCACACCTTAATCACTCGTATAAAACTATGAAGTTGTCTTACCTCTTGAAATTAAAATTCCATCACTTCATGTATCACTTAAGGACTTCATTCCCGATGAAGAATATTGACAAGACCGTTTAGCACAACTTGAATCTGATGAAAAATGTCTAATGGCCCTTGAACATCATCAAGTTTATCAATAACGCATTAAATGAGCATATAAAAAACATATAAAGAACGTGAATTTAAAATTGGTGATCTTATGCTTAAATAAAATCAAAATGTTACATAATTAGAAAAGTAAACATGGAAATTTTTCCCCTAATTGGATTGGTCCATACGTCATCACTCACAAGTATGGGTTAGGAGCATATCATCTTACTTCCCTTGATGGTGAACCTAAAAAGGAACCTTTGAATGCCTTGCACTTGTAGCCATTTTATTGTTAAATGATTGATCGTCATGACAATAGTTACATTTAAAATCTTGTCACTCTATCATATCATCCATCTTGTCATAGTAATGATTTGAAAGCATGTGGTTATCCATTATTACCTTAAATATACCTTAAAGATGAACACCATAGCTTTGTTCATCACATATTTCACTTTGGAAAATTTCCTTCTTGTAGGAACCCCTTTAATCATTACATTCACCTATCATGTAAAAGGGGCACGAATGTGTAGATCATATATATCTTCTCCCCTCCTTGAAATGGTCTATTAGGGATTTTCCCTCAGCTAAAATATACATATTGAAATCATTTGGATGCATTTCTCAAAATACAAAAATATATCCATCAAAATCATAGCCCGATACCTTGAATGATGGCTATTTGTAAAAATCAAAAGTAAAAAGTAGACTAATCCCTCAAAGGAAAACTACTAGTCAAAAGTGTAGACCATACCCTCGAAGGATGGCTACCCATGAAAAGGATTCCTCGTATTGATAAGCCTTCAAAACAAATACATCAATATCAAAAGCATCCAAGAAAGCTTCCTGCATTGATCAAATTTCCCCTCATAGAAAACTTCCCGCATTGATCAGTTTTCTTTAAAATCAAATATGTAAAGTCTGGGGTAATTTTGCAATAAGTCCGTAGAAAAGGAGAACCTTATTCCTATCTCAACCTACAAATTTTCAAACTCCTTTCATGTTCTAGAAATAAACATTCATTTAATCCCACATTTTATTAAGTTTTGTGTAACTATCCATTGATGATCTTATTTAACAGATTATTAAAGCTACAAGTGCAAAAATGTTCAAACTTTCAAAACCCATCGCATATGTATCAAATCCATCATGGGGAAATAATTTCACTTTACTTAGTCATATTTTTGATATAGTTCATTTCAAATCACATTTTAAAATCATTTAATTAATTAAACAATTCAACATTTTATCAAACATATTATCACAACTAATACATTCATCAAAATCCATCTAACACTAATACATTCAAATTAAAAACATACATTAACACATGAAAGTCAAACAACATAGGTAATAAAACCTCATCATCATCATATAAATCAAGTCCATATACATCATAATCGTCATACAAAGATTCTCTTATAATAGTCATATATAAAAATATATATCATATCAATGTATCCAAAAATGGGCTTCCATGAGCCATATACCAAATACATCAAACATGATATCAACTAGTAAACTAAAAACCTCCAAGGGACTGGCTAGGAGGGACTATACCTCCCTCTCCTCCCTGAGCATCTCCACCTCCAATAGATCTTGTAACACTAACATCCTGTCCATCTTCTCTCTCACAAGTCACCTACTCACTTTGGTCTCTAAGATGGATGACCCGTACTCGTTGCACTAGTACTAGGGCCTGTTGCCTTAGCATCCAAGTGATCAACATACAAAGTAGTGTCAGGATAATCATTCATGATCACATCAATGTAATAATCACACTCTTCTCGTAACACCTCATAATGTTCCCTAAAACCATCCTGGACCCATAGGTAGCCTCTTTCCCATCCTCGTTGCCAAATCCACTAGCCCTGGTCTCCTCCCACTAGCCTGTCTACTATCTTGAGCTCTCTGTCACCGGCTTATACCATCTCCACCAACTTTGAAATTGAAAAAGAAGGCCCGATAATCCCTAAGGAATTTCTCATCCCATCTCTATCTATCCCTTATACCAATCTTGATATGTAATAGCTTTGAGCCAATGAGCTCTATGATCCTCTTTCTCTACTATCACACCATTCCTCTCGATAATCAAGTCATCTCTCTTTACGATAAAAGTATCCCGAACACCTTATAGTTCATCTCTCTCTCTCTCTGATTTGTATCTCTCTCCCCCTCCACTATAGCCTTCTCGGTCATCACTCACTGAAATAGATGCAGCCAAATCACCTTGAGACTCCTCCTCACCATCATCCTCAAGCACCCTCCACTACCTCTTGTATTGGTGTTCCTCCCACCGCTTTGAGCACATACCCATCTAACTCTCTATGCTTCTCTCTATGTAACTTGAACCATGTCAAAACTCCTCAATACTTGGGTCCACCAGGCTTGGTTCATCAATCAAAACAAGATGGTCCTCATCATTAGGACCCATGCCCCCCTGCTGATAAATGATAATCTTGGGCTCTATCACAACTTCCCTCGGGGTCTCCATGTCTCCATCCTCCTATCTATACTATACGAGCTCCTTAGGCACTCTCTATACAAATCCAAATTGTCTCCCCGACATGATCAAATCGAGTAACTCATGCCCACCTAGTCAAGCAAGCCTAAACCCATATAGCTTCACAAACTAACCACTCATCAGAAATTCAGAAAAATAGGTAAATCTAGGTATGGCCTCCATACCACATCTCCCACCTACAATCTAGATAGTAGCTCTTGATAATATCCTATCCTCCTCCTCTTCATCCCACAACCTACATCCTCCCTCCATCTCAAAAATCTAGGATGTCCATCACCAATCCCCCAAGGTAATCCCTACTGGTCAAGAAATAACAATATGCTCAAAGGCCTAGGCATGTAATAAAAACCCAATATCAATACCATATCACTTGTGGACCTTCCAAGCCCATAGATATCTGGATGTCTATTCAAGTACAGTCAGTAAGAACCCACTCAAAAATAGTATGACGATCCATCATCTCAACCACAACCCCGCCATCATCCATGGAAATTGGCCACCTCAAGAATTTGGAAAATCATAACAAATGATGGTCATCATCATCATGGTCATCCAAGTACAACCTTTTATCTCAACTAAATATAGTTTTCCATAAGAAAATGCCCCTAACTCAAATCTGATATCCCCGTATCCTATCCATACAAGCTAGTCATCACGTTGTCTCTGTTTGTCTTAGTAATAATGTCTACACCCTCTCCCGGATAGGTAGTCTTAGAATGCGGTGAACATCCTCTAAAGTGATCGTGATCTCTCTAGTAGGCAACCAAAAATTATTGGTGGAAGGATTCCACCGCTCCAACAAGGCCAACATCAAACTCCAACATCTATGTAACCATCAAAAATGTCTCATGGCACCAAAACCAACAACCTCTACATGCTCCCAATCATCATTTGACATATCAATCCTCACCTCATCTAAGATCAGTGGTATGCGATCACAGATAGTCAACTTAGCATCCACTTGCAAACACAAAAACACACAAAATATTAGTATCATTGTCGCAAAATATCAAAAATATTATTCACAACATATCAAAAATTTCTTTACATCAACATCAACATCATCACCTAAAAATACCAAAAACATCTAAAACATCAAAAGTTTGTGATGACACATCATTGTCAAAGGAATAATTCTTCGTTCCTAAACAAAAGTAACTATACAAAATTAATTAAACATCAACATTATATATCAACGTCAACTACAAATACATACACCAATGATTATATTGGAGCCAAAAATACCATATAAACCTAGAAACATTTCTTAAAAATCATGTCAATAATCACAAATCCAAACTATCCACATTACAGGTGTATCATCAAAAATTCACTTCAATCACTAGCGATTGCATGGATCCTTGACGATTCCAATGTTTTTACCTTAGGCATCCGAATGCCCCTAACACAGAAAGAAAAATCTAAAAATACAAAATCAACACTATAATTAACAAAACATGTTAAAAATTCTTACCTCAACCATTACTGACCTTCCTATGTCTACTAGAAGATGCCATTTTGTCCAAAATTTACCTTTTCTCCTTGAAAAACATATTTTTCATGCCATAATTGCTTTGACAATTCATTTTCACCATGGTAAAAATGTGGTGAAATGAACTCGCACTCGATTTTTTATAGGCCAAATTTTTACCTTGGGGCAATCACTAGAAATTTCATAGATCACTAGTGATTGGTAACTAATTTCTCCATTATTCTCTCTTGTGCCCTAAAAACATGGCAGAATCACTTTTTCACAAGTGTGTTTCATTTTCAATCGACCCTAGTCCTTGAAAAATTAAATCAAACAAACAAAATCAACATTGGGATTTATCATATGTCTATGGGACATGTGCCCTTTGGCCCCCATCACTTGACTTTCCCCATCTATTTAGCCTACCTTCATGAATCATATGTTTATAGGTGTCGACTCCCTTAGTACCCCTATCATTTGATTCATCATTAGAACATATGTTTTAGTATCCCTTGGACTCGGTAAACTCTTACAAAACACATCATATATAATCTTTGATGTTCCCTGTATTGTGTAACAACTAGATCACCCATATAAATTAACTCTTCATTGTGTTTGTCTAACTTTTATCATTAAAATCACTAGACAAAAAGTGGCAAATGTAGACACCGAAAATATACACTCCCCATTTTTATACAAATCATTAAACATGACACCACACAAGAAATACCCTTAATCTCTTTTTAATTAATCAATTAATTTGATTAATTAAATACATACCTTAGACCACATAATTTGCCTCCACTTTTTAATATTTCATATCCACATTTGAAGAATTATAATTTTTGATAATAATAATACCAAACCTAATCATTTGTTTAAATCCCCCTAAATCTATTTATTCCCCAAAATCCATTTTATCTATCCCTAACATGACACATCTATCATAACCACCTATACACCTATTAAAATCATTTTCACAAAGTTATCTACACATTTATCCTAAATCACACCTAAATTAGTATGATATAACTTATTTTATCATCTTTCAAAAAAACAAAAACATGTCTACAAATAACCCAAAACCTATCCCCGACAATGTAAACAAGAATCTTGAATTAGCAAGAAGTTCCAACTATTTTCTAACGTAAACCAAATAGATTGAAATCGATGGTGATTTGGCCAATCACCAACGATTAATTAAACTCATTTTGTAGTATCTTTTGGTGACCATCTACCGACATTCTCTGTCTTAAGATTTCTATTTTAATTTTATCAACATTATTCTACAACAACGAGAGGGTATTATCACCCAGAATCTTGTTCACAATCATCAAATATCTTGGAGACATTTTGGAGCCCATTGCAGATCAAGAAACCATCATCTAGCTACAAGTTTCACCAGTTACACAACCATCTCAAACCAAGGTCAAGTATCCTTTTCAGTATATCCTTTTTGTATCTAATCCTTTTATTTGGTCATTTATCATCTCATATTAGCCATTTTAAAGAACATAATTTCTATTCAATTGGTTAAATTATTTGATTATCATTTTTTTTATCATTCACCAGTAATCACCAATGATTGCTAGAATCACCTGAGATTCTGTGTATTTTGTTTTCCTACAATTTTATCAAATTTTGTCCAATAATCCATATTCAATTATATCATATTCCTTTTATTTCTAACATTTTACCAAGAATGGATTTTGTTAGATGGAAATAAGTGGCCCGAGTCATGAAATAACAAGCATCAATTATCTTCCTATTATTCGTCACCTGGTACATTGGGAGAAATACGATGTCTTACATGACCTTGAGCTTTGCACCATCCACTCTAACCCTCTAGAAAGTTTACAAAACATCTTTGAATCTAATCAAAAAATTCATGAAGATACAAAAGAAATTTGGGAAGCTTAGGTTTTGTGTATCCGAGTAGATTTTGCCTAGTTTGAGTATCAATATGAAGTTGAACTAAAGGAATTGAGCTTTGAGACCGAATCAAGATAGAACCAATCGAACACTCATACTTTGATTCTGGTTATGAAACGAAAGAAGAGGAAACAAAATACATTTCATATTTCTTCAAGGAATACTATATCGAGACAAGAGTTTAGATTCCTCTAGAGAAGAGGATTCAAAATCCAATGGAGAAGAGAGTTCTCCATCCTCTGAGAATTCAGATACTGATTTGGATTTTGATTTCTAGGCATAGTTTTTATCCATTATTACTTATCATTCATCTACTTTATATTTTTAATAATGAAACATTTATCAAAACATTTATTTTTACCATTTATTGTATGCCATTTACCCACTTGATTGTAAAAGCAGATTAACACCCTTGTTAGAAGTCATTTCAATTCCAGGGGACTAGCCTTTTCCAAGAAAAGCCGCCTAATATTATATTAATCCTATCTTGTTTAGTGTCTTTGATTTGCAAGTATTCTTGTAGAAAAATATCTTGCATTATTTTGTATACAAAGTGTAACAATCAAACACCATTCATCCACATCCGTGGGTATCACTAAACCCCGACATACTAAGGTTAGGTAATTTTTATTCTCTTACTTAGTAGTATAAGTTAAAGAGGTAGGATTTATTCTATACACTCCATCAAATATTACTTTTTATTATTGATCTAACTCCATCTACTCTATGTATTTGTGGATTTGATAACACCCTAAGCAAGTGTTAGGAGAAATGACTCTACCCATTATTGCATGCCCTTGCACTCTTGATGTTCTATTTCATATTATGGCTCATAATCTCAATTAGCATATCCTTCTAGGTTGTCCTTGGTTCTTGTAAAAAAATGTATGCACTTGGATACATTTATAGTTCCTAAAGCATATTAATGTATACATGACTCCTAAGTAAGAAGACCGGTGGTTAAAAACTCCTTTGGAATTTTTGTTACTTTATCTCTTGTACTTAATTGGCATTACACATCTTACAACTCTGCCAACACTTGATTTTTTTTTTGATGGCCTTAAACACTAGCACCCAATAAGGATAGAAGTGCTCAGTGCTCCTCTCCCTCCGGGTGCTCATTTCCTTCTCTTTCTTCTTCTTACTCTTTTGGATCCTTTTATCTTCTTGGTCACCTTTTAACACTTTGATTCAGCCTTTTAGTTTTCAATTTTGAAATTGAAATAAGGGAATCATATATATATAGTTACTTCTCTCAAATAAGAGACCAAGCATAATAAACATTATTTATCATCACCTAAGCTTGCACAAAGGCACAACAGAACTCTAAAGCATAAATTTATCACATTCATAGAAGGGAGAAGGGCTACATTGGTTTGCATACACAACGTAGGAGGAGTTCATCCTATTCCATCACACATAATTTGCATAGTTGGAAAAATCTAGATCTAGAATTCTATTGTCATGTAACTTACATAAGGGTAACCTAGGGCATTGAAGAAAGATACACATAGAGAGACAATGGCATGGAGACTGAGATGTATTGCAACACTTGGTTGTAATTTCATTCTTTAGGTGATCATCGGGGTTAGTTTGACTCCCCATTTTAAATATTTTTTATTATATTTGATGTGGTTTATGTGCATGTGTAAGTAGTCATCTATTTTATAGGTTACATGTGTGACTAGTGATCTAAGACCAAAACTAGAGCAATAAAGGGAGATTATAAGAGAAGATCCTCCAACCTAGAAAAGACTAGGTTCCAACCATCTAAGCAGCCACACACATTTAGATTAGTCACTAGCACTGGGAAAACTATCCTCCTATAGGTGCTTCTTTCTTCTACATTCCTAGGTTTTTGAACCCTCATCAAGCCTTTGTAACACTATTCACATCATGTTTCAATAGATACATAGTTAATATCACTCCCATGTTGTATGAAATCAGCTAAGTCATCATCCATATCTCAAGTCTCTTAGGTTTTTACATTATTGAATGCTTATTTCTCGGAAATTATTGTATTGTATCACCTAAATATCATTTTTTACAATAGTTTATTTAAAATTACATTTAATTCAAATTAGATTAAATAATTTGGTGAATCCACTTCTTCTCAAACATTCTTATGATCTTCTCCCACGGCCAAGATTTCTAATGCCTTTCTTGACACAAATATTCATTGTATCAATTCCCATCTCACTAAACACCCTCATGACCTAGATATCTTATTAGTTATCTCTCGTGATGAGGACAAGTGATTAGCTGATCTCAACCCTCCGGTCTTCAATGATACTTTTGTTCTTATTGTGACACTTACACCTCCTCCCACCACCTCTCTTCCACCTACATCTATTGTCCCCATTTCTATGCTTACACTCACAAACCAATTTACCATCCCCATTAGTTTTCATATGCGACATGGCTCCTCTTCCTCAAGCACTCATGACCTAGCTTCTTTATACCATAATTTACAATCCAAAATTTTCCGATTACAATAAGCCTCCTCATCCTCATCTCCATCTCTAGATTCCTCCCTCCTTCTTCATATCCCTTTTGTACCCACCATCTCCTCTTCTCTGTTTCCTCTTAAATTCAATCGACCTAAGTTTCTTATCTTCAATGTCCATGGAAACCCTCAGAACACCTTCACCCTTTTGCATTGCATGTCTTGACTATATTGATGACCTTACACTATTAGCCAAATTGTTTCCTTGAAGCTTACATGACTATGTTATGTGATGGTTATATGATCTACCTGTCCATTTGGTAACATCTTATATATATTTAGTTATGTATTACTTGCTTATTTTTCTATGAACATAGGAACTAATATATCCTTTGCATAACTAGCTAAAATAAAATAGGATCTAATGAACATCTTGCGAACTATGTTTTGTGATATAAGAACAACCTTGCAAAAATGACCAATGTTCTAGTTGATTCAGAATTATAAGACCTATTCATTCAAATCCTTCTACCTCCACTCCAATAGAGTGTCATTTTCAATACTTCTCCTTCCTTTGATCAATTGTGTCACATGCTCAAATTGCATGAAAGCAAACTACTATCTATGGGAAAATTAAAGTATTATGATACTTCTTCCACTTCATCTTCCAACAATTTTCAATCCAAATCCACATTTAAACCATCCACTAAGCCTACCAACTCTAAAACTATTGTCAATGTTGTTTCTACACCAGCCACCCTTCAATTACAATCCATGAGGCACAATTTTACTAAGCTACCTTACACACCTCGGTTCATATTAATATAACTATTGATAGAAATATAATTACTCTCCTCTCATTGTCACTCAATCTAGATCCTTCTCAACCATGTGGTCATAATTATAATGAAAATTCACATTTTGATTATCACCAAGGCAACAAGAATTCTACCTGATTGTTATTTTAAGCTCAAACATCTCATTCAAGATATTATCAATAACAATGAAATTGAAATTCCAGATCCATCCACTTCTAAACCAATCAACAATAATCAAAAGATTAAAATATTCAATGACCCATTACCAAAACATGACAAGCCAACTACTGATTCCTCTACAAATCATGCATATCATGTTGTGTCTCCTCCTTCATTGGGACTGCTTGATTTTATCATTGCTATTTACCGATATGCCACCACCAACTATTACCTTTATTTATCATGATTACCATGTCATATTTTCCTCTCATAAATTGGTGTTAATTCATTCCCTATGTGATTTAGGAAAGTCAAATCAACACCCCTAAGTGATTTTAGGAGTTCTTGAAAAATGCTATCTCTGGGCACTTGTGGGAAGGGCTATCACTAGCCTTCCTAGGATTGGAGCAACCCATGGAGTGGAGAAGAAAATCCAAAAAGAGTTTGGAGGTGATTAAAAATGAATTGGGACATCATGGAAGTGATTCAAGAATATTTGGAAGGGCTCAAAGAAGTTGGGGTAGTTTCACCAAAATTAGGGTTCACAGGCCTAGTCAGTGCACAAGCCAAAAAAATCATTGAGCTTCCAAAGGTGATTTTGGGAGCTCCGGATGGAGTTAGGAGAAAAAAAACATCTACAAAAAGATAATTCCATTCCTATAATATGGTGAAATAATTTTTCACAACACTTTGGCGCATTAGGTCTGCAAGTAGTTTTTCTCATGCACACATGGAGTACCAAATCAAAATCCAATTTTTCAGGATCAAATGGAATAATAAAGACATAATACCCCCAAAACCATTGGATTCAAAATTACATTTAAAGTCAGGATCATATAAAATTTTCAAAAAATGTCCATGGGAGCTCAAGTTATCATCGTCTCAAGTTGTCCTCTTGGAGCGAGTTCGAGAGTTAGCCAAATTTTGGGAGGACACGTGTCAGCTCTAGGAGCTGGTGGGATTTTTTGTCCCTGACATCCCTCAAGGTTAGGGACATAAACCATGAAAAAAATTCACCCAGCCCCCATATGACCTCTAAAACCTCATGCGACCTTTAGGATTGTCAGTTCAACCCCCGGGTGCAATTGGGAGCTCAAATTCCCTGCTATCGGATCTCCGCCACGTGTCAGCTCTAGGAGTGCCATGGAATTTTATGTCCCTCACATTCCCTCATTTTAGGGACATAAAACCTTTGAAAAATGTTCCCATACCTCTAAGGAAACTTTTGGTCACCCATGTGACTGCTTCCCCCTCAGTGCTTTAAAGCTGATTTTCTAGCTCTCACTCCCTACCATCGGATCGCCGCCACATGTCGTCATATTTCTCACCATGGAAATTGATGTCCCTCACATCCATTTGAGGTGAGGGATGTTAGGGAAAAAAAATTCACCCAAATCCAACTCCAAAACTTGAAAATTTTCTAACTCCTTTCTGCTTCTAACTGCTTCTCTTCTCCATTGCTAGAAGAAAGTTGCAAAGAACACCTCAATCCACCATTGTTCTTCCAGAACCAGCTCCACCATGGAAACCAAACCTTCCACTCCATGAATATGCACAAAGTTTTAAAATAATATATTGATTAAAATAGCTAGAGGAATGAAGAATCAAAGAGAAGAGTGAAGGAATTCTTCATAAACCTCCATTACGTGAAACAAAGATTTGAACATATCTTGCAAACCGTGCACGGATTGAAAAACCATATATTTTGAGTTATTCTCTCTTAAAGGCCATTAAAAATCATATTCAAACCTCCCATTTCACAGTAAGGAATTCTCACAAAAATAAATTTCACTTCGGCTCCACAAAGAACAAAGCTCAAATTCCCATCAAACCGACAACCAGATCGAAGAGAAATTTCACCAATGAGACAAGAAGAAAAACCTATCACAATGGAGTTGATTTCATCATGAATGGAGAAAAAAACAAGACCTGAAAATTTCAATCTCCATTAATGGATTCCATGACATAGTAGTGGAAAAAATCAGTGAGCTACCTCTCCACTTTTCAGGGTTCCTTAGTGGGTGAAATCACACAAAAATTGAGGGAATGATCGTTGAAAAATCTAGTTTCACGTGAACTAGTTTTTCATGCCATGAAGTCCCTATTTTTAGGGATATGGAGGGATGTGTTTTTTTATCAGCATTCTTCCCTCTTTGAAGAAATTTTCAAATTCTTGAAGATCTGGTGGGTGAAATCATCCAAAATTCAGAGGGAAGGGTCTCAAAAAAATCTAGTTTCTCTCAAACTAGTTTTTGCATGATGAAGTTGCTAGTTTCTCAAGATATGAAGGACTGATTTTTTATCAGTATTCTACCCTAGTAGCTCCATACCCAAGCTCTTACAAGACATAAATTTTCATTTTTCATTTCTGAGCTTTTTGGAAAGTGAATCATGATGAAAATTGGAGCATGAGTTCATGATGAAGAGCCGAATCAAAAAAAGTTGTTCCCATCGAAAACAGAGGTCATTTTCACCACTTAATAAAAATATCATATGTTATACTTCCTCACATGCTATAAATGATGAGTCCCACTGAATTACAAGTTTGATCACTCAGACAATCAGAAAAAGGGGTAAAATGGAAAGTAAGACAAAAATGACTTCTTCCCAAAATAGTAGGTCCCCAAATAACAACCTACTAAAAATAGAAATGTATTAAAAATAGAAATATCTCAAGAACAAAGGAGGTTGGAATATGGTAGATGGTTTAGAAGGTGAAACTAGAGCAAGACAAGTGATATGCCCCATAATAGCATAAGCATGGGCTCATATTCTAAAAATAGAAAGTTTTCATTTTGGAGTGGAAAATTGCATATGAATTTGTTTTCACTCACCTTACTACTTTTTGGAATCCCTTTTGGATAATGAGATGGTTTCATGAGTTGAAAAGGAGGAATGAAAACTTCATGGAGGTCCTGAAAGCATCATCTTGAGTGTAATGGTTTATAGAAGCAAAGCAAGGCATCGCAAGGCACATCATGTGAATTCATCTTCATCACTTAAGGAATCAAGTGATCCAAAGTGAATTGATCAAAATGATTTCAATGAGTCAAAGGGTTCATCAACCAAGTTTCAAGGAGGGTCATCGTGGGCATTGTATGTGTTCATCTCAAGATTGTAGTGGTAAACATCATAACAATGTTTCTAAACACTCATTCTATGGTCCAGGATGTCCATGCATCATAGAGTTTGTGGTCATCACTAGATTGGGAAAATGATTCAAAGTTATTCAAGGAAAAAATCTTCATCAGTGTAGAAGATCACCAGTGGTAGAAATCCTTGCTCAAAGTTCATGGCTACATCAAGGCATTCAAAGAATTTTGTCATGAGGAGTGTTTTCCCTCCATCCCTTCCCTCTTCTCTCTTTCCCTCTCTCTTTCTCTCTCCATTCTAATTCTTCATTATGTGTCATCATTTTATTTCATCCTATTCACTTAAGTGACCTATTTTAAATTTGTAAAAAGTATTTTCTCAAAATTATAAGAGAAATACTTAATTCATGGAAAATGAAAGGTCACATGAGTGGAATATGGAAATGAAGAGTCATGTGAGGGAGGTGAAAGGACAATTCAGATTCTATAAATTGTAATGAGCTCTTCATTCCAAGGGGTTCTAATTCTAAAATTATTCTAGTTAGTTGTATTCTTGTAAGTTCATGAGAGATATTTTGCTCACTTGTGAGTGAAAAGAGTTAGCCACTTTTCCCCTATTCTCAATGTCTTCCATTCTCATACTATGTACAATTTATTCTTGAGCATCAATATAAGAAGAAGGAGTTTTGAGCCTTTTTTGACTAAGGGTTTTACTGATACTTTGTGTTCATTAAATTCTAATTGGTCTTGTTATTATTTGCAGTATTGTTTCTTCCTAATTTTAGTGCATGTGATGAAATTTCTAACTAGTGTGTGTAGGAATATGATTTTTTACCTACAACATTAGTTCTCCTACCTCATTTCTCACTCCCCTTTCCCACTCTTTAGACAAAGTATTCCTAGCAAGAGAGATTTCTAGCTTTTCTAGGGTTAGTGGAGTGCCCTGTTGGATCCCCGACCATAAGGCCACTGGAGAAAATCCATTTTACTCATGCATGCATATATGATAGTTGCACTGGTTAAGTAGAGGGACTTAGATTCCTAGAGCATTGGAAAGAAATCCACAAATTTGTCCACTCAAAATTTTTTCTCGCCAAAATTTTTGGTGCCCACCATGGGAAGATTTTAGCATCTACACCCAAAATATGACCGCAAGGTCCAAAAAATTAAAAAAAAATCAAATATTGAAAAAAAAAAAAGAGTTTCATGAAAATCCATTTTTGAAAGATACACTTTATCAAAACATATTGACCTTTCATATTCCATAGTGTCCTTTTGTGTTCCCACTACAGGAGTTTTCAAAATATAAAGGAAGATACACTAGGTTGAGAAGGTCAAAAGGTGTTGTTGATTCCAATTTCGAGGCTTTGCAAAATCAGCAAGAATGAATTAGAGATAATCCATACTTCTTCTCTCAAGCCTCCTCTCCATCTGGCTCTTCAAGAAGTTCACCTAGAAATCCTATCCAAACTCCTATTGATACTCCCCCTTCAAATTCTCTCATTTTTCAACCACCCTTGAAGCATTGAGTTCCCAAAAGAAGAATAATTTTAAGAAGAATTTGTAGAAGTAAAGTGAAGAAGAAACAAAAACAATGGAAGATGAAGTAGAAAGACCTCAACCCATTGTTCCATGGGGAAGAAATACAAGGCCCGCTTGCTCTTGAACCACCTCTTCATGATCTACCAACAAGTTCCCACAAGAACTTTCCAAAGTTCAAAGGTGATGGCACACAAATCCTTAAAGAACACATATCAGCCTTCACCACATCATGTGGGATTCTTGGTGTCCAACATGAAGATGTCACTATAAGATTGTTCATGGAATCTCTCAAGAAAAAGTAGCAGAATGGTTCTACCTCTACCTTCCCGATCCATCACTTGTTGGAATGACATCAAGACTAATTTGAAAGATTATTTAAATCAAATGAAGATTTTCAAGACTCTCTTGTAGTTGGCTCAAATGAAGAAAGGAGAAAATGAAACTATGAGAGACTTCATGGCTCATTTTGAATGGTTGCTTTGTAGGATACCGAAAAGAGGATTTCACATTTGAAAACAATGTCAAGAGATTCTTCATCAATTCTCAATCACCAGAGGTAGGATTTCTCCTATAAGAGTTCAACCAAGGAACATTGTAGAAGCACAAAGGATGGCCATTGAACTTGATGATGATCTCATCCTCTCTAGAAAGATCAAGAATCCATCAAAGGGAAAGGCCCAACATCTAGAGATGAGAGAATAAATCCATTGCTACAAAAATTGGTGAATGAGATGACATCATTGAAGAGGGAAATATTTGAATGAGTTTCTTCTCAAAGAAGCAATGGAAATCAAATTTCAAGGAGCCCTGAAGGCTTTCCTTGGAGGCCCCACCTATCAATGCAAGTTGTAGGAGTAAGGAAAATGAAGAGGAGCTTGAACAAGAAAGTGAAGGTGGTGATTTCCTAGAAAGTGATGAGTTTGAGAATGATACACAAATCAGATTTTGTGAATATTCTAGAGGTGATGAAGATGATGAAGAAGATGCACCTAGTTTCTCATGTGTGGTATTCACTCATTCTTAGTCTGAGAAAGGAACATCTTCCTCCACTTGCAAAAAAAAAAAGATGATGATCCTCTATGGTGACTGACTCTAAAAACAAAATAATCATTCAAGGATCTCTACTCCCACCCTCCATGGAGTCTGCATTGTTGAAGCTTGATCTTGTAGCAAGTAAGAAGGCTCCTAAAATTCCAAGTAAGTCTTTGATGCCTCTTCCAATTCTAAATCTAAATTTCTCTGTAAAATCTAGTACTTTGAAAGCTCCTAGTGTACCTTTCAAAATACCCTCCATTCCCCAAAAATATACTCCTACTTCCAAACCTATCCTAAATCCAAAAATCAGTCCCTTCATCACCCTTCACCCACATATGCTCCTTTTGATTTCATAGAATATGAAAAAATCCAAAGTCCAAATTACTAAAACTGAATATTTATGACTCATCCTGAACAATTTGAGAGGTTCATTCGATATATCAAGAGTGGTAGTCTAACACCCAATGTTGTAACTTCTAGTTCTAAAGGCATGTTTCCAAACCCACCTATGCCTCCCTCATAGAACATGATTTCCTTAAGTGCATCCAAGATTGAAAAGGTTGATCCTTTCTATGTCTCCCTTCTTGTTGGAGAATATGTATTGAACAATTACATAATAGATTTGGTGCCTCTAGACAATGTGATGCCTTTGAAGGTCGCCAAGGCTCTCAAACTTACCATGACTCCACCCGGTGGCTCTTGTTACTCTTTGGAGTCAAAAGAGGTCCCACTTGTAGGGAAGGTCAAAGATGCATAGGTGGCTCTCCAAATTTTCAGACAAGAAAGTTTCAGTGATGATTTTGGTAGCAGACGTCCCAACCTCATTTGGAATGTTTCTAAGTAGAAGTTTTTTACGAGACTTGGGAGGGAAAATTTAGATGAATTGGTCATCCACAACCATACCAATGAAGGGAGACATGGAGAAATTCTTCTCAGAGAAGAAGATGAGGTACATGGTGTGAAAGTCTGGAAGCCCAGAAGCTAACATTTGTACCAAGATAACAAGAGGATGAATCTTTTGATAATGACTGAAGAAGAAGAGGATATTCCCATCTTGATAGGTCATACATGCCTTCCCAGAGAGGCATGGACCTTGAAGAAGCATTGAGGAGATTTGAGTTACAAGAGGGCAGCCCCAAATTACGGATGATGCAAACCATGAAGAAGAGGAAAAGGTTCTTGATGATCTCAAATGGAAAAATCAGCTTATGTGCTTATCCATGATGAAATCGAGGTATTTTCATTCCCATTTGGAGATGAAGATGATCTCAGCCATGCCATTCATGGAGGGACAAGACCATCTTGTGATGAACCCACAAAAGGTTTGAAAGAACTATCTGTACAAGAACTGCTTAGAGCCAGAAGAAAAATAAAGATCCTGAGCTCAGTCTCAAACTCCTGATGCAAGCCATGAACCTACAAGATAAGTCATGAATCTGATTTGAAATATTCAATCAATGTGAAGGTTGGCCATGTTGAAACAAAGAAAGATGAGAAATATGATGCCCCCCTTGAGCCAATGATTGATGGATGCAATGATGAAATGGAGATATTTTCTTTCCCATTTGAAGAAGAAGACTCTTTCCATGATGAAGAAATTGAAGCAAGGAGTTTTGAGGCCTTTGAAGTTGAAGCTCCTCTTGATGAAGGATTGATAGAATGTAGTGATTCCCAAGATAATGAAGTAATCCCTCGGATAGTTTCCTTGAGCTACAAAATAAAGATTCTTCAAAGGCATACAAAGATGAGATACAGGAAGTAACAAAGGAGATATCTTTGTGTAAGGACTATTGGATGTAGTGGAAGTTGTGGAAGACCCCGAGCTGATTCTTGATCTCTTAACTCATGCCATGGCCATACAAGACAAGTATGAGGTCACTTCCAATCCTTCCATTAGTACTCAAGCACCTCACAGTGGAGTAGAGAAAAAGGATAAGTCTGAGGTTTCTCATGGAAAAGAGGTCAATGAGCATAGACCTGGGAAAGAAAAGAATCTAGAATGTTCAAGTAATTTGAATGAAAAGCAGCCCCTGGGGAAGTGATAGGATGCTCAATGAAGAATCACTATGGATAAATATGGAAGGAAACTGGCACTATGAAACAATTTTAAAGAACATGAAGGAAATGGAATTTCTAAGAAAAGGCATGAGCATCAAGAAGCTCATGTAGGCTCACTCCTACAAAGTGTACATAAATGTAAAAGCACCTAGCTTTCATAAGTAGTTGAGGAGAGGAGGCTACTTTCTGGAACCAGTCAATGGCTTTCAGTAGAACATCATCATTCGGTGTTGCCTCTTCAGGGGGTAACTTTTGAGAAAAAAATGCTTCAAAGTGAAATGGGTTTGTCCCCACCTTGTACCATAGGTGATTATAGGTGTGTTTCCCTTTTTTTGTGTGTGTTGTTTTCCTTTCCATGTGTGTTGTGTGTTTCCTTTTTTTTTTGTGTGTTGTGTGTTTCCTTCTTCGCTCTCTATCTCTCTTGTTGTAAATTGTACATGAACTCTAGGGCCCAATGGATAAGGCACTGGTCAATGGATCATATGGTCTAAAGTTGAGATTTTGGATTCTCCATGTCATGTCTTCACTACACTCAGTCCATGTCATGTCCCCAAGCTAGAGCTAGTTGTTGTCATGTAAATGTGCAACAAGGAAATTGACAATTTCCAAGCATGACAACTATACCCTGTGTTAATTTTTTCAAGTTTTATCATTCAAGGACACCCAGGTCTATCCAATCAATCCAAGTGACCTCCAATTAATGTTATTTCATCCCCTAGGTGATTTAGGAAAGTCCATTCATTCCCCCTAGGTGATTTTAGGAGTTCTTGAAAATGCTATCTCTAGGCAATTGTGGGAAGGGCTATCATTGGCCTTCCTAGGGCTGGAGAAACCCCATGGAGTAGAGAAGAAAAATAAAAAATGGACATGGAGGTGATTCAAAGGTCTTGGGACATCATGGAAGTGATTCAAGAAGATTTTGGAATAGTTCGAGAGAAGTTGGGGTAGTTTTGCCAAAATTAGGGTTCACTGAGCCTAGTCAAGCAGTGCATGCCAAAACAGTCGTTGAGCTTCCAGAAGGTGATTCTGGGAGCTCCGGATGGAGTTAGGAGAAAAAAACATCATACAAAAATATAATTCCAATCCCTACAAGATGGTGAAATCATTTTTTCACAACACTTTGGTGCATTAGGTCTGCAAGTAGTTTTTCTCATGCACAAGTGGAGTACAAATCAAAATCCTAATTTTTAGGATAAAATGGAAGAATAAAGACATAATACCCCACCATTGGATTAAAAATTCCATTTCTAGTCAAGGATCATATAAAATTTCACCAAAAAATTCCATCGGGAGCTCAAGTTATCATCATCTCAAGTTGTCCTCTTGGAGCGAGTTCGGGAGTTAGCCAAATTTTGGGAGGACACGTGTCAGCTCCAGAGCTTGGAGGGATTTTGTGTCCTTAATGTCCCTCAAGGTAAGGACATAAACCATGAAAAATTTCCCATCCCCCATATGACCTCTAAAACCCCATGTGACCTCAAGATTGTTAGTTCAGCCCCGGGTGCAATTTGGAGCTCAAATCCCCTGTCGTCGGATCTCCGCCATGTGTCAGCTCTAGGATGCCATGGAATTTGATGTCCCTCATCCCCTCATGTCAGGACATAAAACCTTGAAAAATGTTCCCATCCCTCTAAGGAAACTTTTGGTCACCCATGTGACCCGCTTCCAGCCCCTTAGTGCTTTAAAGCTGATTTTCTAGCTCTCACTCCCTATCGTCGGATCGATCGCCACATGTCGCCATCTTGCTCACTATGGAAATTGATGTCCCTCATGTCCCTTTGAGGTGAGGGACATCAAGGACAAAAAATGTGCCCAACTCCAACTCCAAAATTTGAAAATTTTCTAATTCCTAGTTGCTTTCTTCGCTTCTAATAATTTCTCCATTATTCTTCAGAAGAAAGTTGAGAGAGAAACACCTCATCCACCATCATCATTCAAAAACTCAAACCAGCTCACCACCATGGAACCAAACCTTCCACTCCATGAATATGCACATAGGTTTCAAATAATATATTGATTAAAGATAAGAAGAAGGAATGAAGAATCAAAGAAGAAGCAAAGGAATTCTTTAGAAACCTCCATTACCGTGAAACGAAGATTGAACATATCTTCTTCCAAAGTGCGGTGCATGGATTGACAAACCATATATTGCTGAGAGTTCTTCTCTTGAAGGCCATTAAAAAAATCATATTAAAAACCTCCCATTTCAAAGTGAGGAATTCTCACAACAAATAAATTTTTCTGGCTCCATGAAGAACAAAGTTCAATTTCTCGTCAAACTAGCAACCGATCAAAGAGAAATTTCACCAGTGAGACAAGAAGAAAAAACCTATTGCAATGGAGTTGATTTCATCATGAATGGAGAAAAAAACTAGACCTGAAAATTTCAAGCTCCATTAATGGCCACCATGACACATAGTAGTGGAAAAAATCAGCGAGCTACCTCTCCACTTCTTAGGGTTCCAGTGGGTGAAATCATGCAAAAATTGGAGGGAATGATCGTTGAAAAATCTAGTTTCACGTGAACTAGTTTTCATGCCATGAAGTCCCTATTTTTTAGGGATATGGAGGGCTGTTTTTTATCAGCATTCTTCCCTCTTTGAATAAATTTTCAAATTCCCAAAGATATAAGGTGAGTGAAATCATCGAAATTTAGAGGAAGGGTCTCAAAAAAATCTAGTTTCTCTCAAACTAGTTTTTACATGATGAAGTTGTCAGTTTCTCGAGATATGAAGGACTGATTTTTTATCAGTATTCTACCCTAGTAGCTCCATACCCAAAGCTCTTAAGACATAAATTTTCATTTTTCATTTCTGAGCTTTCTGGAAAGTGAATCATGATGAAAATTGGAGCACGAGTTCGTGACAAAGAGCCGAATCCAAAAAAGTTGTTCCCATCACAAATAGAGGTCATTTTCACCACTTACTAAAAATAGCATATGTTATACTTCCTCACATGATATAAATGATGAGTCCCACTAAATTCAAGTTTTGATCACTAGGACAATCAAAAAAGGGGTAAAATGGAAAGTAAGATAGAAAATGACTTCTTCCCAAAATAGCAGTCCCAAATAACAACCTGCTAAAAATAGAAATGTGCTAAAAATAGAAATATCTTAGGAACAGAGGAGGTTGGAATATGGTAGATGGTTTAGAAGGTGAAACTAGAGAAAGACATGTGATATGCCCCTAGAATAGCAGAGCACATGCTCATATTCTAAAAATAGAAAGTTTTCATTTTCGGAGTGGAAAATTGCATATGACTTTGTTTTCACTCACCTTACTACTTTGGACTCCCTTTTGGATAATGAGATGGTTTCATGAGTTGAAAAGGAGGAATGAAAACTTCACAGAGGTCCTAGAAGCATCATCTTGAGTGTAATGGTTTACAGAAGCAAAGCAAGGCATCACAAGGCACATCATGTGAATTCATCTTCATCACTTAAGGAACCGAGTGATCCAAAGTGAATTGGTCAGAATGATTTCAATGAGTCAAAGGGTTCATCAACCAAGTTTCAAGGAGGGTCATCATGGGAATTGTATGTGTTCATCTCAAGCTTGTAGTGGTAAACATCATAACAATGTTTCTAAACACTCATTCTATGGTCCAGGATGTCCATGCATCATAGAGTTTGTGGTCATCACTAGATTGGGAAAATGATTCAAAGTTATTCAAGGGAGAAATCTTCATTAGTGTAGAAGATCACCAGTGGCAGAAATCCTCACTCAAATTTCATGGCTGCATCAAGGCATTCAAAGCATTTCATCACGAGGAGTGTTTTCCCCTCCATCCCTTCCCTCTTCCTCTCTTTCCTCTCTCTCTTTCTCTCTCCATTCTAATTCTTCATTATGCATCATCATTGTATTTTGTCCTATTCACTTAAGTGACCTATTTTAAATTTGTAAAAAGTATTTTCTCAAAATTATAAGAGAAATACTTAATTCATGGAAAATGAAAGGTCACAAGTGGAATATGGAAATGAAGAGTCATGTGAGGGAGGTGAAAGGACAATTCAAGTTGCTATAAATTGTAATGAGCTCTTCATTCCAAAGGGTTCTAATTCTAAAATTCTTCTAGCTAGTTGTATTCTTGTAAGTTCATGAGAGATATTTTTCTCACTTATGAGTGAAAAGAGTTAGCCACTTTTCCCTATTCTCAATGTCTTCCATTCTCATACTATGTACAATTTCTTCTTGAGCATCAATACAAGAAGAAGGAGTTTCAAGCCTTTTTTGACTAAGGGGTTTACTGATACTTTGTGTTCATTAAATTCTAATTGGTCTTGTTGTTTGTTTGTAGTATTGTTTCTTCCAAATTTTAGTTCATGTGATGAAGTTTCTAACTAGTGTGTGCAGGAATATGATTTTCTACCTGTAAAATTAGTTCCCCTACCTCATATTCTCATTCCCCCTTCCCACTCTCCTAGAAAATTATTCTCTTGTAGGTATCTGTAAGCTTTTTCGTAGGGTTAGTGGAGTACCTTTTTTTGGATCCTCATTTGTAAGGTGAAACACACTTTCACTCGTACATGCATATACCGTAGTTGCACCGCTTATGTAGAGGGACTTGGACTCCCAAAGCATTGGAAAGAAACCCAAAAATTTGTCCTCAAAAATTTTCTTGCCAACAATGTTGAGGGTGAAATTCCTAAATGAATATCACATCATGTAGATTTGTTGGGGAGAAATGTGACTCCCCTCATCTATACGTATTTCATATCATAACACATCATCACTTTCACATAACATCTTGTTGCATTTACTTTTTGTTCTTGTATACTATTTACACGTGCTTTTTTTTTTCGTATGCTAGCCGGATACTTAGTATGTTATTATCTTTTCTATACACACGTGCACATTTACTTCGTAGGTTGAGGTGATGCGCAGGAACTTTATATATTTTCAATGGATGATGCTCAAAACTACTCTTTACCAAAGTCCGTCAAGGGCTCGTGGGCATATACCTTTGTTACTCTCATAATCCTCACATCACAAGACCTAATGTTCAACTATTTACCACTTCTTGGAACTATCACTTACTTTTCATTGAGTTATATATGTTTTGACATACTATTTATATTTCTAACATATTAACAGGGATTTATTTGTAGTATTTTCCTTGCATGATATTAAACTACCATGGTTCTATGTTACTTCTTATTATTGTTTACTAGGGGCTTTATGTCTTATGTCATATTTGATCATTGTTTGCTTATGGACACTTCATCCCTGATTATCTTGTGCCATTATGAGTGATGTCCCATGTATGCAATTAATTTTTGTAGTCTCTCTTATCTTCATAGTTGTTTAATATATTGTCTTATATTGTATGTTAGCTCTTTTACAAAAAAACTTGTTTTTTTATTATATCTTGTTTGTACATGCCTTGGTTTTTTACTATGGAAATCCCCTACCACCTCTTAAGTATTCAATCCCTGATATTCATATAAGTTTCAGTCCTCTCATTTGGGAAAAATCCTCCTACATTCGTTACATGCACCCCAAATGAGGGGGGTAACTATTGGGTGAACAAATTACCCTTCTAGCAACACAGATCTCTAGAGAAAACATCACGGTATAAAATGGCATAGGAACAAAACCACATAGTGGTCCAAAAACATACTTGGATCAAAAACATAGAACAAAAACTACTACCTAATATTAGAATGGAATGGTGGGCGCTTGTGTCCCACCAAGGTGCTTATGTCCTAGGGGAAAAAATAGATATTTTATCAGATTCAACACGAGTTTCAACGGTTAGCTACAGTATGGATCTACAGTATCATACGGTTGGATTGAGTTATGAAATTTATTCATTTAGCTGTAAATCAGTTATAATATGGTTACAATACGGTTACAAATCGTGAATGTGCCAATCTGCAAGTGGAACTTATCATTTGAGAAGCATCATGGAAGGAGAGAAAAACATACCTCTCTCCCCAACACTCTTCTCTTGGCATGAGATCATCCAAAACCTCATCCTTTGTGGCAGGATACTCAAATCCATGGCTCAACGCTTTCTTGGTTGGGAATTGATCACTCCCAACTCTAAATGGAAAAATCTCCAAAGCAAACATGAAAAATTTATATCCTATACTCTCTCATACAATGTACTCATTTCTTAGCTACTAATTTTACATACTTATACATATGTTACTTTGATTTTTCACATATGGGACTTTGACTACTCTTTTTCTCTTATTTTACACTTTTTTCCTTACAAGAAATAAGAAACAATTCACATCTAGAAGCATAAGCTCCAATTATGCACAAAATTCACCCCTAGGGTTTACCTCCTTTTAGTAGTTGACATATTTTACATTACAACCACTTCATGCTTCACATGACTACTTGTCCACTTGGCCAATGCTATCAGCTACACTTCTCTTCATATTAAAAAGGTACACATTTTCTATCTACTTTATGTTATCGAGTATTCACTCAATAAATTAAGGTGGGGGAAACTTTAGACACAAAATCTATGCACTTGGGTATATTTCTAGGTCCTAAAACATACTAATTTATACATGACTCCTAAGCAAGAAAACTAGTGGTTGAAAATTCCATTTAAGATTTTTGTTACTTTATATGGCATTACACATCTTACATATCTACTAACACTTGATTGATTTATATTTTGATGTCCTCAAACACTAGCACCCAATCAGTATAGAAGCACCCAAGTGCACTTGTCCCTCCTAGTTGCTAATGTCCATCTCTTTCTTCTTCTTACTCTTTTGAGTCCTTTTCACTTCTTGGTCACCTTTTACCACTTTTGTTCAGCCTTTCATTGTCAATTACAAAATTCAAAACAAGGGAATCATATATATACTTAGTTACTTCTCTCAAATAAGGGACCAAACATCATAAGCATTATCTATCATCACCTAAGCTTGCACAAAGGCATAAGAACACTACAAAGCATACATCTAACACATTCATACAAGGGACAAGGGTTGCATTGGTCTGCATACACAACATAGGAGGGGAGTTCATTTTATTCCATCACACACATTTTACATACTTGGAACAATATAGATCTATCATGTTATCATCGTGCAACTTGCACAAGAAAAACCTAGGGGAAGAAACAAAGATACACACACACTTAGAACTACATGGATTCTAAGATGTATTTCATTGCTCAGCCATAAGTTCACTCTTTGGGTGACTTTTGGGGTCATTCCAACTCCCCATTATACATAATTTTATTAAATTTAATGTGGTTTGTGGGAATCTGAAAGTAGTCATTTGTTTTGTAGGTGTGTTCAAAGAAAAGTTGTGAAAGCCATGAATTTTGGGGTAAGAATTCCTAAAGAATCCCCAAAGGCTTTAAACAAAAAATTAGTGGACCATCCGATAAGAAATGAGCAAGATTTTCTAACTAGCATACATTATGAAGTAAACACTCAAATTTAAGCTAATTAAAACTACCTCTATTCTTTGAAAGCTTAAAATAATGAACCTAGTAAGCCCTAAGCAATCAATTTTAATGATTAAGAGAAAGAGATCTCCCCATTATAGGCCTTTAAGCCAATGGTTCTTCTCCTTTACCCTATAAATTGGATTAACAATACAAAAATGAAGTAAATAGCTCAATATCTAAACTAGAAATGAAATCTAGAACCTAGATGCAAAATGCTATAATCTATGCTTAGGAAGAAGGGAGGAATTCTTGAAAATGAGAGAGGGGGTCTAGCCCTATATATAGTTTTCCATTTGGGAAAATGGGAAACTTGAGTGCATGTGGGACAAACACTAAATTCCAAAAAACACTTTTAGCAAGTCAAAGCTTACTTTGACTAGTTTTAGGGAGTGACAAACCATGTTTAAGCTTAATTAAACATGTTTAGGAGGTGATTAGGGTTTGGAGAGAGTTTTGAAGGGTCAGATCAATCCAATGGAATGGATTGATAGGCCAAGAAGGTGGTAGAAGTGGACTGGAAGAAAGTAAGAAGCTAATGTAGTTAGAACAAAGCTATTATAGCTTGTTTAAATGGTTTATAAGAGGAAAAACGACAAAAGGGATGTCATAGGAAGAAAGTTAGATAGGTCGAACCGCGGTGTATCGTCGGTTTACGCAGGGAGAAGCACAACTAGTGCAATATTAGTCGTAATAGTGCATTGGCCAAACTATAGGTGTCTACATTTTCCCCTCTTTGAGGTGATGTAAGTTACATCACTTCGAAGAAAGTAGACAAATATAAAAGAGAAGAAATTTTTTGAAGGGATAGAAGAAAAATTAATAGGATGAAGGATGCCCCCTCGAGTGTTGATGGGGTGATGAAAGAAGTCGATCAACGATCGAAAAAGAAAGAAGAAAGAGGAAAGGGAAGTGTGAAGAGAAGAAGATGAGAAACAAGGAAAGAGATATTGAGCTATCCACAAATCAAATGTATTCAATTTTTAAATCATCATTTTGCTTAGAGACCTCCTCATCGGTCCTTATTAAAAATGTGAGCATACAACAGAAGCGTATAATGACATGAAAAGCCAAGATACAAAACAAATGTCTATTGCCAAAATGTTGACTCCATGTAACATACAGACATGTAATGCAATACGAGAAGTAAACAAACTCATGTAACAGGGAAATAAGTACAGTCACACACACTTAAACCAACAACATTCAAGAAGGTTGCACAAATATTTTGTTATCAATCTGAAGTCCCAAATGTTCTGTAAAATGATAAGGGTAAAAATGATGCCCCAAGAAATATGCACATGCAAGGGAAATGACGGAGGACACTTGGGTCTGATGAAAAAGCAACGTGCATGATGAAACAGTACCAGGCAACTAATAGTGCCCCAAAGTACAGATAAAGTAAGCAACGGTCTTTTGTAAATGATTGTAGATCAGGGTGATTTGCAAGTCATTGTTTCAAAGCATGTGAAAAATGTCAGCAGGATATGGGATGAGTGTCATGCAAAAGACACAGATTTCAGCTGAAAAATGAGTTGGTTACCGATTTTAGTTCATTTTCAAAGTTTTATACTGTTTTTTATTTTTCTGAATCAATTTTACAAAAAAAAATTTTAAATTTTTTGATTGGTCAGAAGAATTCAAAAGATCAAAGATCTTCTAAAAAGTATGCTGGAGGAAAACGGGGAAAGGTGAGGCACACAAAAGATCCAAAAGGTATCCCCATTGAAATAAAAGTAGGGTAACAATAATTATTGTAGAGGAATCAAAATAGAGGAAAGTGCCTGTAAGGTTCGTAAACAATGCCAGGGTTAAGAGGAAGTGTCGTACAGGGTAGCACAAAGTGCCCCAGCATGTGAAAATTAATAAAAATAATTATTTTAATAATAAAATAATTATCACGGCAGGTAGAAGAAGATTAGAATGATCATGGTAGAGAAAACATGCCCCAGGGGCATCGTGACAAGTTAATATACCCCCCTGGGGGGGTAAAAACAATCATGACCAATTCATTTGTACTAGAGCCCTTGCAAATTTTTATTGTGAGGTGTCAGCGAGAGAGCCTGGAGTGCGATGGAGAGGTTACCGATGAGGCGGAGGTGAGCAGACCGGATCCGAGAGTACCAGCGAGACCCCGTGGATGGACCCTTTGTGAGTGGTCTATCCTTTCTCTTTTAAATTACGCATTTAATGCTTTCTAGGTCATTTCTAGGGTAGGTAGGTGGAAAAAGACACATGTGCACGTGCGCAGTATCAAAAATGTGGATATGTGCATGCGTACGCATCGAAAAAGAGGATACGCATGAGCGTATGCATTGAAAGCATGTACGCACATGCGTGTCCGTCGAAAGGGGAAATAGGGACATGCGCGCATGCATCAAACCAAGCATGTAGGTGCTAGGGGAATATTTTGAATTTTAGTGGGAAACGGGTACGTGCACATGTGCATTTGGGAGGGACACGTAAGCATCACACTGCGGGTACGTTGGTGTCCTGCATAGCATACACTAGGAAAATGAAAAGGCATGGGGCACGTCACGCGTCGGTTAGGGGCACATAGGCATCGAGGGGGTGCATGTGTGTCGAAAGAGGCACACACATGTCTAGAAGAAAAATGGAATACACCTATAGGAATAAAATAGAAAAGTGCAGAGGAGAATAATTAGAACTTACAAGAAAATGGAAAATTAGTAAGTTTAAGGACTATGATTCCTTAGAAAGATAGCTAGAGATTAGATAAAGGCCTAACACTTGTTTTTGATCTTGTAGCACAGATTACCCGCACTTCAGACATGGGAGAGATATGGCCACCTTGAGATGATAGAGGCACAGTTCGAGGATGGAGATAGGAGTATATTAGACATCCTCCTTTATGTCACAGGGTTAGCCTATGTGGCTGACATGCCCCAGATCACATTGGACCACAACCTTCTTATGGCCATAAAGAGAGAGATGGCAAGTGAGAGCCAAGTGCTTCCAAGCGCCTACGAGGGGAGATCATCATTACCTTGGAGGATGTCTAACACATCATGCACGTTCCCATCATTGGCCAGCCCATTTAGTATGTGAGTGATAGAGAAGTGTTGGATGGATGCATAACACAGTTGTTTAGGGTCCTAACGATACCTCATCATGGGATGATGGTGCATTTATCATGGTGCATTGAGGACCTTTCTCTAGATCAGGTCGTGGTATACATGATGGCCTTTATCAGTGGAGTTTTACTCCCTGACAAGACCGGTTCCTCATTCCCTCTTGGACTACTTGGGGTTATTCTTGGATTGATATAGGGAGAGACTTATTGCTGGGGCCAGTGCATTCTGGCACATCTTTACTGGGATCTTCATCTTATCACCTACTACCATCAGAAGATGGTAGGCCCGGCTAGGCTCCTTATGATATGGGCCTAGGATCACATTGCTATCGGGCACCCCTTAGGTGCTCTGAGAGTTCGGAGCTCAGAGGAGCCATCTACCATGGGTTGGGTCCCAGTCGGGGATGATGTTCGGCCTTATAGGGGTGATCCTTATCCCTATCATCAAGAGCTTGATGACCTACAGTAGGCGGCCATGGTATGGAGGCCATACTGACATTTCCAGTGGCCAGAGGATGCCTAAGAGCTATCCATAGCCAAAGTAGAGCATTTTATCATGGCAGCCCGCAACTATATGCGGGAGTTTTATAGGGTTGATAGATTTTAGCGACAGTTTGGCACCACAGGATGTTCTGGGGCCCGATATGTGGTATGCATGGAGGGCACGTGAGTATTTTGACATGGGGCTGTAGATAGCCTTTGTGAGCACTGGCTAGTTTTACACGGGTGATACCACTGCCACATGGGTACCTTTTAGGTAGGTGTGAGATCCAGGGTGCACAACAAAGTATGCACCCTAGTATCAGCGTGATTCCACATAGGTTGACCATTTCAAGGGTAGCATATGAGGCAGGCGTGAGGCCTCCCCTAGTGGGGCTGCCTAGTGATGACGATGGCGCCAGAGGTGATACTAATGATGATGATTTAGATGACGAGGGTGGCCTTGATGCACAACATCGAGGTTAGAGGCAGGGCCCCACACCACAGGCACAGGGTCCTAGGCCTATACCTAGATAGGTACACTAGGCCCCACTGGTCCGTTGCCTCTAGTAGGCATTCCAGTGGGCATATATGTCCCTTTATAGTAGGTTCTACCATAGCAGGGTCCACCTCCTTAGGCCCCAGGAGGTGGTGATGGACAGCTTCTTGTGTATTACATTAGTAGTTACTGAGGTAGTGATATCGTACTGACTTCAGGTGGCTGCAGAGAGAGATCAGGCTAGGGCACAGGTTTAGGTTTTGACTACCGAGAGAGACCAGGCTAGGTCTCAGTTACATGACAGTGGTAGGGCCATACAGCTGGGTCAGATTACATAGTTGGTAGCACAGGGCACTCAATTAGTGGGTGCCTTAGGCCAGGTATAGATCCAGTTACATAGCGTCATGGTTCAGCATGACCAGGTGCAGGCCGAGGGACAAACCTATTTGATGGAGAGAGACCAGGCCCGTGTCGAGTTACAGAGTGTCACACTGGAGAGGGATCAAGAGGCCACCATTACTAGGTAGGCTAATGTTGATAGAGGTTGATTGATAGGCGAGCATGATGCCACCCTATAGGTAGCCTTAGCCATAGGAGATGAGGATTTGATACATGACACTATCAGGGCCATAGGCGAGGCTCTTTATTACAGGACAACCTACTTTCAAGTAGTTCCAACAGTAGAGCAAGTGACACCTTTTTCCCAGCTTGATGTGAGCCGCACAGGCTCTAGATCATGGAGGTCGGCTAGGTCAGTATAGCAACCGATTACACGGAGAGAGGGGTACACAGGGTCTTCCTTCAAAGAGGGTACACATGGTCCCGAGCCCCCCGGTGAGGGTGAGAGTTGTGGTTGAGTCTCCTACTCATGCCATGATATATATGTATGTATTCATTTGTATATGCCTCTTATGAAGGCGGGTTTTGACTATGTATAGATTCTTTAGATTCTTTTGCGGATGCCTCTTGATGAAGGCCTGATTTTGATCGATGTAGGTACCTTTGTTATGTACCACCATGCCTCTATATGCAAGCTTAGTATTTGATCCCTGCCCCTTTTATATGGCAGATGGACAAAGCATTTTGTATATACCAGACTTTGACAGAGATTTTATTATACATGTACCATATGGACACTTTCTTGTATATCTTGTCATGCAGTGATATATTGTCATGGTAATTATGTTTCATTGATGTTCATGTTGTATCTTTTCCTTTTCATGTATGTGACATACGTTCAGATGTAGAGATGTACATGTTTTTCTTTCATAGTGATGATATACTCGTGTATTTGATATCATGTGTTTTCACTTTATGAGATGTTTGATTCCATATGGCTAGTATTTTGGGATGATACTAGATGATATTGGTGTAGGGGGGTAGATTAGTGATTATGCGCAACCCCTCTTGCCCCCATTGATGATACGATATGTGATGATTAGCTTAGCATACATGCATGATGTACTACTTAGCATTTTTTTATATATGATGTAGTAAATGATGTGATAAATGTGATGAAATGATAGATGATAGACGTGATAACAAACAAATGTGCTAAACGAACACACAAGCAAAATTTAACAAAACTAAAAAAATATACACATGTAACACAATGCAATGCAACTAAAATGAAGATTAATCTAACACTTTAATCTAAGCATGTAAAATGAACTCCCAAAAATGCACATAGCAATCAAAGAAACATACAACAATTACTTACAAGCATAAAAGTCCTAATAATGAATGCAACGCAACACACAATTAAACCTAACAAGATCTAATATAATGTAAGCAAAGAACCATTCAAAGAATGAACAACACAACAATCTAAGTACACCAAAACTATACAAACCAAAAACTAAAAGCAATCTAACTACCATTTTGTTTTTGCGGGACAGAATTGACATATTTTCTAATGTTTTTGTATTTTCAAGGTCATGTTCTGAAAGTAATGTACAAGCTTTAAAGAAATGTGGAATGCCCCAATGTGATGTGGGAATATACAAAGGGTAAAATGCCACGTGTTAATGTACAATGAAGTGGAATGTGAATGTGCCCCCAGTGTGATGTGGGAATATACAAATAGGCCACATCCTTCACATAGATATAGCGTAAGTAAACCAGATCACAGGTCCTGCAAGGGAGGTTGAGGTCGGATCCTAGACCTAGCCAAGGTATTGCAGAATTTAGCAAGTGGCAAGAGTTACCCATCCTGTCGCAAGAGTGACTTGTGTACAAGAAACCTTCCTTGAGCGCCGGAAACTAGTTTTCACAAAAGGACATGCCCACTGTGCCACAATTGTGTGGTTTTCACACGAGGATGACCCTTTTTCTTTACTTTTTCTCAAATTTTTCAATTTTTGCTTGTTTTTTCTTTGTTTTCTACTTTTTAGTTTCTTATCTCAATATTCTAGCCACACCTAAGCATAGAAGTGCTTGAGGTGAATGGCGTTCATGGGCTCTGGAAGCTCTTCACCATCTGAATAGGCAAGTCTATATGCCCCTGATCCATATTTAGCAGTCACCACATAGGGGCCGAGCCAATTGGCCTCAAATTTACCTTTCTTTTCCCTATCTTTGGTGGTATTCTTCTGATTTTCTTTTAGTACGAGATCACCTACATCAAATTCCCTATGAATGATGTGTTTGTTGTATCCTCTGGATACTCTATTTTGATATACTTTAAGGTGATTAAGCACTCTGATACGTCGTTCATCTAACAGTTCCAACTCTGCCAGGCGAGCAACTCTGTAGTCTTCATCTTTGTCGAGGTAGTCCCTGAGAGATATTCTCAGGGAGGGAAGCTCCACTTCCAAAGGTATGATGGCTTCAGTGCCATAGACAAGTGAATACGGGGTCACACCAGTAGGGGTGCGGATGGAGGTTCGATAAGCCCAGAGGGTGGGATGGATTTGCAAGTGCCAATTATGACCAGTTTTACTGACCATTTTCTCCATAATGTGCACAAGAGTTTTGTTTGTAGCCTTTGCTTGCCCATTACCTTGAGGGTAATAGGGGGTGGACCATTTAAGTTGGATATGAAAGCGTTGACACAAGGCTTTTACCATCTTGTTTTTGAAAGATTTACCATTGTTAGTGACAATGGCCGAGGGGATACCATAACGGCATATAAGATGGTTCATGATAAACTTGGATATTTGCACACCGGTGACATAGGTAAGAGGAACAACCTCCACCCATTTAGTGAAATACTCAGTGGTAGTTATGATGTGTGTATGACCATCTGATGAAGAAGGGTGGAGCTTCCCTATGAGATCTAAACCCCACTTTGAAAAAGGCCAAGGCATTGCAATAGGCTACAAAGCCTATGTTGGTGCATGTATGAGATTACCATACTTTTGACAAAGTTCACATTTCTTCATGAATTTGCGTAATCGGATTCCATGGTAGGCCAATAGTAGCCTACTCTCAACAGTTTCTTAGCTAGCACCATGCCACTAGTGTGTGCCCCACAGATACCACTATGTACCTCTTTAATCATGTGAACCAAATCAGTAACATTTATACAACAAGGAAATTACCATCGTAGCCATGATGATAAAGGGTGCCTCCTAGGAGGGTATAACGGGCAATGTGGCGGATAAGGGATTTTTTTCTCTAAATGGGTAATGTCAGGTGGGAAGGTTCCATCTTGTAGGTATTGGTAAATAGGGTCATACCATGGGGATAGGGGACCAACAACCTCACATGCTAAACAGGATTTAGGCATATCATATGTCAGCATCTGTAAGTGTTCCACAAAGAAAGGCATCTTACTCTCCTCAGGTGGGATGCGTAAGAGAGAGCCGATGGTAGCCATGGCATCCATAGATCTATTATGAGATCTAGGTTTTTGTTCAAATATGACATGTGAAAAATATTCCTTCAGGGTTTCAACCATCTTCTTATAGGGAATAATTTTTTCATCTTTAACCTTGTATTCATCATTGACACCTTAATGATGAGCTGAGAATCTCCAACAACTCGCAGCTGTTTGATGTTCCAAGTGATAGCTAGCTTGAGGCCAACAATGAGTGCCTCATACTCTGTAATGTTATTGGTACAAGGAAACCCCAACTAGAATGCCCTTGGTATAATATCTCTTGTGGGAGTAATAAGCACCACTCCTACTCCTGATCCATGAAAAGTAAATGATCCATTAAAATGGACCTTCCATTCCATGGATTCTTTGATAAACAGATAGATTAGATGCTGGGAGATCTAGACACAAAGGCTCTATTCCTAGTAAAGGTGCTTCTGCCAACTGATCTGCCAATACCTATCCTTTTAAGGACTTCTGATTTAAAAACTCTATCTCAAATTCACTCAAAAGAATGATCCAATTAGCCATTCGGCTTGTTAAGGCGGGTTTAGGTAAGAGGTACTTAAGAGGGTCAACCTTGGAAATAAGTTTAGTTTTATTGTTAAGGAGGTAATGGCGGAGTTTTTGAAATGTAAATATGACTGCTAAGAGGTGCCTTTTCAATCTATGAATAGTTCAATTCATAGGCAATCAATGTACGGCTAAGGTAATAAACAACTCTCTCCTTATGGCCAAGGTCGTATTGGGCAAGCAGTGCACCAATAGTGAATTGGGTAGCAGAAATATATAAAAGGAGAGGCTCTCTAGGAGTAGGGGGCATCAACATAGGTGGATTTACAAGGTACTACTTGAGTAGAGAAAATTCCTTCTGACATTTGGGCCCCCACTTGAAAGCAACATCCTTCTTCAAAATATGTGTAAATGGATGACATTTATCCGCAAGCTAAGAAATAAAATAGTGAATAGCCTGGATCTTTCCTTGCAGACTTCTGAGTTGTTTAAGAGTGGTGGGTGGAGGCATATCCGTAATAGCAGTGACCTTGGTGGGGTCCACTTCTATCCCTCTCTGTGATACTATAAATCCCAAGAGTTTTCCTAATAATACACCGAAGATGCACTTCTTAGGATTAAGATGAACCTTGTAGTCCCTAAGGCACTAAAAGATACACCTAAGCACTTTTGGGTGCTCTCCTCTACTTTTTGACTTAGCTAATATGTCATCCACATAGTCCTCCATAATATCATTCATCATATCATGAAAAAAACATCATAGCACACCGATAAGTAGCCCCAGCATTCTTGAGTCCGAACGACATGACTTTGTAACAAAAGGTTCCCCATGGAGTGATGAAAGTAGTTTTGTGTTGATCCTCTTCGCGATCCTGTCGACACTAAAATTTTCCTCCATAATTTCTATTTCATTATTGTATGTATTAGGAATAGGATGTTGTTAAGTATAATTAGTAGTAGCCTCGATAGAAGATAACGGCACCATCGATGCGGTGTCGCCAATAATGTGGAGTACAAGATAGCTTGATCAAAGTACAATAGGAATGTTGTAAAAAGTAAATATTTGTCGTAAGTGGTCCGGTAATGTTAAAATATCAAAGTTTGGGTAATTAGAGAAGTAGGGTCTACATGATTAGGAATTAGAAATATTATATTGGTAATAAGGACAAGGAGTGAGGTCATAAATATTTTGTGTATTTTATTTGTAAAAAGTCTAAAAATGTGGAACCCATGTAAAATGATAAGGTTTATCTTATCTTAAGAGATAAGCTTACATGTATGCAGATAAGAGTTAAGGTATGGAATATGATTCGTCGAGTGGATTTCTTATCCTATCTTAGAGATAGGATGGATAAGCTTGGAAGTTCTATAAATAGAGGCCACCCCCTCATTTAGCATAGAAAGAAGTAGTGAGAAATATTGTAGGAAGTGTGCAAAGGAAGCCATTAGTTAAAGGTGTGTTGAAGAAGCCATCGAGAGGTGTAATTGTAAAGTTTCTCGCATAGTCTTGTTAAAGTACCTCATGGGTGAGATTGTAAAAATTTCATGTTAATATTATAATTTACTTTGATATTTCAGATTTGTCATCATTTCGTCTTATCATAGTCGATGGTATTCTTGTGTTCGGTTGTTGTTTTGTTTCAGATTACATCCACCAAACTAAAGGTGTGCATTAGTAAATAATCATAGCATGAGGAGTTCCGGTGAAGAATTATCATAGTCTTTGGATTGGTGATGACATTTTGGTTCCATTAAGGACCATTCCTCGTTGGTGTATTTTACGGAGAGATATTCCCACTTAGTCAAAAATCAATTGGAGGGTAACCTTGTTTTTACTGTGCATAGTAGTTACCATGGTAAATTCATTTTTACTGTGCATAGTAGTTACCATGATAAAGTCATTTTTGCTGTGAATAGTATTTATCACAGTAAAGTCACTTTTTACCGTGAATAGTATTTACCACAGTAACTTCACTTTTTACCATGAATAGTGTTTACCACAGTAAAATCAGTTTTACCGTAGTAAGTCAAGTTTTACCATAGTTTACCGTGGTCATTTCTATAGTAATTCCAATTATTTGTGCACATAAGTCTTGTTGATTGTACTTGTGGGTTGGTATTTCACGGTGGTTACTTTTGAAAATGGGAAAGATTCCTATTTTTTCAGCTTAATCTAATGAAGATGCTTCTTCTTTCATTCAAGAGTTTAAGCGATCTTGTATTTGTAATGGCCTTATAAGAAGGGAACAATGGACTGAATTTTTTCCTACCTTTTTGGATGGTTCCGCACTTAGGTGGTTTGAAACACTAGGTGATAATGTGAAAAATTCATGGGATTTATTAACTGAAAGTTTTCTTGAAGAATTTGGTGAACAACAGAAATATGCAGATCTCATGATCGAGATCACAAAGCTATCCCAAGGAGAGAAGGAAAGATAAGGGATTATCATGCTCGTGTTCTAGAGCTAAGGAGAAAGCTCGATGCCCAGATCCGGAAGGAAGGACTAGCGGATGGTTTGATGAATGGCGTGGATAATCTCCTCTATAAGCACTTCATTCTTGGGATGAAGCCGGAGATCAGACAACGAGTGAAGTATGACCACCCAGCTACCATTGAACAAGCAAAGGAGATTGCAAGAAGGCAAGAAGAAAGCATGGAAGAGGAGCCCAAAGAAATTGTTGCTAAAGTAGAGCCTACACCAGCACCTTTGGTCCTGAATCCACAACCACTCCCGGTGAGCACAAATATTTCTCCTAATACATCTACTGAGTATGAAGATCTGCTCAAAAAGATGGGTTAGTTAACTATTAATCTTCTTCAAGGAAAGGAATTTAGTTCTCAGGGAGGAGATAGAGGTCCAAAAAGAAATATTTCTGAAGTTGTTTGTTATGGTTGTTATAAAAAGGGTCATTATAAGTATAATTGTCAGATAGAGCTTCTACATCGGTAAGGGAGATAGTGATAAAGGAAAAGCACACTGTGAATTCTTTTGATGTAGTAGATAAGAGTAGAAATAATGAAGTAGATGTGTTTGTAACAAAAAAGAAAGAAAAAAAAAGATAATCAAGATGGAAATGATCCTAAGAAGATGAAAGAAGAAACTAGTAAGAAACATAGGAGAAGAAAGTTGGGTGTGCAGGATTTTCTGATTTCACAGGGGCAAGGACCATACTCCATCTTGGAAGATCTGTCCAAAAGGCCTACAAATATTACATATGGTCAACTCTTGGCTATGTCTTCTGAGAAGAGGCGGGAGTTGCGAGGTGGACTCAATGCTCGAAGAAGGAAGGAGGTTGAGGTCCCTGTTTTGGAGGCAGAGGCGAGATCCCTATGCTCCACTGGCCGAGGTATTATGTAATGGTATTTCAATTCATGATGTCTTAGTTGATGGAGGTGCTGCAGTTAATGTAATGACCGAGTCTATAATGAATATGTTGGGTTTAATAATTGATCGCTCTTCAACACTTATGTTAAGGTCATTAAATAAGGGAAAAACTAAACTAGAAGGTGTAGTTTCAAATGTGGCAATATCTCATTATGGGTGTTGTATGTGTGGTAGACTTTCGGGTGATGAAAAATGGTGCTGTGCGTACCAATGCTGCTTTGGGAAGACCATGGCTAAGGAGAGTTCATGCAAGAAACTACCGGAATGAAGGTTTCATGACACTTGGACGTGGTAGAGAGGGTGAAGATAAACGTGATCCCTCGACGTCATAAAGTAGAACTTGTGGATTCAAGTGATGAAACTAATGATTGGACATCCCTCGATTACTCTAGTACCCGATGAAGTGGACACTCGAAGATGAAGAAAGTGAGGTGGATGTTTCAGTCATGGATATCCCTGCCCAGTCACACCAACTCATGACCCCATAAAATTATAAGAAGAAGAAGTTGATGATCGTCTCCAACAAATAAAGATTGGTGATCTTTGTGATGGAGAGTGAGAAGGAATCCTACCTCCATCTCTTTTGAAGGTACATACACCTATTCACTTTTGATTACAAGGAACTCCGTCAAGTAAGTTGGGTAGAACATTGTATTGAGCTGGTAGATGGTGCTAAGCCTATAAAGCAAATGCCATATAGAATGAATCCTAATTTTTCCAAGACTGTAAAAGAAGAAATAGATAAGTTGCTTGATGCGGGATTCATATTTCATGTGGAGAATTCGAGAATGGGTTTCTCCCATTGTGATCTCAATAAAAAAGAATGGGAAGCTACGCATTTGTGTTGATTACAGAAGCTCAATAAGGAAACAAAGAAGGATCATTACCCTCTTCCATTTTCAGATCGGATCTTGGGCGAAGTAGGCGGCTAGGAGTGCTATAGTTTTGCTGATGGATATAGCGGCTACAACCAAGTTCGTATAGCAGAGAAAGATCAGCTGAAGACCATGTTCACCACTCCTTGGGGAATGTTTGCTTATAGAGTTATGCCTTTTGGGTTGTGTAATGCTCCAAAGAACATTCAGCGTTTGATGAATAGGGTGTTCGAACCCTACATTGGGACCTTCATCAGAGTATTTCTGGATGATTTTTGCATCTATGGGAGCAAGTTGGACCACCTGCACCAAATGGAGACAACATTTCAAAGGTTAGATGAAGCACAAGCCTCACTAAACCCTACAAAGTGTGTCTTTGGATGTTCTAAAGGTGTTTTGTTAGGGCATGTTGTATCCAGAGATGGTATTGGTGCGATCACGATAAAGTTTCAAAAATCAAAGATTTACCATTTCCTATTAATAGAAGTAAATTGAGATCATTTTTAGGCCATGTGGGCTACTATAGAAGGTTCATAAAGAATTTCTCAAAGATTGCACAGCCACTAACTTGATTCTTGAAGAAGGATGTTACTTATGAACCAGAAATAAGGCGCATGAAGCTTTTGGACAATCAAGGAAGCCCGGTGTGTTCACCTGTTTTAAAGAATCCAGATTGGAGCAAGCCATTCATTGTGTACACTGATGCCTCAGATGCAGCACTAGGAAGTACTTTGAGCCAAAAGGATGAAAATGGGAATGAACATCCAATTTACTTTGGGAGCAGACAAATGAGCAAAGGCTTGAGGTAAATTATACATGTAATCGAAAAAGAGGCTCTGGCTATCATTTTTTTGTAAAGAAGTTTAGAAATTACTTGCTAGGGCAAAAATTTCTAGTTGTAACAGATCATCAGGCTCTGAAATATATTGTCAATAAGCCTAACCCATCAGGGAGGATAGCAAGATGGATAATTTTGCTACAAGAATTTGAATTTGATATTATAGATAGGCCAGGAAAGAAGCATGTCAATGCAGATGCACTCTCTCGAGCCTATGATGGTTTAGGATCATCTTGTGATGATGATGATTTTCCGATGCCAAGCATTGTTCTCCTTGACACAATCCCTAGTGAATACATAGATATTTGGAATTATCTGAATGAATTCAAGTTTCCTAATGGTGCCAATGCAAAGACTAAGAGAAAGATTACTCAAGCCAGTCGTCCATATTCTATTCTGCATGGAGCATTATTTCAAATAGGACCTGATGGACAGTACAAGAGGGCAGTTGGACGTGATCAAGGAAAGGAGCTGCTAGAAGAATTCCATAATGGTACATGTGGAGGGCACTTCTCTGACAACTTACAAAGCAAGAAGGATCTTGGATGCAGGTTATCACTGGCCCACTCTTTTTAAAGATTGTTATAATTATTGTAAGACATGTGATATTTGTCAAACACATGGTAACCGTAAGACTTCATCAGCTCCATTATGTCCTATTCTTCCACTTGGTCCCTTTGAAAATCGGGAATAGACATTGTAGGTCCACTTCCAACTACATCATGCCAAAATAAGTATATTGTAGTTGCCACATTATTTAACCAAGTGGGTTGAAGCTAGGCCATTGAAAACCGCTTCCATGGATGAAGTGGCAAGGTTCATGTATGAACGCATTATCACCAGATTTGGTTGCCCATTAGAAATTATAATGAGATCAAGGAAGCCACTTTATTAACAAGGTGGTAGAAGCCCTAGTCAATAAGTTTTCTATTAAGCACGGGAAGGCAACAACATACAAACCAAGCACAAATGGACAAGTGGAACGAACAAATTTTGTGTTGTGTCAAATTCTAGCAAAAGATGCAGCCTTGCAGGTACATAAATGGGATAAAAGGATTCATGCAGCATTGTGGGCATATAGGGCAACATCAAAGTCAGCAACAGGATACTCCCCATTTCAGTTGGCCTATGGCATTGATCCAGTTCTTCCTATTGAGTTTGATATTCCCACTATGAGAGTTATGAAAAATGAAAGGATGGATGAAAGTGATTCAGTAAAAGAAAGGTTGGTACATCTTCATTTGCTAGAGGAAATGAGGGAAATAGCAAAGGATACAAGCCATAAGAAGAAAATGAAGCAGAAGGAATACTTTGATCAAAAGATCCGATGGTCTCCATTTCATGTGAATGACTTGGTCCTAGTATATGATTCCAGATACAAAAAAGAAGACAGAGAAAATTTCTTCCAAAATGGATGGGGCCCTACAAAATAGCAGTTGTGCATGAAAATGGTACGTACCGACTGGAGGAATTGGATGGCACTCCCATTACGAAATGGGTCAACCACGACAAGTTGAAGATTTTCCAAGCACCAGAATAGTCTACTCCGAGGACGGAGTAGAAGCTAGGAAGGGGGAAGATGTCGACACTAAAATTTTCCTCCATAATTTCTATTTCATTAATGTATGTATAAGAATAGGATGTTGTTAAGTATAATTAGTAGTAGCTCTCGATAGAAGATAACGGGCCATAAGTACGGTGTCGCCAATAATGTGGAGTACAAGATGTGATCAAAGTACAATAGGAATGTTGTAAAAGTAAATATTTGTCGTAAGTGGTCCGGTAATGTTAAAATGTCAAAGTTTGGGTAATTAGAGAAGTAGGGTCTACATGATTAGGAATTAGAAATATTATATTGGTAATAAGGACAAGGAGTGAGGTCATAAATATTTTGTGTATTTTATTTGTAAAAAGTCTAAAAATGTGGAACCCATGTAAAATGATAAGGTTTATCTTATCTTAAGAGATAAGCTTACATGTACAGATAAGAGTTAAGGTATGGAATATGATTCGTCAGAGTGGATTTCTTATCCTATCTTAGAGATAGGATGGATAAGCCTAGAAGTTCTATAAATAGAGAGGCCACCCCCCTCATTTAGCATAGAAAGAAGTAGTGAGAAATATTGTAGGAAGTGTGCAAAGGAAGCCATCAGTTAAAGGTGTGTTGAAGAAGCCATCGAGAGGTGTAATTGTAAAGTTTCTCCCATAGTCTTGTTGAAGTACCTCATGGGTGAGATTGTAACAATTTCATGTTAATATTATAATTTACTTTGATATTTCAGATTTGTCATCATTTCGTCTTATCATAGTCGATGGTATTCTTGTGTTCGGTTGTTGTTTTGTTTCCAGATTACATCCACCAAACTAAAGGCTGTGCATTAGTAAATAATCATAGCACGAGGAGTTCGGTGAAGAATTATCATAGTGCTTTGGATTGGTGATGACAGATCCTTATTTGATTATACCCCGAGAAGCCATCCATTAAGGATAGCATCTCATAGCCAATGGTAGAGTCTATGATCATATCTATGTTTGGAAAAGGAAAATCATCTTTAGGACATGCTTTATTGATGTCACAAAAGTCAGTACAGATCCTAATGCCAACGGGTTTCTTTTGTACTGGAACTATATTGGAGATCCAATTTGAGTAATCAATAGGTTTGATAAAATATGCAGCCAAGAGTTTCTCCAATTCTTCTTTGACAAGAAGTGCAACTGTAGGATGCATCTTCCTCAATTTCTATTTAATGGGCTTGGTGTCTGGGTGCACAACAAGGTTGTGCACAACTAGTGTTGGATCCAAGCTGGGCATATCTAAATATGTCCATGTGAAAATATCAACATATTCTCTTAAGAGTTCCACAAAGGTTTTTGTTCCTGAGCTGAGAGTGAAGCCCCCAACTTGATCATCCTAGGTAAATCCTCTAAACCAATGTTAACACTGATGGTTTCCTCAATGAGCATCTTAGATGCATCCTCCATTCAGGAGGGAGGGTGAGATCAAACTCCTGAGGTAGCTCTTTATCATCCTCAAATGGATAAGTTACTTTATCCACATGATTTTCATTTTGTTCTTCTATAAGTGTTTTAAAGAGTTTGTCACTGTGAGATTTCCATTTATTCTTTGTACTAGGCTGCTCTGAAGTATTTTTACTTTTATTCACAACATTCTTACCCAAGTGTTTACACATCTTTGCCTCTTCTCTGAAGTATGCACATGTGTTTAACTAAATTTGGAATCCTTTCTTGTGGTCCCAAAGCAGAAGAAAATCCTTGAGTCCCATGAATTCTGTGAATGCTTCATCATTCTTGAAGATATCAAGTGGTACGTGAAGTTGTTGGTCCCAATCCACAAGTTCAGGATAAACTAGGGTGACTTGATAATCGGTTGAAGGGATGGATTCAGATAGGGTAAGGATGGCTGACTCTGGGAATAGGTTCGTGGAAGCCAAATCTTCATAGAGGCTACATTGGGAACTTGTATCGCTATCTCGCATTATACGAAATGTCTTCACTTTCGAAAAGGTAGCATCAACCTCGATGGGTTGAGCATCCTAGGATTTTAACCCAAGACCATGCTTGTCAGATTTGAAATGGCGAGTAGGAATAGGTTCTAGATGGCCTTGTGCATTGGCTCCACATCCATATCCTTTATAACCCATGACAAACATCATGCGGTGTCCTTTAATATACTGAGGTGCTTGATGGCATGAGGCCATGGTTCCTTCTGGCACCTTACTAATGGGATCCTCCAACATCTTTTCTTTGGACAGGAGGCCACTATGAACAAATTTATCCAATGGTTTTGAACATGGTTCTCATGTACTTTTGAACTGAAAATAGGGCTTACCCCGTGTCCTAGGTGACACTGATAAGTCTGAAATTAATAATGCTTGTTCAAGAGTAAATGGCTCTCCTGGGCCATATTTTGCTGATGTAGCCTCCCAAGATGTAAAAGGATTGACCAAAGAAGGGAAGTCCTGATTATAAGGTGTGAGTGATTTTGAGTCCACCCGATTCTTCATAGCTTTTGTTTTAAGAGGGATGACAACATCCATGGAAGGGCACTCATAGGTTGCATGAGAGAAACTATGCAACACCCGACAGTGAGTGAATGGCTCAGGATCACCGAGATAGTGACTATACACCCTTCATGGCACAACTTGATACACTGATGAAAGGTTGAGGGAATAGCCTGCATGGCATGGATCCATGGACATCCCAAGAGCATGTTATATGGGAGATCTAAATCAAGGACATGGAAGGTCATATCATGACAAGTGGGACCTACTTCCATGGGTACTATAATAGTACCTACTGATTCTCTCTCCTCATTATCATACGCTATGATGGTGATGGTCTTAGCTCCCAGATCCATTTCTGAAAGGCCTAGGTGGTGACCGGACTTTAATGTGCATATGTTTAGACCAGATCCGCCATCCACAAACACTCTTTTAATCTTATGAAGGGTAACCACAACTTCTAAATAGAGAGTCAAATTATGCTCAGGGTTGTTACGTGGGATAGTGTTGCGATCAAAAGTGATATGATCAGTGGGTTCATGGTGGGTGACCACAGCTTGCAAGTGTGCGGGATCTACCTCGAGAGAATCTAGAATTTCAGTAATGTTTTGTATAATATATCCTTGTGAGCAGTAGAGATTTTAAGGTTTAAAATGGATATTTTAGCTGGTGTTTTCTCTAGCTGGTCTAGTAAATTATATTGGCTTTGGGTAGTTGGTATTGGATCAGGTATGATTAAGTGAGCACGTCACATTCCAACTGCACAACTCTTTTTGAGAATTCAGATTGTGTTTACTCGTTCATCAGGTGAATACAACCTATAAGGGATTCGAATGGACTGTCATCACTAGGGTAAACATACGCAGTAGTGTGATAGTCATTAGAGGCCTACTCATGATCTGGTTTCCTTTTCTTTTTATCCGTGTGATTGGGAAAAGGTTCTTTGTATATGCCCATTTTTTCATTAGGACCTTGTCCTGAATCAGGAGGTGATTCTATGAAAATCTTGCCCTCTTCAATGAGGTCTTGTATGAAGTGTTTCAGCTGTAGACATCTATCTGTTTTGTGTCCTTTGACACGATGGAAGTCACAGTATTCATGGTCTTTATACCAACTAGGTTTTGGAGCATTTTCTGGGAATGGTACTGTGGTACTTGGATACTCTACCATTTTAGCATCATCTAATTGTTTTAATATAGTAGTCAGGGGTTCACTCAATGTTGTGAACGTACATTTTGTAGGTGCCTTGGGACGAGGTCCTTGTGAAAGCTTCAAAAGTAGACATGTCTCGCACTTGCTTTGGACTCTCTTTTTGGAGTCGATAATTCCATCACCGACGATGTGTTTGTTCTTATTAAAGAACTTAGGTTTGTCTATAGATTTGGCCTCATGTTTTTCTTTGACAAAGGGTTTAAGTGTTCCTTTGGTAATAAGAGCCTTTTCAATTTGGCTACCTTTCTCTATAACTTCCTCGAAGTTAGATCCATAATGCATCTGAAGATGGAAGGCTATCTCGAATTTAAATTAGGAACAAAAATGCTCACTAATTGTTTTTCAGGTAAGGCACAAGGGAAGTGACTAGCCAGTGCCCTCCATCATTGTAAGAAACCTGCGAAGGTCTCATTAGGTTTTTGATTTGCATTGCAAAGGTCATTCATCGTGATATCATTTTCAATATTGAAATAATAGTGCCACACAAATTTTTCTACTAGTGTTGGCCACATTTTTATAGATCCTTTAGGTATGCTATAGAACCATTCAATCGCCAAAGCTCCCAAACTATGGGGAAAGAGTCATATTAGAAAATTATCATTGTAGGCAACCTCTTGACAAGCCATGTAAAAGCCTTTGATGTGATCACGGGGATCACCTTTTCCTTTGTACTTGTCAAGCTTTGGGATAGTGAAATGTTTAGGAAAGGGCTGTAGTAGCATGTCTTTATCGAAGGGATAAGGACATAGTTCTTCATAGAGATACTTTTTGTTTTGGCCTATATTTCCCTGTTGTAATGTTGTGAGCGTATCTTTCATAGATTTTAATTCATCCTGAATGAGTTTCTCCTTAGTAGGCAATATTAACCTTTGATCCTGAGTTGCTTTAAAGGTATAGTTTGTATGCGGATCAAATTGAAACTCATTAAGTTTATTTTTGTCTTTGTCTTTACCTATGTTTCCTTTTGAAGTGCCTAGGTTTGCTAATTTCTGACTCAACTTTAAGATTTTTTTGGAGGGTCTCCTCCTCAACTAGGGGATCCTCTTCTTCATCAAATTTTAGAGGAGGGGAGGCCTTCCACTCAATTTTTACTTTACGTGAAGCCTTAAAGTGAGGTTTACGTGATGTTTCACCTTCAACAGCGGCCTTATGTTTCTTATAAGTGGATGCATATCCCACATCAAAAGGATTATTTGTGTCTAAGACGAATCTTTCTCTCCTAAGTTAGGGTCAACAACCTTTGTTTCTTCTTCGCACTTGTGTAGAATTTTAGCTCCTAATGCTAAGAATCTCATGAGTACTTGATGTTTGTTATAATATAAGAGCTCATCAAATCATTTGGGTATAACCTTTGTTGTTCTCCGAAGAGTCGACTCTTCCCACTATGATTGATTAACGTCTCTGTATCTTTGACTTGAGAGAAGAGTGATCCTAAATTGTTCTCACTAAAGGGTAAACCATCAAAAAGATTATCTCCTGCATTAAGCTCACCAGATTTTGTTGCCATTTTGAAAAGTCTAGGCATTACTAGCCAACACTCAGATGCAACACTATGTTTACTAGTTTTCAAAGGATACCGATATGAACATATGAAAATGTATCACTTACCTAAGTTGCATTATGTCAAATCTATATTTAATAGATAAAGATGAATGAAAATGTTGTACCAAATATGTGGGCCGAAGTTAGCAATCTAACAAGGCTTGAATATCAGCACAATACTGACAAAGTCCTCTAAAAAGGTATACCTAGAATCGACTCAATCACTGACAACAAGCCAAGTGTATTGAAAAGCAAAATTCGTAATTAGATACAACGTAACAATGCTATCAAGATATCTCAACCAAGTAAGCAAGGCATCGATATCAAGACAACATCATGACAATATATATAATGCGTTATCAACACTTGTCAAAAAACCTAGATGACGTCAGAACTAAAACCAAGTAGAAGGTATAATAAGAAGTCTGTGATAATACGAGTAGCGTAACCGCGTAATAGAGGGATTCATACTACATGCCCAAAGAATGGGAGACACAATGTAAATGCCAATACTAAACAACTAAAATGCAAGCAAAAGTCAACAAACTAGGGAGAGACAAAATGACAAAAACCGACTGTAACAATGATGAGGATCCTGAAGTAAAGATCGTAGGAATGCCAAAGACATGAAAACGTACATGCTCACTTTATTTTTTTAACACCCTAGCCACAAACATGGATGAGTGTAAATGTACAAAAAATTAGATAGCACAATCTTTGACATGACACGTAAAGTATGCCTTTGTTCAACTTCTAACATGGAAAGTATGAACGCATGGGTGTAGATATGTGAAAATAGACTTAGTTTCACTTTGGGCAGAGCTTCGCCTCGTTCAAAAAATGAGAAGGAAGCTAAGATAAGTAATACATTTGTCTAAATTTGTGATAAAAAACACTTGGATCCAACTTAGAATGAGTTCATTACTATCGTGTTCGACAAAGAAGGTCTTGAATCCAAACAAGTTATCACTTCATGATGGCAAACGCACGTGAATGGATTAGTAAAGTTGGCCTCTGAAAAAATGGTTTGCTTAATAAGTTCTCTCAACTAGGTGTTACAAGGTTATCCACAAGTGAAATGATTTACCCAAACGAGTCCGACTATCTTGGGAGCTTCCTTTAAGTATAGTGGGTTGTAAATGCGTCCATCATGTACTTAAAAAATTACATAGGGATAACTTGTAACACTATCTCACAAGGAATTACTAGTCAAGTAGGTTAAGCGAGGCACTTCCAGTTTCATCCACGAGGTTACTCGGTGGACTACTTTGGGGTTCCTGGAACCACCCCCATTATTATAGCTTAAGGCGTTATGCCAAAGGGGTTACGTTCCAGTTAAGTGGAGAGGGACTTACCCTTTTCTGAAACCTACAATATAGTGTGTTGAATATGGTGTGTTTTTTATCTTTTTTAATCTTAATGTGGTTTCAAAAGTGGCACACCATTTGGCAATCTACAAACACACATGTATTAGAAGTTTTTGCTTCATTTTAACACCCTTCTTTGACCAACGTTAGGTTATGTAGACAACAAGTTGGTTAGTAGTTTTCTGGTTTGCCAATTGAGGTAAAAGAGAACTCACACTTACTTTTGACTCCTAAGATCACCCAAAGGCACGAAGGAAGAGCATACACAAAGTGGAAATCCTACTAAAATCACATAAAAATGTTACTTTATCCTTTAAAAAGAAAGTGTTTTTAACATAAAAAATAGAATTTGTGCAAGTGTTTTAGATCTCCAAGATCACTTTTGGAAAGAGAGAGGAGAGAGCATACGCACTTTTACAAATCCTTCAAGCTAAGGAATGAAAAACACTTAATCATGCAAACTAAAATTTTAAGGAGATAACCCTATTTTTAAGCCTCATCAACTTTTAGAAACCTGCATACATAAAAAAGTCGGAAAAATAGTTAAAACAAGATCAGTAAATATTTTTAATTTTAATAGTAATATTGCGCGCACCCAAACTAACATGTACGCACCCCAACCAATGGGTACGCACCTATACCAACACCTACGCAGTCTATTAAGATCAAAATAGTTACCAACACCTATGCACCCTAATCCAACAGGTATGCTAGGGTTTCAACGTGGGCGCACTCCTACCGATGGATACATGGCCCAAGTAAAAAGAAGTCTGTAAAATTTTTACATAGTGACATTAATTACAGACATGTCCAGAGAGATGGAGACGTGGGGAGACTAATGGAGACGCAGATGCATCCCTACGAGAGAAAAATTTCTATTAACGAGAGGACACCTGGACAGTGTACGTGGCCTTTTTGATGGAGACGTGTGTATATCAATGTTTATGTGCCACCTTAAAACACCTACACGTGCCCTGTGAAAAACTTGCAAAAACACGGATTTTAAAAAATTTAAGAACAAACAGTTATTAGTTAGTCAAAGCTTCCTATTTCTATGTTAAACCCACAAATGCATGTAAATAGAGTTCATTAATCCAAGGTTTAAAATAGAAATGAGGAAATAACAAGTGATTTAAACTAAAAAAACTTGAAAATGGACTTTGAAGAACTCAAAGGACCTCCATTAATGGAGGATGGACATAAGTGTCCCACCGGGCGTGCCAAATGTGTTCAAAGAAAAGTTTTGAAAGCCATGAATTTTGGGGTAAGAATTCCTAAAGAATCCCCAAAGGCTTCAAGCAACAAATCGTGGACCATCGATAAGAAATGAGCAAGATTTTTAACTACATTACATTATGAAGTAAACACTCAAATTTAAGCTAATTAAAACGCCTCTATTCTTTGAAAGCTTAAAATAATGAACCTAGTAAGCCCTAAGCAATCAATTTTAACGATTAAGAGAGAGATCTCCCCATTATAGGCCTTTAAGCCAATGGTTCTTCTCCTTTACCCTATAAATTGGATTAGCAATACAAAAATGAAGTGAATAGCTCAACATCCAAACTAGAAATGAAATCTAGAACCTAGATGCAAAATGCTATAATCTATGCTTAGGAAGAAGGGAGGAATTCTTGAAAATGAGAGAGGGATCAAGCCCTATATATAGTTTTCTATTTGGGAAAATGGGAAACTTGAGTGCATGTGGGACAAACACTAAATTCCAAAAAATACTTTTAGCAAGTCAAAGCTTACTTTGACTAGTTTTAGGAGTGACAAATCATGTTTAAGGTTAATTAAACATGTTTAGGAGGTAATTAGGGTTTGGAGAGAGTTTTGAAGGGTTTGACCAATCCCGGTGGAATGGATTGATAGCCGGGAAGGTAGTAGAAGTGGACCTGGAAGAAAGTAAGAAGCTAATGTAGTTAGAACAAAGCTATTATAGCTTGTTTGAATGGTTTACAAGAGGAAAAATGACAAAAGGGATGTCATGGGAAGAAAGTTAGATAGGTCGAACGGCGGTGTATCGTCGGTTTGCAGGGAGAAGCACAACTAGTGCAATATTATTCATAATAGTGCATTGGGAAAACTACATGTGTTTATAGTAGGCTATAGGTGTGATTCGACGATCTAATAGAAGAAGTGAATATCCTCCGATCTACAAATGACCGGTTCTAAGAATCGAAGCAGCACAAGCACCCAAATCAGTCACTAGGACTTTAGGCTCTCTTATGCTCTTGTGGGGCTTCTTTCCTAAAAATTTTGAGGGTTATGAACCCTCATAGAACCTTTATGACACTATACCCAACCTGTTTCAACATATACACACCCAAATCACTCCCAGCTAGGGTAAATTTTAAGACACCCCTAAAAATAATTGTAGATATTACTTGGTGAATTTTTATAAATGACTTTCAAAATCTTAGAGAATGCCATGAATTAATAGGAAATGTTGTTGACTGGTATCAAATGTCGGTTGGTAGCATTAAGATAACAACTAGTATCAAGTTTCTATTTTTGAACACAATAAAGGTTATTTGAATATAAATATTTGGATATTACTATAAAATTTTAGATGAATCAACCCAAAAAATTAACTTGTACCTAGAAAAAATAGGAAAAATAGAAACTAACCTAACCCCTCAATATTAGCTAAATTGAAAATTCAAAAACCCAAATATTCATGAATTAACGAAGATTAACCACTAAAGTTTACATTGCTACTAGGTTGCATGATGTAATCAACTAAGTCATCATCCCTCTCTCATTTACTTAGGTTTTTACATTAATTTATGATTATTGATTATACATTACTATATTATCACTTGAATATCATTTTATACAGTAGTTACTCTGAAATTAGATTTAATTCAAATTAGATTAAATCAATTACATGTTATGCATGCACTCTTTCTACCCATGCCATAGCACACAATGCCCTTGCCACATATTATTCCATGGATAATGTTATAATAGAATACACAAATCCTATTGCTACTCTTTTTGATATCCCTCTCATACATGATACTGAAATTACTACTTATATTGCACATCATTCTTCTCTTATGATGAACTACAATGCTACTGATTTACATGATACACTTTCTATCAACACCCATGATATTCCTCCTAGTATGTATCACTCTTGATGCACTTATAATGATCATATGCTTATTGATTCTAATGTTACATCACTTTCCACACCTTCCTCATCATAAGTTAGAACACATTGTGTTGATTTGATAATGATTGCTAATGCTCCCACTTTCTAATATTTTATCGCATAACTCATTTACTATGATTAATCCTCATCTTTTTACATATATGGGGGAAATCAATTCCCCTCTTTCCACATTTATTTCTATGATCATATGGGATACTACATATAAATTTAATGCTTCCAACATTTCCAAATTACACATATTTCTTATGTTGATTCTTGTGTCTCTCCTTCATTGCTTGGAATTGATATTGTTGAACCTCCTAGAATCATATATGTTACCCATCTTTTGACTCCTATATTGATCCTTACGTTTGCACTTACTCTTTCCAGATTGTCAACAATTCTAATGTTACTTCCATTCTATTTTCACCTAATGGGCACATTCTTCTGATTTCTACACTTCCTACTCATGTAGTTGGGATCTTGGACTCTATGGGGTTTTCCCTCACTATGTTGACATTATTATCTAGTAGCTATTTTTTCCCAATGTTCCACCTATTCTAGTGTTTCCACATGCATGACACATTCCTACTCCGCATACTATAATACATGCACTATCACATGACACTAGGTCCTTTCCTCATGTTCACATATGTTCATCTTTTTACATTAGCTGATCGTGGGCCCTTACCTCGTATCCTCATTGCATAGATCACATTGGCATTCACATTTGGGGGCATATTACTCCCTATACCCCTCGATGATGCACTCTTTTTCCTTGTTCGTACTTGAATGTTGAGGGTTTCTTTATATGGACCTAACTTTGTACACACACCAGGGGGCATCCTTTTCCTCCCTTCTAGATCTTTATTGGATGCATTATTCCTTTCTTATACTACTATGTGTTACACCTTTGCTTATCATGTTACAATAGTTCATAGTATGGTCTATCATTTTTTCATACACACATGTGCATTCAAAAGGTATCTTGAGGTGAATGCATGTCACTTACAAGTTGTTACATGATGTATGATGCTTGGCCTTGTCCATTACCAAACCCACTAAGGATCCTGGGGGCATCTACCTTTTCTCACTTACTATCATTACAATGTTTCACATATTTCATTGTTATATTCATATATTACATTTTCACATACTATTTACCTTTCCCGACAAACTAACGGGTGCTTCATGTGTAGCATTTTCTTTGTAGGACTCCTTACAATTATGGTTTTTTTATTTATTTATACATTGTTTTTCATTGTTTGTGAGCTATTCCCTATGTTTCTTGTTACCTTTTTTCACAAGCACTCGATGGATCTGATTATATTGTGACATCTTGAGTAGTGTCCCATGTATGCAGCCCGGATACTCACCGATTCCTTGTTTTTATTTTTACTATATGCCTTTACTCGTTAATATTTCAAGTATGCATTGATTATTTGTCACTAACACTTGTTTTTAGCATTTTCCCCTTGTTTTTCTTAATCCATGGTACCTACCATGTGTAATCCCTACTCCCCTTACATGATTCGTATATCAAATATGCACATGAGTTTCAACCTTACTCGTTAAGGCTATGTTCACATTTTTTCATCTCAAGCACCCCAAACAAGTGGGGAAAACATTAGGTGGACGTTTTCACCCTCCTAAGCAGTTGATAGAAAATTTTTACGAAACATAGAAAATAGGAAAAAAACTGAAAAACTGAAACAGGGCCAAAAAAATATCAAATATCAATATGGAAATATGTTCCTAGAATAGACATGAACACCGGGTACTAGTGTTCTAGTATGGTTTATCTTGTCCTCGGGGAAAAAATAGTTACTGAGATCAGTTTTAATAGTTGTATAGTCATAGTTTTTGCTAGATTTATATGTTACACACCTAGTTTCGAGTTCTAATCAATTACTAACATGAACTAGCTAGTAACTCAAGAACTAAAGAATAATTTAATCATGAATCAATTAAGGGAATTTCACCTAGGGAATATACAAGACAATGATATGCCTACATAATTGTGTCATCTAAGGAAAGTTACAAATCAGGTTCATGATCATCTATAGTGACACTTATCCGTAGGGAAGCATTAACATTGCAATAATAAAAACATATCACTCTCCCAATACACTTTCCCTTAGTGGAAATAAGATTCCTAAATTTGAAGTTTAGCATCGGGATGCTCAAATCACTAGTTTAGTGACTGGTGCCCAAATCCTTCATTTTATTCCTATCATCCCCTAAGCACCGAGTCTACAAGTATGAATAAATTTCTACCTCTTTCTCTTTCAACACTCCAGGTGTAATCTAACCCCTTGGTTTATCTTTTCCAATATACATTTCCATTTTTACATATTTTCCAAGTTAAAGTTCAATTGCATTTACCTAGGGAATTCAATACACTTGTTTTAATTTGCAAGTCCTATCCTATCTCAATGAAGGAAAATAAAAAAAGCAACCATGAAGTAAATCTCAAGAATGCTCTAACAAATATGATACTCCAAGTAATTACATGTACTCATCATTATCACTCCATGTACACAAAACACATGTTAGAAAAACAATGGATTGAGGGGGTGAATTAGTCCTTTAAAATAATAATTCCATTACATTCATCATTCACGATCCATTCAATCATTATAAAGCATTAAATAAAATCTTGTGCACAACATCCACATAAGAAAGATAACTTAATGAACACAAGATATAAAGTGGGAAACCATCAAGAGGAAGAAAACCCACTAAAAATCTACTTATATTACTAAAAAAATGAGTCCTATGAATATTACACATCATAAGATATTTCGTAGTGAGACACCAATCTCACAAGAAGCACAAACCCCTAGTTTAGTGGAGCACCAACCCTCCAGCCCTTAGTTTAGTAGAGTACCAACCATACAAGGAGGCATCAACCCTCTTAGATGACCAACCACAAATGCAACCACCTAAAGATTTTGTTCACAACTTATTTTTGTTTCTACAACTGAAAATGACACCGTGAAGATCACTCTCATCTCTATCCCGCTCAAAACACCCCTCAAGACTTCTTACCTAAAACCTCTTCCTTAAAGTTGATTTCCACATCTTCCATAACTCACCATCATCTAGTATATCTCTAGGATTTATTAAAATATCAATTTCCATCTCTTAAAAGTCACAAAGACCTCTCACACCTCCATAATTTCCCCTCTAGGTCGTACTTTTCCTCCTCTTCATAACTAACACAAATAAACTTTCTAATCTACTTTTGTACATGTCTCTTCACTAGATAACACCGGCCATCCATGATTAAGTAAAAATATTTACAAAAATAATAAAATTATAAAAATATCACTCATATGACCATGTAGATTTCCAATATCACATATACCCTTCTAGATTTGCATTAGGACACAACAAGCCCAAGAACACCAAAATGAGTAGCTCACCAACCAAGGAGTGAAAAATAGAAAAACCAACTTCACCAAGGCATGCCAAACACTTATACATATTGTTTAAGATCTCAAAATCCTTAGAAATCATGAAAAAAGTAGAAAAATCATCATACCATGAAACCATCATTAGACCATGCTCAACCAAGAACCCTCAAAATTAGCCTTCAAAGATAAGGTCATAACTTCCTCAATTATTAGAAAAAATCAAGTGTGATATATCATTTGAATTCTATTTAATTAATCATCATTAATAAATTAAAACCAATTCATAACTCCACATGTAACACCTCCAAAACTTCTATGTTCCCAAACTATTCCAAATTACCCCAAAACTTCCTAAAAATAGTCCTCATAAATAGAGCATGATTTGCATTCTAAAGGAACAACCATGACCTGAAAACATCATGTACATGTATTATAACTCCTATGATTCAATAAATGGTAATTTAGTAAATAGGTTTAATGTGAAACTTGTACAAAAACTAAAAAAATTTCATAAAATTACCTTTTTGGGTGGGGCCCCATATAACTAGAACCTCTAAATCACACCTAGAAAAATATAGAGGATTCCTATACAACATATAATCATAAATTTTTCAAAAGGAATATATTCTATACTTGTACAAGTAATTTCTCCCAAGTCTCTCCAAAGCTAGGGTTTCAAGAGGGTTAAAAGGTAGTTTACCTTCTTAACGATTGTTCATAAAAATGTGACATAAAATAACCTCATTATTCTCGTAAAGTATTAAAAACTTACCTAGTCAACTAATTTTAGTATATTGGGTCCTTAGTAAAAGAAAAACACTCCCAAAAATCACCCAAAAGTTAAAGTTTAGCTCAAAAAGACACCTTTGGAAACCTGGTTTTGGCAAGAACTCAATATCTTGCAAAATATTCATCACTTGGACATGAAAATTAATGAGATAACACCATAAAAACCTGATCATCTATCCTAATTCTCATCCATTAATTTGTACATATGAAACTCTCTAACCACCATGAATTACCCATGAAAACTTTCCTTGTTCTCAAGAACATGCTTTAATAAGACCTTGTACTTGTACTTACCATCTAATAGTTTATCTTAGAAACCTCCATTACCTACTATGAAACATAAAAAAACACTCCACATACTTTCACCGACATGATTTAATACATTTTTCATACTACTATACCATCCTGTTTGTGCTAGGTCTAAGAATTTTTAGAGGAATGACGAAGATTTGGAAGGAATCCATGAGCATCAAAATGTTGCACTCAACTGCAAAATGATGTAGCTTCAAGATTGAAGCAATAAATCACCCATGAGAGCAATGTGCATGCATTAAGGGAAAAATGGCTCAAAACCCATACTCTATTCCATTCCATTCCATTATATTGCTCAAGATGAAAAGGTGTACATATAGTAGTGGGGTGTGAAATTCCCCACAAATGTAGCTATCAAGAGGTGGGAGTTACATTCCTAGAATAGCCAGATCAAATGTAACTCCTATGACACTCTATGATGTGTGTAAGGCCATAATGACACCCTAGGACACCTAAGCATGGTGAATCACCTATGTGGAGGAATCCCATGTACTTAAAATATATGCATGGTAAATATCCTACACCAACACCCTTCGAAGCATAGCTTAGGTGGACACATAGATGAAAACAAGGAGAAGTGGGTCCTAGAAACAAGCTTGATGAGGTACCCACATATAAGAAACTCTTAAAAAGTGGAGTAAAAGGAGAAAACCCAGTGGGAAAAACTCCCCCCAAAAGAGAGACAAGTCCACTCTCTAATCTAAGAAAGATGCCAAGGATGGGTCCCGCCATAGATAAGCCTGTAAAGGTACCCATGTACAAAGAGGCAATCTCTCGGAAAGAAGAAGAAGAGAGAAGAAGAGGGAGACGAGAGGAATGTAGAAGATTCCATGGATGGATCTAAACTTTGCAGCTCTAGGAGGTCTCTCGAAGAATGTCAATCATGAGATCCTCTACCTTTGGACTGAAGAAGATCCACCCACACAAACTGTGTGCCTACCCTTAGGAAGGACATAAATGACGTGTTGGAAGTCTACCCACTCCACGAAGGAAACCGAAGGTAATAACATGAAGAACTCTAAGTCTGGTCCATGAAAGTGTGACATAGGTCTAGCAAGTGAGTGTGAAGGAACCAAAGGTAATGTCATGAGTGTAGAATTGTCAGAGTATGAAGGGTGAACACCTATAGAAAGGATTTCCAACTGATGTGAAGGAAAAAAACATCCCCACAACAAAAAATGGATCCACAAGCAAGGGTGGATCAATGAAGGTCTCCAAAAAGTGGAAGTGGTAAGAGTCCTAGAAGGGGCACTCCTAACAACAAAGATGATGAACTCCTCTGAAATACCTGTAGATGGATGAGGAACCTATAGTACATCACAAGTGTATTCTACAAAATGATGACTAAGGTTAGGTAGATACTCACCCCAATAAGGGGCTCAACAAACAAGTAAGAGTGATGTTAGATAGGTATGTGTCATCGAATGAAGGTAGAGGAGTGAAAGGGAGCTCACACATCAAAGGTGGAAAAGAGGTGGGTGTGATGACTGTATGAGACTACTCAATATCTGATGAGATGTGGGATGTGATAACACTCTTTGGAATAGTGAGAGAAGGAGGAGAATATTCCTCTATAGTACTCTTGACATTAGAACTGGGTGCACAATCCTCATCATCAGAAGTAGAACCAAGTGAGTATGTATCAGTGGAACTATCATCACATGAAGAAATAGAGGAGACAACTGAATCAGCAACAACAAAAATGTCGGCAGAGTATGTGAAGGGTCTCCATAGACGGATCAAGGATGCTCCAGCACACGGTGGGGTGGATCTGAGTCTACCACATGAAACCAGAGAGATGAGGAGATATGTATCATCATTTGACCACAAAAATGGTTGCAAGTGTTGAGAAATTCATTAAGATGACGATGATTAGTGGGTGCAGAGCTGGCCCAAGCAAGAAGTGTGAAAGACCCTCGTAGGTGAAGTAACATTCAATAGAAGCATGCTAAACTAAATAGTTCCCTCTCCCAAGACAAAATGGTGGAGGCTATAAGGCAATCCTACGACCCTCAAGTATAGAAAGAGCACCTCCATGATGTGGAATCAAAATTTCAAATTACACAAATGCAAGATGCTCGGACTCGGCCGATAATTGTCTATGTGTAATACAAGGCCCAAGAGTAATAGTGACCACCTTGAATGTGGAAATTTATAAAGTAGTAAATTTACAAAACTAACAATCCCATCACGTAATGTGTGAAAAATCATGTAAATTTGACTAAAGAAGTGCTCGAAATCGATCAGTGAGTCAAAAATTATAGCAAGAAAACAATTCCCTCAACTAATGGAAAATACCAATAAGACCTACAAATGGATTAAAAAAGTTCCCGAAATGAGTGCAAAGGGTGTTGTGTGGGTACTCATTAGAAATGGCATCAAATTTCAGGTAGGGTTTGTTTTTCTTGTGAGGGAGGATTAGCCTCCTGCCAATCCCAGACGTCGCCCTCCATATTCAACACATGAATGAAGGAAATTAAATACAAGCAAAATAGGTCCCAAAAAATATTACAATGCTAAACATGAATGTTTTTATCCATAAAACATAAAAAGTCAGATTTTTTTAACCGCTAAACAATGTCTAAAAGGGATGGGTGTGACCAAACCGAGTTAGTTTAAGTGCACCACATATGACCGAGTTAACCTTCGAGTTATGGTGAGAGCTCCTGCAGCAAGATAATCATGTCAAGTTAAACGAGACAGATTGACCGAGATAGGATCTCATCTGCTATGTTAACCTTGGGTCGAGAGCAAGGTGTCACTGATGAGAGACAGCTGTGTACTCACAAGAATTGACACTCGAGCAGGTTAGACAAGGGAGAAGTAGATCCAGTTGCAAAAGAAATAACCATAAGTCGAGAGTAGCAGATGAGTTATTCTAGACCACTCACCAAGCTGTAAATGGGATCCCTTTTAAAACAGAAGTTGGTTATAGAGGGATGTGTGTCAACAGTTGAAAGGAATAGATGAGGATTCACATAGAGTTGATGCCAAGTTGAATGGAGAAGAAAGCAAGGACAAGTGCGAGCTCCAGGTAAATGCTTAGCGATATGGGAGCTTCCAATGATGCACGAGTCAACCAAAAAATGAGCTTACAAGGTGAGACATGAGTTATAGACAATTGTAAACTAGTCGCCTCGCAACCTAGCATGAGAAAAATAGAGATTGAACATGTCCACGTAGTAAGGATTTATCCCAATAAGCAAGATCACCATGAACAATGCAAAAAGGATCCTCCAACCTAGAGATCATGGCAGAACGATGGTAATTCCAAATACGTTTAGCAAAGGAAGAACCTGAGATTCCAAGGAAACAAGAAATGGTGCAGGTTTGACCTAGGAAGCAAAGCATGATTTGACCATAGTTGATGTGGATGTAGTGTGCATGAGTCACCAATGATTTGTATATGAAACATATGCAAACTCTAGAGAACTAAATGCAAGTAAAACACCAAATACAAACCTCAAGACAAAACACAAATGAGCAGGGATCAATGCATGTAGCAGGGGCCAAATCAAAAATGGTCAAGATGAAGGAAAACAAGGGAAGCCGAGTTGAATACATGTAGATTGAATGCAACTAAGGTGAATGTCACGAACGGTCGAAGACTCGCAACTCAAAACATAATCCGATGTAAAAGTTAACAACACACAGATCGAGTTAAAACTACACAAGGTGAGTTAGAGAAGAGCGATCTAGTGGGGAGCTTGGTTCCTATCTTAGAGAGTGGGGCCATGTTGGCCCTTTAAAACTAGAAAACACACTTCTAAAACTCTAAAAACATGTACTCGAAAAAATCAAATCTGCAACCTCGATTGTAGTAGACCTCCGTAACGCATGAAAAGCCAAAAAGCATGGAACACTCCAAAACCATGAATTCAAACAAGAAAAAGGTATAAATCCCAAATTAATGCAAGAAGAGCACATGAAAAGGATATCTTGCACAAGAAACTACGAGTTGGAGGGTAGTAAGAAACCAAGGTGAGAAACACGATTCCCATCCCCGAGCTTTGATACCATGTCGGTGGAATGATGAAGATTTGGAGGGAATCCGTGAGTATCAAAATGTTGCACTCAACTCGCAAAATGATGTACTTTGAAGATCAGCAAGAAATCACCCATGAGAGCAATGTTCATGTATTAAGGGGAAAAATCTCAAAACCCATACTCTATTCCATTGTATTGCTTAAGATGAAAAGGTGTACATATAGTAGTGGGGTGTGAAATCCCCACAAATGTAGTTTTCAAGAGTCGGGAGTTACATTCCCTGCGTAATATCTTGTCAAATGTAACTCCTATGACGCTCTATAACGTACATGTAAGGCCAGAGCATAAGGATGGTGAATCACCTATAGAAACCTAAAATTGGTTACCCCTCCCCACGTTCGCTTAATGAGGTATTATTTAAATATTTGATTTAAACATCTATCCTAAGTTTATTACACCCCATTATGTTTTACCCATGGATAATTAAATATTAACTATTTAATTACACTTTTTACATGTATCTTAACCGCTTATCTACCCCATATCAATTCCTAACCTCCCATATCAATTCTATCCATCTATCCCCCTATTTCTCCTCCCCCAAACCATGCAGTGGGATATTTCCCATATTTGAGTGGAGGGATCACTTGCATCTTCCAAAAAGGTCCTTTTTAGCCATTTTTGGGAGTCGGTTCCCTGATGATCGGGCACCGATGGTACTTGGACGCGCGATTTTTTGAAACGGCGCCGATTATACACCGGTCGGCGCCGATTACAAATATAGGGCTAGAATTTAGTTCTAGTTAGACAGAAAAAGAATGACAGAGAGTTTTGAGCATCAAGCCCGAGCATTATCTATCAAGTGAAAGCTAATTCTATCCAAATCAATCCCTGAGAGGAGTACCATTACTCTGCTCCTACCACATCGACATCATGAGCCTCCATCGATCTCTTGGTGACTCTGCTCCTGCATCTAGTGAAGGTGGAGCTTTGTCAGTATCCCTAAGGCTCCTACAGATCCAGTGGACATCGACGATCTAGCTTTCATTGTCCATTTCTCAATCTTCCTACAATTTTCCCCTAGTCGACGCCGACCTATCCCCGACACCGATGCCGATTTTTTATCCGCCGACCTATCTATCGACATCGATTTTCCTATCGATGACCGACCGATTTATCTCAATCGATGCCGATTTTCCTAATCGACGCCGATCGCTCTGCAGATAGGTAAAAGAATTCAGGTAACACAAATCCAGCATTGTTTTCACAGTTTCCTATTTTTTGTTGCTTTTTATCCATTGTTTACATTCTATCTATCACTTTTAATCAAAAAATCTAGACATTTATTTACATTCTTTTATCATGTATGCTTCTTCCTTTAATTGAAAACGTGGACTGACATCCGCCGAGGGAGCTTATCGCTTCCGGACCCGCTTTTCGGGTAGTCCACCCAAATATCTTTTAACGTTGTCTTTTTTTCTGTCAAGTATTTGTGTCTCACAAGTTTCTTGGATCTACTTTGCAGATTCTCGTGTGTGCCCATCTTGTCTACATCGGCTTTCTTTTCCATCTACATCTTCGGATCTTGTCTTATCTATCAGGTATCGATTTCATTTGAGTTTTTCAGGGTTTTTGTGTTTAGTTTGGTACATTAACTTGGACAGGTAACAAGTGTGGAAATTCTTGATCTACATTCTGGCATGCCCGGTGGGACCCAACCAAAGTCCCTTATTGGTAAGTTCATTTCTTTTCTAGTTTTGAGCTTTTGTTCTATTTCTTCACTGCTTTTCATCAGTTCTCCTTAAGCATTTCCTTCCTTCATTTTGGTCTTGCTTCTTTCATTTATAATTTGCAAAGTTAAAGTTTCTTCTTTCTTGCAAAACTAAATTCCAATTTCTATTTCAAAGATTAATAAATCTTTCATTTGATTTCAAGATTGCATTTTTGATCCATCTCTTTATGCAAAATTGTTATTTTCTTGAAAGTTTTTTTAGTTCCTTAAAATAGAAATTTTCATTCTACTATTATCTGGATATATCTTTCTGGATTTTTTGTGTGTTTGCTTAACCTTTTCTTGTGGAGCACTTTTTGCTTGTTCATGGGATTGTTTCGAGGGGAAGAGCTCAACAACGTGCTTTTGAAGTCCACACACCTTGGAGAGCTAAATCTACAGGTATTCCTCTTTTATGGTGTTTTCTCTTTTTAGGAACTTAAAAAGAACTTGTTTGTTTGTTTTCTATCACATTCAAACATTTTGATTTTGGTGCTTAAAAAGAATTTAATCACATTTGGGAAAGAACTTGTTTGACTTGTCTTCATCGAAATCAAACACTTCATCTTTAGTGCTTAAAAAGAACTTTTTCTTTGTCATTTTTGTTGTATGTTCTTCATCTAGTTTTCTAAATAGGTTGGAAAATTGATCAAAATCGGTAGTGACACTATTTGATTTTTATTTTTCACCCTTGCACACAAAGCCAAAATCACTAGGTATTAAGCATTTAAACAAAAATTCCTTCCCTGGCCTCGCCTACTTGGAAGTGACATCCAAGAGGAAGAGCCTACGCGGTACTCGGGCCACGCTATAAATTCATGGAAGTTCTAGTATATATTGGCAAAGCACCCAACTCCCTTATCGCAGTGGTGTGTGAAGTGTGGGGGTAGGCCCCTATATCAAGCCACGTACCGGTCTTTTACTGAAGTGCCTTCGGGACTCCTCACCAAAACATTCCCCAAACCATCCTTAGTTTGGCTATCTGAGTAGTTCCTATTCTAAAAAGCCTTCCCTAATATTTTCTTTCTTAAAAGCATGAAAACTTAAAAGAGATAATCACCTACGCTGCTTGAATTATCTGTGCATTAGTTAGGACAATCTCCTTTTTTCTATATTTTTGTTTGTTTATGATGGTCATCACCCGGTTACAATCTAGAAAAATGGCTCAACTGGCCCCTTCTTCATCCGAGACCACCACTAATGTGGATGTTTTGGCACCCCTCGGGTCTTCCTCGGGACCACTATTAGTTGGTTCCCCATCTTGGTCATATAATCCTTTCTATCATCCTAAAGCGATCCCATCACGTCCAGCTTCCCCCAGTCCTTCAGAGGTATCATCTGCTTCTGATATAGAGTATGTTCCTCGTGGAGATCCTGAATTTTAGGTGCTCCTTGATCGCAATCCGGTAGCCCTTATGGACTATCTAGTGCATAAGTTTGTTTGAATATCTGATCAGGGACCACCAATCCAACAAGTTTATGATTATTCTCATGAACCATCTCAGGATTTTATAGAACAGTTAGCATACTTTTTCTCACCTCGAACCACGGAAGAGGGTGGCACATCTATGCCTCCTTTTTCTCTGCCACCAACCATGTCGACTGGTTCCCAAATGGTCGTGCCTATCCCTAGTGCCACGGCTACCTCAGCTACCCACAACCTATTTTTGAGAGGTCCTCTTCTTTAGCTATGATGGGTGCATCCGCTCTCATGGATTGTTGTTAATTCTTCTATGCCATCCATTACATCTCAGGGTCAGTACCTCTTTATGAATCAACCCCCTTCTACGAGTCAGTTGGTTCCTTCTTCTCATCCTCCAGTTGGTCTTTCTTCCAATGCTCCAAATGATAGTGACCTTTACCCATCCTCTGGCGTCGGCACCCTTAATAACCAATCCGGTAGTCAAAAGCCTCATTCAGACTTTGTTCCCCACCATGTCCAATCAAATCAACACCCATGCTCCTCAATCCATTCCGATTCAGTCGACAAGTGTAGGAGCCCACCAACCACAGGCTCCATCTTTCATTCAACCACCTTTCTCTCAACCACTTGTCATCTCACAACTGCTTTCATACGCAAGCTCCTTCACAACAAGTACCTCACTATGCATCACCTAGAATGCCTGGTTATTCCTCTTATCATCCTGTTAATCAGCAGATGAATCCCCATTAACACCTCAACAAAATATACCATTCACTTCTTATGGGACATACCAACATGCTTCCCCTCAATCTGATGTCGTCCAAATTATTTTCAAGAAAATCACAGACCTAGAAGCCTCCACCAAAGGGGCTCGCCCTTCATACTCTTTTGAAGAAGTGTGTAATGAACCAATTCATCCATCAGTGGCTTTTAAGCCCTATCCTCCCCAATGGGAACTTCCTAAGTTCTCAAAATTTCATAGTCGGGAGGATCCTCAACAACACCTGTGAGCATTCAAACACGCTTGCTACCTTATAGTCAGGATCAGGAGCTTATGCTCCACACTTTCCCTATGTCTCTAGCAGGGCCTGCTTTAGACTGGTACAATAACATTCCTCAACACTCCCTATTTTCTTTCTCTCAATTAGCTCAGATGTTTGTTGAAAACTTTTCAATAAATATCACACATAAGATCTCGATTACAGATCTTTATAACATTCATCAATTTGATGACGAGTCTATTGCAGACTTTTTGTCACTCATGGAGAGGTATAATAAATCAATTGTCTTTTTCCCTCCCTCAATCTCAACAGATCGAGTTGTTTACTCGATCTTGTGCTAATCATATTTCTTCCACTTTAAGGATCCAAACCTTTCACACATTTGAAGAAGCCTTTACGATGGCACGCAAACTTGAGTCCCGTGCCATTGAACAAGGGAAGTTAAAACTTCACTCTAAATCTAAACCAGATTTTTCTCGGTTTACAAAATCAAACCCTTCCACTTCTAACAAAGACAAGAATCAGGGATCCACCAATGCTATCATATTAAAAACACCACGAGCTGATAACACTTCTAATCAAACACCATGGAGAGACTTTTCATCTTCTAGAAAAGGACCCTCATCATCTCGATCTTTTACTTCGTTGGGAGAATCATATGCGTCCATCTTAGAAAAAATGTTGGAAGTTCACATGATCGAACTTCCCCCTATTAGAAATTTTGATGAGAGCCAAGAACGTCCATTTTGGTATAGGGAAAATGACTTTTGTCATTATCATAGAACCAAAGGCCATGACATTGAATGATGTCAGACCTTCAAAAATCTTGTCCAAAAATTCATTGATAAAGGTGAGCTCATTCTGGATAACCCAAATGCTCCCCCAAATCAGGCACTTGATGTCTTTAAACAACCTTTTCCCAATCATTCCCCAAACAATGATTTAGGGTCTCAAAAACCAAACACTCATACTATCAGCTTCATCTCTACTGAAGAATCTTCCTCTAAAACTAAGCCATCTATGAACACATCGACCGAATCAGAACTTCCTCCCACTCCGTTAAATTCTGAAATTCCACCATCTTCAGACAATTTGTCTTTGAATATTTCTCCATTGTTAGAGATGGATTCATCTCTCCCTGCCTCTTTGTCTGATCTTCCATCTATGCCAGAGACAAGTGTCATCCTCATCTGTCTCATCGTCAGACATTCTTTCGATGCTGGAAACATTTACATCCCTTCGAGTTTCCACAACGAATACATCTACTTCTGTTTCTCCCATTTTCGCCGTGACTATGCCATTGGTAAATATACCTATAGTCGTACCAACTTCTCTACCAATGGAAGCATCTTCGATTTTGACTCTTCCCATTTCCTTTCCTATAGTAGTTACACCCACAACTACTGTACCAGAAGTATCTCCCTCACAGGGAACCACTTCTTCATCATCCACTTCTTCCATCACCGATGCTGCCTTGCCTATTAAGGAAAAATCTAAAGAAATAGCACCGACACCTACACTTTCGGTTCCTGAACTTAAACCGAGACAACTAAAGTCTAACGTTGCATCATCAGTACCGCACCATCTCCTTCCCCGAAAAGGTTACAATCACCTTATGCGGTTGAAGTTGTCACCATCCCCAAAAAGGAAAACCAATATTTCAGACTATTAAAACTCTTGGTGCTTTTCCTCAAAAATCTCTCTCCATGCCTCATAGAAGATTGGATTTATCCACTGAGAAGGTGCATCTTCTTCTACAACACCATCAAAACCATCATCTTCTTCTACAACACCTTCTTCACCGGTGCCTCGTAAAGTGGATTTACCCACTAGAAAGGCATCACCTCTTTTATCAGGACCATCATCTTCATCACCAAAAGCCAAGGCACCCTTTGTTCCTCTTTTGGGAGCTCATCCCTCATCTAAGTCAGTCTTATCTAAATCATCATTTGTTTCAACCAAGCAAGCATTCTTCATCTCTGAAGACCACAACACTTGTCACATCTTCACCTTCTTCAAAATCTATCTTAGGAGCTCCTCCTCCACCAAAATCAATCTTGCCCCACTTACTTCCATCTCAAGGCACCCAAGGCTGCTTCTCCCAATATCTAGAAAAGAAAAATGATCCCTAAAAAGACTATCAAACCAGACATGTAGATTCTTTTACCTCGCAGTCTGTTGAGGCAAAAGAGGCACCTTCGTCATCTCTGTCCTCATCTTTGTCTACTAGATTCTATACTGAAATTCTTCACCAACTTATCCAATCTTCATCCATATCTCTTCCTCCGATCAAACCCTATAATCCTAAAGGAGTAAAACCTTCCTGGTTCAACTCTGATTTGATTTGTGCTTACCACCGCACTCCAGGACATGACACCGAGGGATGTAAAGCCCTCCAATCTATCGTGAGTAGTCTTTTGGAAGAAAGTGATCTTCTACTGGAAGAGGAGGAGGAACAAGTATCTCCTATCATCTCAACCACATCTGAGCCTCAATGATGTACTCAGGCCTCTAGTTCTATTAATTCCACTCTGGATGGTCTTCCACCTTCTCAAATCGACACAATTCATATCGCCACTAGAGCACAATGGTATGATAATCCATCATCTTCTACAACCTGTCGACCACGGGTTGTCATTTCTGTAGCCCCTGAAGGAGTTCATCCTTCCTCATTAGCCCCGAGGCCTCGGGTCTCTATTCATGCTTCACCCTCGGACTCAGATTCCTATGTCAGTTGAGGAGAGTGTTATGAAACAACTCACCCATGCTCCGGTCAAAATGTCTCTTTTTGACCTCATTCAATCATCTCCACAACATCGCCAGGCTCTGATTGATAATCTACATGCCATATCATGCAGTGAATTTAGATGAGCCCCAGCCTTTTGAGATGGTTGTTGGGTTGAATAGACCATCAACCGCCATTTCCTTTGAGGATTCTGAAATTCCTCCCCTTTCTTCTGAGGATTTAGAGGCTCCCCTCTTTATCACAGTTCAAATCAACAATACTACGTTAAAGTGCACTATGATCGATAGTGGTGCTGCACTCAACATCATTTCCTCTCACACATTCGAGCAACTTAAGTTACCAAAGAATGTAGTGTCACCACCACCTTTCACCCTTCGATCATTTAACGATCAGCTGGTGGTGACTTTAGGAACTGTGGTCCTACCCATTTGGGTGGGTAAGAAACTACTTCACGAGATTTTTTACATTGTTGAAGGAAAATTCCACTACAACATGATCCTCAGACATTCCTAGATTCATACAATGCATTGTGTCCCATCAACCCTCCATCGATGCTTAAAATATCAGCATGAGGGAAAAATCTATACTCATCCAGGAGATCCTTTTCCTTCCGCACAGTGCGACATGACCACAAGATCGCCCCTCTAAAGGAGAATGTTGGTTCTCCTGATGAGGCTTCATCCTCTTCCATACCTACAACAAAACTACCAGATTTACAAAATCTGGAAGAAACATTGCAGCATTTTTTTCGCTAGGAGAGCTTCCTCTTCTTTCTTTTGATGCCCATCTCAAACCTAATGAGTATGGTAGACCAGACAAACAACCTGAATATCAGCCAGGTCTTGGTCACATCATCACCATTGGTCTACCCAATCAACAAACTAACTTCATTTACGGTGGTCTTGATACACCTCACTATCACCCGGATTCTCCCCAAGGGCCAAACCCTATTCAACAGGGTTTGATTGTTTACAGAATCCCACATTCACAAAAACTTATTTATATCGATGTGCGTGGAAGGGCTTTGGCCTGGGAAAATATGAACAGGGTATACATGACCTCACGTCCATTCCAACTCTTAAACCACATCAAAAATTTGGTTTAGGATTTAAACCTCTCTCAAAAGCCACCATCACCATTCTCGATGAGCCTCTCTCCATTGAAGAACCATCTTCTCCCACCAGGTCAGAAGCATCACTTGATGTGGATGATGCCATTTCCATCCCGCCTAACTTTTTTTTTTTTTTTTAGTCAATACCATTTCCATAGGTCCATTGACCTATAAAACTAATGGTGAATCCACTTCCATACCATTAGTCTTCCCTGAAATAATTGGAGATGACTCTCCCACTATCAACACTATCCACTGTATGGATGATGATTCTGTCCTCACCTATTTGGGGGTAGAGGACTCTTATCTTCCTAAAACCATTCCTTCTGACACGTCTACGCTTCTCAACGAAGCCACTGTCGACCTTAATATAGGGACTTCTGAAGACCCTCGCATCATTAAGGTCGGCCAATCTCTTAATCCACAGGAGTTAGGAGACTTTACCACATTTCTTTCCAACCATCGCCAAGATTTTTCTTGGTCATACGAAGATATGCCAGGACTAGATCCTGATATTGTGGTCCACAATATCGTTACTCTTCCAGACATCAAACCGGTTAAACAAAAATTATGTAAAATGCACCCTCGTATAGCCCTTCTTGTCAAAGAAGAGTTTGCATGCTTGCTTTCTACTAACTTCATCCAACCCATTGATTATCCACAATGGGTTTCAAATGTAGTACTAGTAACTAAAGCTACTGGGAAAATTTGAATTTGTACCGACTTCGGGATCTTAATCTCACTTGTCCGAAAGATGATTTCCTCTACCTAATATCGATCAACTCATGGATTTAACCGCAGGTCACGAGATGCTTTCTCTTATGGATGGTTTCTCTGGATATAATCAAATTCTCATCGCACTAGAGGACCAGCATAAGACTTCTTTCATAACCCTTGGGGGACTTTTTGTTATCGTGTCATGCCTTTGGTCTTAAGAATGCAGGAGCAACCTACCAATGAGCAATGACCTACATCTTCCATGATCTCTTACACAAAACTGTGGAGGATTATGTCGATGATCTCCTCGGTAAATCCAAATGCCGTCAGGATCATCTTTTCATTCTTGCACCTCTCTTCGAGAGGCTCATTCATTTTTGTCTTCACCTAAATCCATCTAAATGCGTGTTTGGCATTCTCACTAGTAAACTCTTAGGCTTTATCATTTCTATTAGGGGCATTGAAGTCGATCCCACAAAAATAAAGGCTATCCTTGAGATGCCTCCCCCTTCTAACTTAAAACAGCTCCATGGTCTTCAAGGACATCTTCAATCAGTACGTCATTTTATCTCACAACTATCAGACCATTGTCAACCTTTTCATCATCTCCTCCGTAAGAATGTGCATTTTGAATGGGATGAGCATTGCCAAAAGGCCTTTGATGATCTCAAAGCTTATCTTCTTTCTCCACCTGTGCTTACACCTCCACACGAGGGGGAGCCATTCTATCTTTATATTTCTGTGACTGACCATGCTCTGGGAGCCATGATCTCACATCGGGATGCTAATGGTAAAGAACAAGCCATATATTACATCAGTCGCACTCTTCATGAGTATGAAACACGCTATTCTGAAGCTGAAAAATTGTGTTGTGCTCTCTTCTTCGCAACCTCTAAGCTTCATCACTACCTCCTTAATCACAAGACTTATATTGTTACGAGTATCAATCCACTCAAGACAATGCATGTGAAACCATATCACAATGATCGTATCACTCGTTGGCTCATGCTCATGACAGAGTTTGATCTTGAGTTCATCTCACAAAAATCTATCAAGGGTCAGGTCATTATGGATCAATTAGCTGATACTCTTCCGACACTCAAATTCCCCTTGCTCAATTCCTAGATGAATGCATTCAACAAATTGATTTTGGTCTTTCTCCATTTAAAATAAAACTCTTCTTTGATGGGTCCAGATGTCAGCAAGGGGGAGGTGTAGGTTTTGTCATGATTCCTCCTTGGGGTGCACCTATCCCTGTCACACACAAACTTAACTTTGAGTGTACCAATAATATGGCTGAATATGAAGCTCTTGTTTTAGGTCTTCAAAATGCCATTAATCTTGGCACTTGCCATATCGACATCTTTGGTGATTCTGAGCTCATCATTAATCAAGTCATGGGTGTCTATCAATGCAAAAATGATATTCTTCAAAAATATCATGATATCATTCTCTTTCAACTTCAAGCTTTTGATAAATTTACTATCCAAGCTATCCCTCACACTGTGAACCGATTCATGGATACAATGGCTTCTTTAGCCTCACTTATTCCACCTTTTACCAAAGACTCGTGACTTTCTGTGGTTGTGCAGTGTTTAGACCAACCCTCTCATCTCGGGCAGTTGACTTCAATCAACGCCATCACAACCAACACTCAAGATGAGTGGTATCGGCATATTTTTTATTATCTATCTCATTCAGTGCTCCCTCTAGATCTGACATCCAATGGTAGAAGATATTTTATCCTATGCGCTAATCGCTATACTATTCTGGGTGGAATCCTCTACAAACGTGGTTTTGATGGTATTTTGTTTTGGTGCCTCAAAACCCCTGAATCATCTAAAGCTATCCAGGAGGTCCATGATGGTATCTGTGGTGGACATTTTAGTGGCTTGGCCATAGCTAAATGCATCTTACGTTTAGGTTATTATTGGCCTTCTCTTAATCGAGATTGTTGTGAATACACTAAGAAATGTGTCAAGTGTCAACAACATTCCAATCTTACACATATCCCTAGTCAGGCTTTACAACCTATAATGGATTTGTGGCCTTTTTCACAATGGGGTCTTGATCTCATTGGTCTCATCAATCCCCACTCCTCACAGCATCATCATTCTATCATTACTACCATAGAATACTTCACTAAGTGGGTAGAAGCTATTCCTCTTTCATCGACTAAAGCTAAACCCATTGTTGATTTTGTCTATCAACACATCATTTGTCACTTTGGTGTCCCACACAAACTCATCACAGACAATGGTAAATCTTTCAAAAACATCGATTTGTAGAACCTTTGTGACATGTTCAATATCAAACTCAACTTTTCTTCTCCATACTATCCCCAAGCTAATGGCCAGGCCGAGGCTTCCAATAAAACTTTGTGTAATATCCTCACAAAGGTAACTAGTCGAGCTGGTAGGGATTGGCATTTACATATCCCTTTTTCTCTCTGGGCTTATCGGACTAGCATTCATACTCCTACTGGTGCTACTCCCTTCTCTCTCATCTATGGATCTGAGGCTGTCCTTCCTTTAGAAGTCTAGATCCCATCTCTTCGTGTCTCTCTCAGAGAATTTGTCTCTGATGAGGACTATCATCAAAATCATCTAGCGCAGCTTGAATTGCTCGATGAGTGACATCTCAATGCTCTCGAGCATCATCAGTCTATCTTGAGCATGTCAAATGTGCTTATAACAAGCACTTGCAACACCGTGACTTCAAAGTTGGTGATCTTGTTCTTAAAGAAAACCAAAATGTCACTACACTAGAAAATGGAGTCAGCGTGGTAAGTTCGCTCCTAACTGGATGGGTCTATACGTAGTCACTCATAAATATGGGTCTGGGGCTTATCATCTATCTTCCATGGATGGTGTACCTGAAATGGAACCTCTTAATGCTTTGCATCTAAGGCCCTTCTATTGTTAATATCTATCTTACATGATCTTGGTCACAAAACAGATCTTTCATCCATCTAACAACCGGTCATGTATTTTTGTAAGTGATTTGGAACTATGTGGTTCTCCGCGTTATGTCTTTTCTACCTTAAATATGAGTACCACGGCTCTACTCATGGCATTTTTTTCTTATGGATATGTTCCTCCTCATGGTAGGAACACCTTAATCACTATTTCATCTTGTCCTAAGTGTCTATCTTAATCGAATCTACTCGGGGCAAGAATACGTGTTTGTATACATTTTCTTCCCCTCTATCTGATCTATCTAGGTCTAAACTCAGCTTCTTTAAAAAAAAAAAAAAAAAAAAGATGCTATCCTAAAATTCCAAAAGATAGACTGATCCCTCAAAGGACAAGCTATCCATGCCTTATCAAATAAATAAAAAAGTATAGACCATTCCCTTGAAGGATGGCTATCATCAAATTCAAAATACAAACCGCTCCCTTGAAGGATGGCTATTTATTTCATGGAATTTTCAAGGCTTCTCGCATTGATCAGCCTTTGCAGTAACAGACTTCCTCTTCGGCAAGTTTGTTCACTTGTTAACATCATTGAAAGACTTCCCGTATCGATCAGTCTTTCTATGTCTGGAAAACTTCCCGCATTGATCAGTTTGCTCTTCTATCAAAACAAAAATCATGAAGCTGAGATATAAGACCTTTTTCGATCATATGGAGACCCTATTTTCCAATATGAGCACGTATTTTGTCCTTCGTATATTTCAACAAGATACATACTTACTTCTCATTCCATCTATCTCTTAGATCTGGTTTGTGACTGACTAGTGTCAGGTTCATTTTATCTGTATCTATGGCCTTATATGCATCATCTTTTAGTTTCCTACCAAAGTCTCTATTTGTGGTCGGTTAGGGGCCTAACTTATCATTCTTTTTCCTATCTAGGTGTATCACTTTTTATCTTCTAAACTAAGATAATATCATTACATCCTTTGCTGTCACAAAGAGCATTTCCACTTAACATGTTAATTTAGTCAAAATCTATCATCTATCTATACTCATCTTATCTACTTTGTCTAAATACACATCTATCTATATCTATTTCATCAAAATTAAATTAACATCTTAAACATATCAAATCTAATCAATCACATCAAACCACATCACATCTATCTATCCTCTATCAGCACATGTCTATGACCATCAAACTTACACTACATCTATCTATATCTATTTCATCAAAATTAAATTAACATCTTAAACATATCACATCAAATCACATCACATCTATCTATCCTCTATGTCTATGTCCATCAAATCACATCTATTTATCCTCTATCAGCATATGTCTATATCCATCACAATTACGCTACATCTATCCATATCTATCAAAATTAAATGCATGAGTACAATCACATAACACAGAAAATGATGATATATATATATATATATATACATGAGTGTCTATATAAAAAAGAATGGATGGATTTCAATCAAGCCATCTATATCATACATCAAAAATGCCTTCAAATCGAGGCTACATCAATATATCGATACAAAAAAATAACATATCTATATCGTAAAATCAGATAGGTGGAAGACACTATCTCCTCCACCCTCCTCTGGTCCAGGTTGTCTCTCCTGGCCACCACCTATCGAGCTAGAAGCACCTCTGCCTGGGGGCCTGCCACCACCTCGATCTCTCCTGTGCTCCCTCCTCTCGATGCACCACTAGCGTGGTTGTCGCTGATCTCCTCCTCACACCGTAACGAGGCACATCAGGGGCATGTTGTGCCAGGGCATCCTCATAGTATCTCACCTCGGCGAGGAGAGACTGATAAGTGCTCAGACTCACCATACCAGGTGCTCGTAATGGGCATTCTGCTTGCTGCTGCTTGGTGGTGGCCCTCCTAATGTCACACCCTATGACTGGACTCTGAAATAGTGCCTGTATCACCGTATTTGGCCCTGAGGGCCTCTCTGTGCCGATGGTAGTGATCCCTCTGCTGGATCGCTGTATCTCACTCCTGACATGCTGTGTCTCTCTCTAGTATCAATGCATCCCTCTCCTCCGTCAGAGCTCTAATCTCCTCGAGGGCAGCCTGGTGTGTATGTGTCAGGGTAGCATGCTCTCCCTCCAGCCTCTCTCACAAGACTTGCAGCTATGTCCTCCTCATCTGCATCTATGGATGTTGGGAGGTGTCGTGGTAGCTCTGTAGAATACCATGCCACATAGCCATCATCTACTCCTGCATCATCATCACTATCTGTGGAAGGTGGGGCCTCCCTCAATGGATCTCGGGATCAAAATTGGTAGATCGGTCTCTCTGTTATCCCACCTGTATGGCCTATAGGTGGTCGGAACTATGTCTGTACTAAGCCGAACTACCTCAGTACCCATATAAATGGGATGTGCTCCCACATATCTAGCCTGTGGCCCCTAACCACCCTGCTCCATCTCAGCTCCACCAGGTGAGCCTCCTGACGGCCCATGTCGGGTAGACCCGATATGGTCTCCAAATGACCTGCTCTGGTGTCAACATCCTGAAGCGCTCAGCATACCACTCCACAGATCTCCCTGTATCTCCCGGGGCCATGTCGGCCCGCCATCACCGGAATCCATAATCAAGGGCCCCCTCTGCTGCCTGGCATCCATGGAAGCCCGGATGGCCTGATCACTGCTATGTGCTCATATGCCCAGCAATGGAGCACAAAGCTAACATCGATACCTGTCCACCTACCGGTGGTGTACATCCATAACTCATAATATATCTGAGCTATCAGGCATCAAAAATGCAAACACCTGTCTGAACTGCAGATGTCACAAACACAGTCTAGTAACAACAATGGAAATCTCCCACCTCCTGAATCTAGAGAAAAATAGGAGATCACCATCTAAATCAGTGCTATCCATCTACTCCTGGCATCATCCTATCTATAATGTGAGGCTATCCTCACCGCCCTGACACTATCTCTGAATCATCTGCCCTATCTCCATACAATCATCCTAGGGCCCTCTGCTGCTACTCTCGTGGAGTAATCTCAATCGGGTCCCGGTGATCGGCAGCCTCAGATCCTATATATATCCTCGTGGGTGATGGTCATCTCACCCATCCTAAACCAGAAAGTGCATGTCCTGCTATCCCATCGCCGTATTAGTGCTCGCATCAACTCTACATCTCGAGGCACCCATCGGTAGTACCGAAGCCCCGAGCCTAGCTAGCTCTAGGTGATGCCAATCCACGTCAGTCACATCGGGAGAATGGTCTCTAGAAGCTCGGGAATAACATCCCGCATATGTAAAGCCTCTCGTGCCTACATCACATGACATCATGGATGGTGTTAGCTACTTATTTATCCAAATCCAAACATCAAAAAACACATTCTATCACTTTCTTAAGTCTAAACACTCCAATTGGCATCGATTGAGTCAAATCGACGTCGATCTAATTTAGTCGATGTCGATTGAAACCAATCGGCGCCGATTGAATTCAATCGGTGTCAATTTTTCCAATCGACGCCGATTGAAAGGCCAAATGCCCAAAATGCTCTGGCCTCTCATTTATCTAGTTTTTTCCTAAAAACTAGCATCCTAATATGCTATTTCATGATAAAACTATATAGCAAGTTTGGGTAGATCCACTTACCTTACCCCAGTCGTGTCCTCTTCCGCTTCTGACTACTCCCAGAGGCTTCCATGTTGCTCAAAATCAATTTTTGACTCTCTCTAAATCAATCGTCGGTCTAAATAAATCATTCATTTTTCCTTTCTCATATTTATATGTGCTTGGTACGGGCGCCGATTTGTATGGTCGGCGATTGCTTTAGTCAACATTGATTTAGCTTGATCGACGCTGATTTAGGCCCATCATTGCCGATTGGTTGCAATTTTGCTTCTCCACATCACTTTCTTCCATCTCCTAATCTTTTTTCCATAGTGTTGATGCTTGGCTTATTTATCTGGTCATTATTATGACCTGAGTGTTGCCTTTTGGCACATACTTTGATATTATCACCCATTTTGAGTTCTGTTCCCTATACATGGGGCACTCACATTTTTGGCAGCTTAAAGATAATGGGTCTATAGGCACTAGCGTCATCTACTTCGTAGACCATCTGGTTGTCCCTACCAATGTATCATTCTTTAGGTGCTACTATTTTGCAGCCCTCTTTACACTCACGGGTCTATAGGTATTAACATCATCTCATGCGAAGACCATCTAATCTACCCTACCAATGTGAGTTCCTTAGGTTGCTGCCTTTTTATTATTTTTTGTGCGTCATCAATGATCAGATCTACTCCAGGCATCTAGCTAGGGCATCCTGCATTTTCATCTACCTTTTTCAAACTTGGGATCGGTTGTTCTTTTGGGACCCATCCCATCCCTAGTTTGAGGGGGATCACATCATCACTTTTTCTTCCTTTCTTCCAACTCCTTGTTTTTGTCTTGCAACTTTGCTTATCGCAAGTTACTCGACAAAAAGGGGCAAAATGTAGACACCTAAAATTGGTTACCCAATTTAGTGTCCCCCACGTTCATTTACCTTCTCGGGTAACCTGGGGCACGTTTATATCACCACTTCTCCTTAGGGTATTATTTAAATATTTGATTTAAACATCTATCCTAAGTTTATTTCACCCCATTATGTTTTACCCATAGATAATTAAATATTAACTATTTAATTACACTTTTACATGTATCTTAACCACTTATCTACCCCATATCAATTCCTAACCTCCCATATCAATTCTATCCATCTATCCCCCCTATTTCTCCTCCCCCAAACCATGCAGTGGGATATTTCCCGTATTTGAGTTAGAGGGATCACTTGCATCCTTCCAAAAAGGTTCTTTTTAGCCATTTTGGGAGTCGGTTCCCTGATCGGTGCCGATTGGTACTACTGGTCGACACCGATTTTTCGGAACGCACCGACTATACACCGGCCTCGCCGATTACAAATACAGGGCCAGAATTCAGTTCTGGTTAGACAGAAAGAATGATAGAGAGTTTTGAGCATCAAGCCCGAGCATTATCTATCAAGCAAAAGCTAATTCCATCTAAATCAATCCCTGAGAGGAGTACCATTACTCTGCTCCTACCACATCGACATCGTGAGCCTCCATCGATCTCTTGGTGACTCTGCTCCTGCATCTAGCGAAGGTGGAGCTTTGTCAAGCATCCTTAAGGCTCCTACAGATCCAACAGACATTGATGATCTAGCTTTCATTGTCTGTTTCCCAATCTTCCTGCAATTTTCCCCTAGTCGACGCCGACCTACCCAGTTGATGCCGATTTTCCTTAGTCGACGCCTTGATTCTTTAATCAATGTCGATCGCCTGACAGGGTAAAAGAATTATAACACAAATCCAGCATTTTTTCGATTTCCTATTTTCTTTGCTTTGTCATCCACTATTTGCATTCGATGTCACTTTTAATTAGAAAATCTAGACATTTATTTACACTCTTTTATCATGTATGCTTCTTCCTTTAATTACAAACGTGGACCGACATCCAACGAGGGAGCTTATTTTCCCGGACCCACTTTTGGGAAGTCCACCCAAATATATTTTAACGTTGTCTTTTTCTATCAAGTATCTATGTCTTGATTTCTCAAATCTACTTTGTTAGTGCAAATCAAGAAGACCCCCTAGATGTTGATCAAATTTCTAGTTTGATCATTCTAAGCATCCAAAGTGTGATTGCACAACATTGAAACTCTTAAGTGTGGGACTTCGAAAAGAGAGAACATTTATTTGGTTCCTCAAACTCCTTTGATTATCTGTTATTTGCACAATCGCAGAGGTTTGAATCCTAATTCTACTCTACATTACAACATCAAAAAGGTAGAAAACCTGTTACCACCATCAAGAGGTCCGATACTTGCAAAATCACTTCGTGAAGGTGAAAGAAGAAGCTTGCTATCCAAAGAAATGTTCCCCCAAAAATGAGCCAAATCGGCTTTTTACAATGCATGGGTTGAGCCTAGGAGAGAGAAAACGTGTAAAAAACGTGGGAGCCATTCCTCATTGAATGAAGATGCATTAAAATAGCATGGGCATCCTTATAGACCCATGCCCTGACATTTTGGCCATGCTGAAGAAGAATGCGACCCATTTTGCATTAAAACTGGTTGTTGAAACGTCATTTCTGGCCATTACCACGTGCAGAGACGTTTCTTGATTTTATCTCTCCAAACTGAACAAAAATGCAAAATTCACCTTGGAATCTTGTAGAGAATTTCACCAACTTTCCATTGATATAAAGAACATGAAAAACCAAGATCGGATCGAAATATATGGCGATCTCGAAAATTTAGGGCAAAAACAGCCAAAATCGGATCGGCGGGCAAAAAGTTTGAATTTTTTACCCGTTTGGTCTTTAGAAAAATTTTCAAATTTTCCCCACACTCTGCCAGTTGGATGACACTTGTTAGGATCTGATTCATCTGTGGGCTCATCCTTTGAAAATTTCTTTCAGGCCCTTCCTTAAAATTTTTGCCACTTGGACACATGGCACTATTTTATTGGCTCGGACACGAGGCGCACTTTACCCTTCAAAATTTGGCATTATTCACTTTGGGAAAATTTCCCATTTCCCCCGTGCTCCACCACTTGGATTACACATGTCAAGATTCCATTTGATGGCGGGGTAAAGAGGCCAAAACTTTTACCTTTGAAAACTTTGACCGAAACTTGGAAAATTTTCTAAGTCCTTCTCTTTTCCACGCCACTTCTTGGGACACTCTCTCCCGCATCGACCGATTTGGGCTTCCTTGTCCCCTACTTGCAGCTTTTTCATCTTTTCGTGTCTCACGTGTCCCTCACGTACTTTTGTCCTAAGCTGCCCCAGGACTACCCGGGACAAATATCTTGAACTACCCGAAATGGGTATCTTTTGCAAACCGGGCCGATTCGCGTCCCACTCGTACTTTTGTCTCAGCTGTCCCAAACCGCGTGAAACAAAAGACTTAGGTGATTTTTCTTTGCTTTCGGCCGATTTGGATTTTCACATCCCTCGTGTCCCGACATCGCAATTTGTCCCTAACCGCGTGAAACAAAAGACTTAGGCGATTTTCTTGCTTTTTCAGCCCCAAGCTTGGTACTACGAACCTCAGTACGACCCTAACTGGTACGACCCTAACCCTTCATACCTGAAATGCTTTAAAACAGTCCTGCAACCTTATTTTTGCATTTTTTCCATTTTCTCAACTTGTTGGGATTTCTTCTTGGATGGGAGAGTTAGAGAGAAGCCGAGGGGGCACCAAAAACATGATTTCGGGCCTTGAATCAATCTACTTGCTCGGGACTGAATAATCTGATGCATGTTATCAAAATTACCTTGAGGGTGAATTTTGGATAACAATTTTGGCAACTCAGTGGGGTCATCTGCCTGCTAGATGAAGTTACCAGTTGCCTGAAGCATCCATTGGGCATGGAGTCATGAGTTGTCTATTCGGAACCCCAACTGACTTAGAATGTTGCAAGGAGGAAGATGGAATATCACCGATGGAAGCAAGGGCTACAAAACATCTCCAGGGACAGCAAGCCTGTGCCAAAGCACTTAGGGAAAGCAAAACAACCTACAACAAAACAATGTGCACAAGCACTTGGAGGAATGAAAACCTAAGCTAATATTTACAAGGTGGAGAATTTCCCTTTAGTAGTAATGCTTTAGATAGATTCCATTGACTGGAATCTATAGTTCTTCGCCATCAATGAAAGAAAATTAGAAGGCATTAATGTCCTTACACTTTGTGACCATGTATGGGCCACTCCAAATGACATCAAATTTTGAATGCCTTCCCGGTTTTCTCTATCTACATCCCATTTTACAACACTAGATCTCCAACTTGGAAAGTTCTACTCTTGGCCTTCCTATCAAAGGTCTTCTTGATCAAAGCTTGATCCTTCTCCATTGCTTGGGATGCCTGATCTCTGATCTCTTGGAGCTCCATCAACTCTGCATATCTCACCTCCATGGGCCCAAACTCTAGCAACTCTAATTGCTTCATGAGTTCCAATGTTGGCAACTCAAGTGACATGGGAAAGATTGCCTCTCTTCCATAAACAAGCCTGAATGGAGAGTTACCTGTGGATCTCTTGGGAGTTATCCTATCAGCCCATAAGGCTGATTTCAATTTGGTATGCCAAGACCTCTGATTCTCATCAAGAGTCCTCCTAATGATCCTCAACAAGTTCTTGTTTGTAGATTCATCTGGCCATTACCCTGAGGGTAGTAGTTTGATGAAGTACTTAGGTAGATCCCGTTCTTGACAGCCCACTCAGTCACCTTGGATCCAATGAATGCTAATGCATTATCTGAGATTATTGTAGTAGGTATGCCAAATCTGGTTACTATCCCCTCATAGAAGTCTAAGATGCTAGACTCATTTGCTTCCTTGAGTGCTACTGCTTGAGTCCATTTGGTGAAGTAGTCTGTGGCTGTCAAAATCCACTTATGCCCTTGGCTTGAATTGGGATTAATGACTCCAATGAAGTCTAAACCCCATTGCATGAATGGCTGGTCAACTGAAATTGGATGCAATGGGAGGGCAGCAAGCCTCTCTTTACCTGTGAAGAATGCACAATTCTTGCACCTTTTGATCCACGTGAAGCAATCACTAAAAATCTTGGGCCAATAATAACCAGCCTTCATGATTTTTAGGGCTATCACTCTTGGTGTAAAATGACCACCAGCTGGTCCACCATGGAACTCTTCCAACACCCTATGAATCTGATTTGTGTTAATGCATCTCAGCAGCACTCCATTCACATCTCTCTTGAACAAAACACCATCTACTATGGCATATGGGACAACCTGGAATCTGAAGTGTCTTCTTTGTGTTTTTTTCATCTCTGGAGGGCATAGGCCCGTGCTTAGGAAGTGCATTATACCTTGGGTCCAGCAAGGAGTGGGGACAACATTATCCTCTTCTTGAGTACTACCTTGCACATGGCTGTCTTGAATCTGTCAAAACAACCTCTTCTTTATTGCATACTCCTTTTTCGCTTGCCCAGAATCAACTTCTCACACAATCCTTTTCCTCTTACCAGCTTGGTGACCTTGATCTCAATGTCATACTCCATGACATGAGTGATCCAACCTGCTCTTTTATCATTCAAATATTTGTTGAGGAGGAAGTCCTTTACTCCCGCATGAGAGACCAATAACTGAACTTTGTTGTTTGAGACTAGATGCTTGAATTTCTTCAAGCTTCGATTCTTGCAAGAACATGCTTCTCAATGAAAGATTATCTCACCTCATAGTCCTCCAAGATTTGGTTGAAGAAAGCAATTGCTGCTCATCATTGTCCTTGTTCTCGCTGCACCAAAATGGCAAAAATAGTATCATTACCTCCAAATGCATAGAGGATGAAATCCTTGGACAAATCTGGGTTGATGAGAGTTGGTGCTTGGGAGATGGCTTCTTTGATTGCTTCAAAACCCTCTTTGCCTTTTGCTATCCACTTGAAAGCCATGCTTTTCTTCAACATTTTGGTGATATGTTTGACAAGGGCTGCAAAATCTAGGACAAACCACCGAAAAAATTTATTCTCCCAAGAAACTCGAAGGGCCTTCTTGTGTCTTGGAAATAGTAGTTCTCTTATGGCTTCAACCCTCTCGGATCAATTTCTAATCCTTCTTTGGAGACAATATGGCCAAGGAGCTTTCCTTCATGTGCTAGGAAGATACACTTCTTAGGATTCAAAGACACTCCAAATCTCCCCGCACCTTTGAAAGACATGTCTCAAATGAGAGAGGTGGTCTCTACATTTTTGAAAAAATAGTGATATCATCAAGGTACATTAGCACCACGTTGTTAATCAAACCTTGAACGCCATGTCCATTGCTCTTTGGAAGGTAGCTCCAGCGTTGGACAGTCTGCAAATGGCATTTTCTGTATGCATAAGTTCCCCATTTAGTTGTGAGAAGGCTGTCTTGAACTAATCTTCTTCCCTCACCATAATCTGATTGTAGCTCGAGTAGCCATCAAGTAGTGAAAACCTCTCGAAGCCAGCCACCACTTGCAAAATTTGATCCATAGAAGGGAGTGGGTAATGGTCCTTGAGAGATGCTCTATTCAAGTCTCGAAGTCAACACACAATCTAATCTCTCCACTCTTCTTTCTAACTGGAACTAAGTTGGCAACCCAACTAGAATGCTTGATTGGGAATATGATTCTTGACTCAATCAACTTGTTCAATTCCTTCCTCATGAGAGGTTCCATGTGTGGATTGACTGGCCTTTGTTTCGCACTCGATGGGCTTAGTATTTTGATCAACTCAATGGTGTGCTGAGCCAACTTGGGATTGAAACCTTTCAAGTCTTCGTAGCTCCAAGCAAACACATCAGGGAACTCTTGACACAATTGTATGAACTCATACTTTTCTTGTTCAGTTGTCATCTTTCCAATTTGCAATGGTTTGTTCTCTTCCACCAAGATGGATATTGAATCTTCTCTCTCGAACTGAATGTTTGCTTTCTCTTTCCTAAACTGATCATTGGGATTGAAAATGGACTCCAAAGTGATAAGTCCCTTAGGCAGCTTGTTATTTTTCAGCTGTACCACTTGATCACCATACTGTTGTTCCAATTTTTCCTGATTTTTAACTAAGAACTCAGCTTCTTCTTGCAAGAAATGGATGATTTGCTGGTCATTCTCAAACACTTGCCAACTTACATTGTTATCCGCACTGAAGGCCTCACAATCACATGGATGTTTGGTTGTACCTTGTCCTTTTGAATGCTTTCCACAATATCAAAGGCTGCCCCAACTACTGCAAGCCTGTCAGCAGCTTGGTTCTCTTTCCTAGGAACTAATTTGATGCCAAAGCCCTCAAAATCTTCAATGAGGTCCCACACCCTGTTCTTGTAGCACTTGAGTAGATCATTCTTGGCAGCATGCTTCCTTTGACCTGATTTACAATCAATTCACTATCACCAAAGACTTGCAAGTTATTTATTCCTCTCTTTATTGCCCAATGCATCCCTTGCACCAAGGCTTCATATTCAGCAGTGTTATTGGAGCATGCAAACTGAAATCTAAAAGCTGAATAGTACTTTACTCCTTGAGGTGAAACCAGCATGGCTCCCCCTCCAACACCTTGTCTACGGTGAAATCAGCATGGCTCCCCCTCCAACACCTTATCTACTCCTTGATCCATCAAAAAATAGCTGCCATACCTCATTTTCATCCTTGTGGTCTAGCTTGGTGATGCTAGGAATGGGCTGATCTTTTTCATGTATGCAATAGACTCCTAGCTCAGATTCTTCTACTTCTTGATAAGGATCAAAAGCATGCACCTTGTTTGCCCATTCATCAAGAGTTAGATCCGGGATGCTTCCAACCTTGGTGTCATCTTCATTAGTGCTTGGGTGATCTTCTTGATCAAATTCGAATAGTTGGCATTGATTTGACTCGGAGTGTGGGGATTAATGTGGAAGTTTGCAATGGGTTTAGACCTGATTGTAACTTTGGTTCCATACCTTGTTCTAAACAACATGTGTGACCAATCAAAAGACAAATATCCTCCAATCTTGGCTGTGAAATCTCTTGACAAACATAGGGCAAAGAGTGGTGGAAGGTCTATAACTGATACATCTTGTAAAACAACAACATTTGGACATGCATGCAAGGTAAGAGTCAAGTTTGAATCACCCCAACTGTTATTCTTGTTGTCTCATCCAACTACACTACCCCTTTGGATATGGTTTCATATTGAAGTCCTAGGCTGATCGCCTATTTGCTTGGGCATCACTAAGTTACTTGCCCCGGAATCAATCATGCAATTGTGCACCAATTGGTTTCTAATGATGAATGAGACATAAAAAGGAGGGGGTTTCAAAATTTTACCTTGCTATCCTCCATGATTCCCTTCAGTCAAGTGGGCAGCATTTGTGAGCACCTTCTTTTGCATTTGGACTTACTAATTCAAAGTTGGCCATCCTTCATGGCAGCTTGTAGCAAATCTCTCCACTGGGATAGATAGGGATTCCACATTGATATATTTACATTTGTCTTCTTCATCGATCAATGATACTAAATGGTGATGAAGGATCTTGTTTCTTTGTCCCTTGGTTTGCATATTCATCCCTTGCATGTGGGCAGCACAATGGTGGCATGTGAGTTGGTTTAGGAGCTAGTTTGGGTGCTCCTTGCATGTTTGGAACTACATTTTGTTTGCCAATGACTTGTGGAGTGGTAGAAGGTTGCGGATTATTTAGAGCCAATGGCTGTCCTTCAACCAAATTTCTCCTTTTTGAGCTTGTGTTGGCTACAACACTTTGAGAGGGTATTTGATTCATACCATAGAAATCTTCAGCCTTCCAATTGACAAGAGTAGTTTCATTTGGAGATGTTCCTTGTTGAGGTACTTCTTGCTTGCTTGATCCTCTTTGTAGTTGGACACTTTGCAACCCACCAATGGTTGCACCATGATTTAATGCACCGTTAAAGCACATTGATTGGTTATGTGGTCGATCGCACGGAAACACCAATCATATTCTTGGGCCATGTTATTTTGCACGGTACCAAAACTCTAGATGTGGATGCAACATTGAGGTTATCGGGCTGAAATGGTCATTTGCGGGAGGCCTTGCTTGATTCGATTTGCAGCTAGATTCGGTGGTCTTCGAGGCTGATATGGCTACCTATTAGGCCGAGCTTGAGCACGATAAGAAGGTCTAAAACTTTGAGCTTGTTACCTCTTGAGTGTAACCAGCTCATTGCCTAAACTTTGCAGTTGCTTCATGACTTCTTGAAGTTTGTTTGAGGCACTAGAAGATGAAGTAGAAGCTTCACTTGAATTCTGATTTCTAGGGGTGGGAATAGGAGCTAAGACAGGCACTTGACTAGTACTTGGGCTCTCTAAACTTGGATATAATGGCATTGGAGGCCTAGGAGCTAGCTTTCCAGCTTGAATCAAACAATTTTCAGCTCTAATGGCAATGCTATAAGCAACAGGGATAGTTATGCCTCCCATGGATTGAATCAACATAGAAATATCAGAATTTAAAGCTTTAAGGTAATATAGAAAAGCACCTTCTGCTATTGGCCTGACTACCACTAGAATTCTCTCCCAAGTCCTTTGAAATCTGAAATTAAAATCAGTCAGCTGCTCATTGGGAGCTCTTTTGATGGTTGTCAGCTGCTCCAAAAGGGACAAGTTATCTCCCTTTTCCCCAAACTACTCATGGAGGGCTATACATAGCTGATTCCAATTTTGAATAGAACCTGAGGCAAGGCTCCTGAACCATTGTAAAGCTTTCCCCTTGAATGAGGATGCCAGCAATTTGACAGCAACTTGCATCTCATTGATTTCATGAATTGCACAAAGGTTGGCAATGTCTTTAACATGATCACTAGGAGTAGTCTGGTTCTCTCCAGTGAAGTATGGAATGTTCTTCAATGCTACAACCAGGGATTGGATGTTGTGCATTGAGAGAAAGTGGGCTGCTACCAGTGAAATTGACATACGGATTTAGTGGTTGCACCATTCTGATTGGCCTGAGAACCCTTGTTGATTGGATGAAAGGCCTACTAGGTGGAGGTGTTGACAAGGTTCTATTAGGTGGAGATGGAGATCTTTGAGCTCTTCTTCCCCTTCTTTCTCTTCCTGGAGATAGGTGTAGATGAACAAATAATCCTTCCTCCCTAGTTCTTGACCTGGTCTGTATTCTTCTCATAAATTTGCCAGGCTTGGACTGCTGAAACCAGTGGATTATGCTTCTTTTGGAGTCACCAGATGTGTGATTTTAAGCTCCTTCAAAGCTGGAACTTACAACAAGTGCACATCGATCTTGTTGTAATAAAAGTGATGTAACGTCCTCATTTTAGTACTTTAGAACAAGTAATTTTTTTTTTTTTTTTTTGATAAATGCTTCCTAGTTCTAAATACATAATTTAGAACTCACAAATCAAAACAACCATTCTTATAAACAGATAACCATATGCATTTGTAATGACTTGGAGTACCTCCGATCTATTCATTCCATGACTTGGTAATCTACCGATCTATTCATGAGTATCAAGAGTTGGCGTTTTTATTTTAACACCTCACTCTTGTGGTTCTCTTCCCTAATCTGGGATTCAGAATGCTCTATCCAAGGAACCTATCTGAATAATTGTTACCATTATTCATCGGCATCTCGTCCCTTAGACTAGGTGACATAGGACAACGCAATCAGTAGCTTGCGATACTTTGGCCAAAGATTTGAAACATATGCTTATGTCTCATATTCCTTGATGGCATACTCATCAATCTGGAATACGTCCATCACCCCATTCCTTTGTTATGTAGAATGTCTTATACTGACTTCTGACAGTCTCTCCTGCCCCAAGTTATTCACTCAGGAACGGATTAGTAAAATGACAACGTTATAAGGATGCTCCCGGGGACTAGGGATATGCTGACATACTGGGTCAACCCTAGTTAACCCAGTGTGTCAAGATACCCCGAGTCTCCTGGGGCAGCCTTATAACATGACCACGTTCCTAATCAGTCCCAGAGTAAAACTTGTTCGAGTTTAAGGTGTAAATCTTAACGATCAATGCGAAGGGTGTCGCCATAAGTCACCTGCATTGTTGTATCTTTGAGAAGATCCTAATCTTCTCGAAGGTACAACCCTGCAATCGACTTGTGCCATCAACCTTCAAATCCACCTCGATAAGATCTACTAAATTTTAAGGTGTTACTTACGTTGAGTTAAAATTATACTATCAGTCGCTCCCTTAAGGGTAGTCTTTCCCAGTCCTTGGGTTCCTCACCTTAGAATTACCTTTCTTAATAAAACCCATTACACAAGAGAAGTTTAATAAGATTGAGGTCCTATCAAGGAGTTCATAGAAAAACATAAATCTAAATCAACGAAATTGGACAATAACCCATAATCTTCACATGAGATTGCTAACCATACCCTTTTTAGGTTTATATCAGTTCTCATAACTGAAATTATATCTTACTTATTAGCATCGAGATATAGTGATTAAGAGTCCAATTAAACGTTGTCTTGACTTAGATCAAGACTAGGAAGTAATAATTTATTCAGCTCGTTTAGCTTCCTGCTCAGGTTTATTTTAACCTTAGCTTCCCGAAAGACAGTGATCTAAATTCCAATTTAGCTTTAGATAGAACATAATAGAACTACTAAACAATCTTAAGTATTCAGTCACATAACCTTGCAAGCTTACTTAGATAATCACAAAAGTCTCCAGTTATACAATAATAACAATGCTCTTAAGATCATTCGAACCGAAGAAGATCAAACCATCAAGATACGAATACAAACACATAAGTAACAAATACCTCTTTTCATTCCTTTCAAGGCTAATCAAATACATTTATTTCATTCAGCATATTTGATACAATACTCAACAGCCAAAGAACATCTTTCTTCAAGTAGTACATTTAGATAATCAAATTGAAGTTCATCGTAAAACCAAATTAAACAATTTGAACATCATATCAGATCTGCGTGCCTTTACCACTTACGGCAGCCATCTGCAAAAATTGTCAACACGGGTCAGTTCGGTGAACTGAGCATGATAAGCACTAACTCTTAAAACAAATGCAATCCACCAATTGCTCTCATTGAACAACCTGTTTAAATGAAATCATTTCACCAAACATGTAGACATATTTCAGACTATGCTCTTTTGTAATTCAAACATGACTATAAACGCGTAACTCATATTATAGTTACTAAATAGTCCTAGATACTTTTCAGATATTTCTTCATAAATATAAGTGACCAAGAAGAACAAATGTATCCAAAACAACTATCCATCTGAATCCCAAGGACAGCAAACATCCGACAGACCATTACATTCAACATAATAAAATGAATATCATAACAATTCATGAATCCATCAGTATGTTAAAACAATTCCAACAGTTAAATATAAATATATCAACATATACATTACAGCAGAAGAGAAAGAAACCGAGACATTCAGATTTCCCTTCCAATCATGCTCATGACTGTACCATCCTCTCAAGAGTAATGCATTCACATTATACGCATGCGACTAAGCCAGTCGAGACCACAGGAAGAACTACAGTTCGTCAAAAATTCAAGTATAAAAATTACCTGTAGCTTACTGAGCAATACAATAGCCCTCATGGCAAGGCAGTAATAAATAATCCAACAAATAGACTTAACATAGCTTTCCATATTATTCAACAAACGAGAAAATATCCAACGCCATCGCTTGTCAAGGCACAACTATTAACTCTTTATCTCAGTCAAGCACAAGACTAGATAATCACAATAACAGAAGACGTAACCATGCACAATCACAACATCAATCCCACTGAGTCGAAACACTCAGCAACATACAGCTCAATCTAATCCCTACTAACACAGCAAGGACTTAAATCCAAAGCCGAAATCAAAAGAACAACCTCTTTATCACAGTCAAACAAGAGGCTAGATAACATTAAAACAAATGATGTTTCCTTATGCATATATAGTGACATTCATACTGAATCTAACACAAACATGCACAACTTCATTTAACTGAAACAAATCCTTATGATAATACAGCCATGACTTATATTAGAAGTCATTTTCAAGAAAAATAATCACAACAAGGTCTTCACAGAAGCTGAAATTCCATATCAGTATTTTCCTCAAAGTTTCATCCTAAGCCAAGCTACTACGGAATACAACAGGGTCTCAAACCGAGTAAAATTTGTAAAGAAAACCCTTCCTTTAAATTTCCACAGAAGTGAACAGAAAGGAACACAAGAATGTTAAGAAGGAGTCTGAACGATATGCATGCACAACGAGGGTTTAAATCGAGAGTCGAGCCAACTCGCAACATATCGAGATCTCCAACAAATCACAAACAACTAATGCTCATAAACAAGGCTTAGATTGAAGTTGATTTCATGCGACAACAATTCAAGAATCCCAATAGTATTCCCAGCAAAACTTCTACAGAAGTCGTAATTCAAGATACATATCAAGGACTCCAACTGAATCAATATCTTAAGTAATCTCAACTAAACATCAGCATTCGAAACTAAGCTTAAGCAGAAGACGAAACATACGAAACATAAAAAGAACTCCAACTGAGTCTGTACCAATGATATTCACTGCTAAGCAACAGTATTCATAACAAAGCAACAGAAGTCGTAATACCAGTTACTTTTCAAGGACTCCAACTGAGTCTAACTAATAAGTATTCACATTCATGACTTCTACAGAAGTCCAAAATATATGAAACATTCCAAGGACTCCACAGAGTCATTTTTGTATATATATTCCTTGCAAACTTTCAACGGATTATATCCCAAAAATTGCAACACAGGGAGGACTTCTACAAAGTCACATTCAAATAGTATAAACACAAGCAAGTTATCCAACCAGAAGTAACTTAAAGTATTATAGCAAGATCCAACAAGATTCAGCAACCATAAAAGTACAGCCGGTTTCAAACGAAGCGAAACCACAAGGAAGATTAAATACAGAAACTATTCCTTCAAGGTCTTCTAAAGATCCGAGATTCCTAATTTCACAGGAAAAGAAGAACCAAAACAATGCTTCCAACCAACTGAATTGAAATCACCTGAACAGAGTTGTTCTAATGAAATCATTTGAAGGAAAGCAGGATTTTTAAAAGTTAGGGCCTAACATGCCTGGTAATGCCGCTTAAAAATCTGAAGAAGACCTCTGAAAGAGCTCGAGCCTTCTCCTCTTCTTCCACGTTAGTTTCAACAACAATAATTTGTTATTTCCATGCTTTATAAACTTTCCTCGACAAAGAAAAGAGCTAGTTATTCTCATAGTTGCCATGCAACACCAAGTAGACTGGTTCGAAGAACCAGTGATCAAACAGAGGGAAAACCGGAGCGCATGGAAAACCAAACAAACAACCAGTTTTCCATTTTACATGTCTTCCCGAGAAATCCGAGCTCGGAAACCGAGTTCTTTAATTGCATTAACTCCAAAATTCCCGCTCAATCTCCATTGCCACCGACCACCATAGTTGGCGATGGACAAATGCAAACCAAAGACCATTTCCAAATTTGGTGACTCACAGTCGGCCTCGATGGCCATTTGAAACCTCAGCTAAATCCTTGTCCTTCATGCTTATCCCCTTCATTTAATGCCATAGAAACTACCGCCCATGGCTCACACCCCTTCATAGGTCCCCTTCCCCCACTAACATTAGTTAGGTTAGAAACATAGGTTAGATCATAAGGTGATACTTAGTCTAACTTCCTTAGTGCTAGGTTGCTAACCTTAGGAACATTTAGCTTATAGCTTAGGGCTAGGTTAGATTAACACTAATCCAACCCATAGGTTATTAACCTTAATAAATCCAGTTTAGGTCTAACAATTAGAATCGTTCAGTATAAGAACCAACAAATATACATTCACGAAAAGGATTCATTCCAGCACTGATAATAAGCTAGTAGTATAAATGTATCTGAATTTATTACCTGGCTCAAGATCAAGACCTTCCTGATATTACGATATCGGGAACCAATTCATTTAACAAGATCACCTGAGTTAACTCCCTGAATTGCTCATTCCACACATTCGACCTTCGCAACCTTCGTAAGGTCTATAATTTTTGTTCATCCGAATAAACTTAAAACATCTCTTGGATCAATGCCACTGATCCAAGGATGAGTCATATAGATGGGTAAATCCACAATTCATTCCAAAATCAGATTAAACTCAGGTGCAAAAATGAAAGAAATAAAAGAGTCCAAGCATATCCTGGCTCAGTCAAAGATCTTCAAATGCAAAGAAGATACAATCTATATCAAGCATGACTTCACAATCAAAGGAACACATCCTTTTATAGAAGAAATCATATATCAACACTTGAATGCCCAGGAGGAAGTAACAATAGTTCAGGGTGTTACATGCTTCCCTCCTAAAAGATTCATCGTCCCGATGATTACATATTTGATTTACCTTCAGGTCAACCAATTTATTAGTTCACAATACAATGTGACTATTTCCAACTTGAATAGTTTCAGAAATCAATGTCACGATACATTTTATTCAGCCTGAATAATGTTTGCCTCAATCTGGCTTTCATATGATCATGAAAAAGATAAGTTCATAAAAAAATGTTTTGTCAACAGATTTCATCCTGTTGAAAAAGAAAAGGAAAAGCAATTTTCATCTCTTCCAGATTTTCCCAAGTTGCACTTTCTTCGTTAAATTGGTCCCACTGGACCTTACATCATTGTATTTCACGATTTCTCAAATGCAATTGGTTAGTTTCAAAGCACTCGTGTGGGTTTAACCACGATTATTCCTGGGTCTTGGACCTGCAAGGAATTCCAATTTAAAACATGTGACAGATCTGAAACGTATTTCTTAAGCAAAGAAATATGGAAAACATCATGCATGTGAGATAAAGTAGGTGGTAATGCTAATCGATAAGCTATAGGATTGATTATCTCGACAATTTTGAAAGGTCCCACAAAACAAGGTGACAACTTGGCAGCCTTGCCAAAAGTTATAGAACTCTTTCTGGGTTTAACACGAAGAAAAACCTTCTCACCCAACTCAAACCTTGATCAACCCGCTTAAGGTCAGCATAGCTCTTCTACCTATCTGCTGCTTCCTTTAATCGTTCACGAATCAGCTTAACTTGCTGTTCCATTTCAGTGAGGATCTCTGGTCCAATTACCACTCTATCCTCAACACTATCCCAGCTAACAGGGGTTCTACACTTCCTTCCATAAAGTGCTTCAAATGGTGCCATTTTAAGAGATGAGTGATAAGTGTTGTTGTATGTGAATTCAACTAATGGAAGATACTCTTCCCATTTATATTGTTGATCCATGCAATACATTTGCAACATGTCTTCCAACACTTGATTTACTCTCTCAGTTTGTCCATCCGTTTCCGGATGATATGCAGAACTGAAGTTTAGTTTCGTTCCAAGAGCTGTATTAAGCGTTTGCCAAAATCTTGACGTCATTCTAGGATCTCTATTAGATATAATCAATTCTGGTACACCATGCAATCTAAAAATTTCATGTACGAATCTTTTGGCCAAAGAACTGGTGAATCATCCTTTAGATTTCCAGTGATGAAATGAGCTACCTTAGTTAGTTTATCTACAACTACCATGATAACATCATGTTTGTTCCTAGACATAGGTAACCCTTGTACAAAATCGATGCTTATTACTTGCCATTTGTCTGCGGTATGCTATGAGGATATAACAGTCAAACAGGTGCATGTGTTTCGCCTCAACCCACCGACATTCAGACAATGAGTCACAAAATCAATGACATCCTTTTTCATACCTTTCCAAAAGTATTGTTATTTCAGATTAGCAAGCATTTTTGTGATACCCAGTGTCAGAGAAAGGTGAATTATGAAATTCAACTAACAACTTCTTTCTCAAATCATTCAAAGATAGGTACGTATACCCTATTTTCATAACGTAAGATTCTTTCATTATCAAAATGAAATCCCTTATACCTTTCATCATTAGGTTCTCACAAGCAAGTGCTGCTTTTACTTGCTGAAAGTATGTATCAGATTTCGAGGCACTTTTTACCTCATCCTTAAACTAAGTTCTTAATGTTATAAGAGCAGAAATGTGCTTCCTACGACTTAGAGCATCCGCTACTCTATTCTCTTTCCCTTTGATGTAGCTAATATCAAAATCATATTGTGATAAAAATTCTAACCACCTTCTCTATTTGGCATTTAGATTAGGCTGAGTGAAAATATATTTCAGTCCTAAGTGATTAGTTTTCAACTCAAAAGGTTTCCTAAGTAAATAGTGTCTCCAGACTTGAAGCGCATGAACAATGGCGTAAAGCAAGCTCCAAATCATGAGGAGCATAATTCAGCTCATGTAACTTAAGTTTTCTACTTTCATATGCTATGACTTGATCATTTGTTGTAACAAAACACCTCCAAGGCCTTCCCGAAGCATCCGTTGCAATAGTAAAGCTCCCATTAGGTCCTGCAGTAAGCTAATATAGGTGCGAAGTCAACTAGCTTTTTAGACTTTTGAAAGCCGCTTCACACTTATCATTCCAAATAAATTTCTTATCCTTCTTCAGCAATGAAGTTATCGGTGCAGCCACTTTAGAAAAATCCTTAACAAATTTTCTATAAGTAACAAAGCAAGACCCATGAAGCTTCTTACTTGCGTGCACATTCTTTAGTGCGAGCCACTCGATTATTGCCACTATTTGAAGGATCTACAGCAATTCCTTCCTTGCTAATGACATGACCCAAATAGTGAACTTGAATCAAAGAAAGAACATTTGGATAACTTACTATACAACTTTCTTTTTCTCAAAATTCCCAAAAATATCTTCAAATGCTCATTGTGCTCCTCAAAATTTTAGAATAAATGAGAATATCGTCCAAGAATACAAGTACAAACTTGTCCAAATATTCTTGAAAGATATTATTCATTAAGTTCATAAAAGTTGTGGGTGCATTAGTTAATTCAAAAGGTAGAACCGTGAATTCATAATGTCCGTACCTTGTTTGGAAAGTTGTTTTATGAATATCTTCTTCTCTAATCCTTAATCGATGATAACAAGATCAAAGATCTATCTTAGAATAAACCGCTGCCCCACGGATCGATCAAATAGATCATCGATCCTTGGAAGTGGGTATCATTCTTGATTGTTGCTTTATTCAACATCCGATAATCAATACACACAACCTAAGTGTTCCATCCTTCTTTTTCACAAATATTATCGGCGCTCCCAAGGTGAAACACTTGGTCTAATCAAACCTTTAGACAAAAGTTCTTGCAATTGTGCCTTAAGCTCGACTAACTCTGTAGTAGTCATCCGATAAGGTGCTTTGGAAATAGGTTCCGTTCCTGGTTTGATTTCGATGGTGAAGTCAAATTCCCTCTTGGGTGGTAACCCTGGTAATTCCTCCGAGAAAAACATCCTTGAAACTTTGTAACAGAGGAAATCGTTTCATGGAATCACCATCTTCTTCTGAAAATTCAGATATCTTTACTGCATAAAGGGTACATCCTTTGTTTTTAGCCTTTTTAAGCTGCATAGCTGACAGTTTTCTAACTGAAATTTCCCGTTTCACACCTTGAATCTCTGTTGATTTCAGCCGATCATCTAAACATTTTATATTCTTTTCATAGCAGTCTACTTTTGCTTTATGGTCAGCTAACCAATTGACACCAATGACAATGTCGTAAGACCCCAAAGGTGTAACATAGAGGTCAACTTCCATGGAAAAGTTAGGTAAGTCAAGGACTACCCCAAAAAGACACATACTCACTGTATGAACAGAGTTATTACCATACTGTACAGTCCAAGATTTATCCATTTTTCCAGCTTTTCTTTTAAGTTTAGAAGCAAGTTTACTAGAAATGAAACATTTAGTAGCTCCTGTATCAAAAATAATAGTGACAGGTATGCCAAATAACTTACCCGGAACTTCTATAGGTGTCACTTGCTTTTCAGCTTGCTTGTCTGCTACTGCAACATGTATCTTATGCTACTGATTACAATCATCCTTCTTCAAAGGGCACTGATTTGCATAGTGGTCTTTGCCACAATTGTAGTAGCCTCATACAGGTCCCTTTTTAGGCTCAAAATTGCCTCCAGCCTTGTAATTATCATGTTGTCCTCCATAGGCTTATGCCCATTGTTATAATTTTTGGCAAAATTATCCCTTACATTTCAAGCAGCTTATTTACTATTGCTTTCTTACTATCATCCCCTGGAAACTTACTTTTGTTTCCAAACTTTTTCCATGGTCCCTTTTTAGGTGCAAGTGAAGTTGAAGAAGGGTTTGCAATCTTCTTCCGCACTTCCTCTTTATGAGTAGAAATAGCCTTTAATTTCTGTTCTTGTCGTATGGCCTTTTCAACAACTCCTTCCATAGTGGTTGGACTGTGAACATCGACCTCTCCTCCTATCACGAGGATTTAGTCCCATGATGAATTTCCGTATTTTGAACTTCTCGTCAGTTTGATACTACGGTACATACTTGAGGAGTTTTGTAAACCGCTCCCAGTATTCAGTTACCGTTAGCTTCCCTTGAGCTAAGTTCTAGAATTCTGTCATTTTCTGATCATAGAAAAGTTGTGGCAGCCAACGTTGCCTAAAATAGCCTTTAAATTGATCCCAAGTAACATTGGTCTCATCAATATTTAGCTCAGCTTTACGGCTATCCCACCACGAAGATGCTTCGTGGGAAAGCTGATAGGCTCCCCAAATAGCTTTGGTTTCCTTTGAGAAGTTTCTTATTGCAAAGTACTTCTCCATTTCAGTTGAGCCAATTCTCAGCTCCATCTCCTAATGTGGTGCCATCATATTTAGGTGGGCTTATCCTTTTTATATCATTAGTGAGTTCTGCTGCCAACCTGGCCTTTTTGTTTTCTGGTTGGACAGGTGCATTTCCAGCATTAATATCAACACCCATATCGGGGTTGTCCTCAGGAGGTTGTTGATTGTTATTACCAGCTTCATCATCCTCCTCATTTCCCATCACTTGCTGTTCAAGTACAGCTAAACGATCTCTTGTGTCCAATAGGGCAGCAAGGATCTCATCAAGTTTTTAGGTTGTTTCGCCCCTCCTTCAGGTGGAGCATTATTCGCAATGTTCCCCTTGTTCTAACCATTTTTGTTACAAGAAAATTCAATTTTTTATCATATTTTGGACACAATAGGTCCAAGAGTTGCAACCTTCAGCTCTGATACCAAGATGTAACGTCCTCATTTTAGTACTTTAGAACAAGTAAATTTCTATTTTTTTATAAATGCTTCCTAGTTCTAAATACATAATTTAGAACTCACAAATCAAAACAACCATTCTTATAACAGATAACCATATGCAGTTATAATGACTCGGAGTACCTCCGATCTATTCATTCCATGACTTGGTAATCTACCGATCTATTCATGAGTATCAAGAGTTGGCATTTTTATTTTAACACCTCACTCTTGCGGTTCTCTTCCCTAATCTGGGATTCAGAATGCTCTGTCCAAGGAACCTATCTAAATAATTGTTACCATTATTCATCGGCATCTTGTCCCTTAGACTAGGTGACATAGGACAACGCAATCAGCAGCTTGCGATACTTTGGCCAAAGATTTGAAACATATGCTTATGTCTCGTATTCCTTGATGGCATACTCATCAATCTGGAATACATCCATCACCCCATTCCTTTGTTATGTAGAATGTCTTATACCGACTGACTTAGCTGACGAGTCTCTCTCGCCCCAAGTTATTCACTCAGGAACGGATTAGTAAAATGACAACGTTATAAGGATGCTCTCGGGGACTAGGGATATGCTGACATACTGGGTCAACCCTAGTTAACCCAGTGTGTCAAGATACCCGAGTCTCCTGGGGCAGCCTTATAACATGACCACGTTCCTAATAAGTCCCAGAGAGTAAAACTTGTTCGAGTTTAAGGTGTATAAATCTTAACGATCAATGCAAAGGGTATCGCCATAAGTCACCGCATTGTTGTATCTTTGAGAAGATCCTAATCTTCTCAAAGGTACAACCATGCAATCGACTTGTGCTATCAACCTTCAAATCGCCTCGATAAGATCTACTAAATTTTAAGGTGTTACTTACATTGAGTTAAAATTATACTATCGCCGCTCCCTTAAGGGTAGTCTTTCCCAGATCCTTGGGTTCCTCACCTTAGAATTACCTTTCTTAATAAAACCCATTACACAAGAGAAGTTTAATAAGATTGAGGTCCTATAAGGAGTTCATAGAAAAACATAAATCTAAATCAATGAAATTGGACAATAACCCTTAATCTTCACATGAGATTTCTAACCATACCCTTTTTAGGTTTATATCAGTTCTCATAACTGAAATTATATCTTACTTATTAGCATCGAGATATAGTGATTAAGAGTCCAATTAAATGTTGTCTTGACTTAGATCAAGACTAGGAAGTAATAATTTATTCAGCTCATTTAGCTTCCTGCTCAGGTTTATTTTAACCTTAGCTTCCCGAAAGACAGTGATCTAAATTCCAATTTAGCTTTAGATAGAACATAATAGAACTACTAAACAATCTTAAGTATTCGGTCCCATAACGTTGCAAGCTTACTTAGATAATCACAAAAGTCTCCGGTTATACAATAATAACAATGCTCTTAAGATCATTCAAACCGAAGAAGATCAAACCATCAAGATACGAATACAAACACATAAGTAACAAATACCTCTTTTCATTCCTTTCAAGGCTAATCAAATACATTTATTTCATTCAAAGCATATTTGATACAATACTCAATGACCAAAGAACATCTTTCTTCAAGTAGTACATTTAGATAATCAAATTGAAGTTCATCATAAAACCAAATTAAACAATCGAACATCATATCGATCTGCGTGCCTTTACCACTTATGGCAGCCGTCTCAGTAAAAATTGTCAACACGAGTCGATTCGGTTCGGTGAACCGAGCATGATAAGCACTAACTCTTAAAACAAATGCAATCCACCAATTGCTCTCATTGAACAACCCGTTTAAATGAAATCATTTCACCAAACATGTAGACATATTTTAGACTATGCTCTTTTGTAATTCAAACATGACTATAAACGCGTAACTCATATTATAGTTACTAAATAGTCCTAGATACTTTTCAGATATTTCTTCATCAATATAAGTGACCAAGAAGAGCAAATGTATCCAAAACAACTATCCATATGAATCCCAAGGACAACAAACATCAAACAGGACCATTACATTCAACATAATAAAATACTATTAACAATTCATGAATCCATCAATATGTTAAAACAATTCCAATAGTTAGATATAAATATATCATATACATTACAAATGTAAGAGAAAGAAATTTTAGATTTCCCTTCCAATCATGCTCATGACTGCACTGTCCTCTCAAGAGTAATGCATTCACATTATACGCATGCTTATGACCGAGCAATACAAGTATAAAAATTAACTGTAGCTTACTGAGCAATACAATAGCCCTCATGGCAAGGCAGTAATAAATAATCCAACAAATAGACTTAACATAGCTTTCCATATTATTCAACAAATGAGAAAATATCCAACGCCATCGCTTGTCAAGGCACAACTATTAACTCTTTATCTCAGTCAAGCACAAGACTAGATAATCACAATAACAGAAGACGTAACCATGCACAATCACAACATCAATCCCACTGAGTCGAAACACTCAGCAACATACAGCTCAATCTAATCCCTACTAACACAGCAAGGACTTAAATCCAAAGCCAAAATCAAAAGAACAACCTCTTTATCACAGTCAAACAAGAGGCTAGATAACATTAAAACAAATGATGTTTCCTTATGCATATATAGTGACATTCATATTGAATCTAACACAAACATGCACATGACTTCATTTAATCGAAACAAATCCTTATGATAATACAACCATGACTTATATTAGAAGTCATTTTAAAGAAAAATAATCACAACAAGGTCTTCACAAGCTTCTAAATTCCATATCAAGTATTTTCCTCAAAGTTTCATCCTAAGCCAAGCTACTACGGAATACAACAGGGTCTCAAACCAAGTAAAATTTGTAAAGAAAACCCTTCCTTTAAATTTCCACAGAAGTGAATAGAAAGGAACACAAGAATGTTAAGAAGGAGTCTGAACGATATGCATGCACAGTGAGGGTTTAAATTGAGAGTCGAGCCAACTCGCAACATATCGAGATCTCCAACAAATCACAAACAACTAATGCTCATAAACAAGGCTTAGATTGAAGTTGATTTCATGCGACAACAATTCAAGAATCCCAATAGTATTCCTAGCAAAACTTCTACAGAAGTCGTAATTCAAGATACATATCAAGGACTCCAACTGAATCAATATCTTAAGTAATCTCAACTAAACATCAGCATTCGAAACTAAGCTTAAGCAGAAGACAAAACATACGAAACATAAAAAGAACTCCAACTGAGTCTGTACCAACGATATTCACTGCTAAGCAACAGTATTCATAACAAAGCAACAGAAGTCGTAATACCAGTTACTTTTCAAGGACTCCAACTGAGTCTAACTAATAAGTATTCACATTCATGACTTCTACTGAAGTCTAAAATATACGAAACATTCCAAGGACTCCACAAAGTCATTTTCGTATATATATTCCTACAAACTTTCAATGGATTATATCCCAAAAATTGCAACATAGGAGGACTTCTACAAAGTCGCATTCAAATAGTATAAACACAACAAGTTATCCAACCAGAAGTAACTTAAAGTATTATAGCAAGATCCAACAAGATTCAGAACCATAAAAAGTACAGCCGGTTTCAAACAAAGTGAAACCACAAGGAAGATTAAATACGAAACTATTCCTTTAAGGTCTTCTTAAAGATCCGAGATTCCTAATTTCACAGGAAAAGAAGAACCAAAACAATGCTTCCAACCAACTGAATTGAAATCACCTGAACAGAGTTGTTCTAATGAAATCATTTGAAGGAAAGTAGGATTTTTAAAAGTTAGGGCCTAACATGCCTGGTAATGCCGCTTAAAAATCCGAAGAAGACCTCTGAAAGAGCTCGAGCCTTCTCCTCTTCTTCCACGTTAGTTTCAACAACAATAATTTTTTATTTCCATGCTTTATAAACTTTCCTCGGCAGAGAAAAGAGCTAGTTATTTTCATAGTTTCCATGCAACACCAAGTAGACTGGTTCGAAGAACCAGTGATCAAACAGAGGGAAAACCGGAGTGCATGGAAAACTAAACAAAAACAACCAGTTTCCATTTTGCATGTCTTCCCAAGCAAACCGAGATCGGAAATCGAGTTCTTTAATTGCATTAACTCCAAAATTCCACTCAATCTCCATTGCCACCGACCACCATAGTTGGTGATGGACAAATGCAAACCAAAGACCATTTACAAATTTGGTGACTCTCCAGGTCGTCGGCCGATGGCCGTTTGAAACCTCAGCTAAATCCTTGTCCTTCATGCTTATCCTGTTCATTTAATGCCATAGAAACTACCGCCCATGGCTCGCACCCCTTCATAGGTCCCCTTCCCCCACTAACATTAGTTAAGTTAGAAACATAGGTTAGATCATAAGGTGATACTTAGTCTAAACTTCCTTAGAAAATTTAGCTTATAGCTAGGTTAGATTAACACTAAACCTTAGGAACATTTAGCTTATAGCAAGATAAGAACCAACAAATATACATTCACGAAAAGGATTCATTAGGTTAGATTAACACTAATCCGATATCGGGAACCAATTCATTTAACCATAGGTTATTAACCTTAATAAATTTGTTTAGGTCTACATCTCTTGGATTAGAATTGATTCAAGGTGAGTCATATAAGAACCAACAAATATACAACATCAAAAAGGTGCAAAGAAAACCTATTACCACCATTAAGAGAAGAAATCATATATCGATACTTGCTGTGGAGGAAAATCACTTGTTGAAGCAAAAAAGAACTTCGACCAAAATCACTTGTTGCAAAAAAGGTGAAAGAAGAAGCTTGCTATCCAAAGAAATGTTCCCAAAAATGAGCCAAATATGGCTTTTTACAATGCATGGGTCGAGCCTGAGGAGAGAGAAAATGTGGGAGCCACTCCTCATTGAATGAAGATGCATTAAAATAGCATGGGCATCCTTATAGACCCTTTCCTTGAAATTTTGTCCATATCAAGAAGAATGCGACCCATTTTGCATTAAAATTGGTTGTTGAAACATCATTTCGGCCATTACCACATACTAGAGACATTTCTTGATTTTATATCTCCAAAATGAAACAAAATGCAAAATTGACCCCTTAATCTTGTAGAGAATTTCACCAGATTTCCATTTGATATAAAGAACGTGAAAACCGAGCCGGATCGAAAGATATGGCGATATGAAAATTTAGGGAAAAAACAGGCCAAAATTGGATCGGCAGCACAAAGTTTGAATTTTTTACCCGTTTGGTCTTTGGAAAAATTTTCAAATTTTCCCCATGCTCCACCACTTGGATGACACGTGTCAAGCTCTGATTCATCTATGGGTTCATCCTTTGAAATTTTCTTTCGGGCCCTTCCTTAAAAATTTTTGCCACTTGGACACGTGGCACTATTTTATTGGCTCGGGCTTGAGGGGCACTTTTCCCTTCGAAAATTTGGCATTTTTCACTTTGGGAAAATTTCCCATTTCCCCCGCACTCGCCACTTGGATGACACATGTCAAGATTCCATTCGATGGTGGGGGCAGCGGGCCAAAACTTTTACCTTTGAAAACTTTGACCGAAACTTGGAAAATTTTCTAAGTCCTTCTCTTTTCCCCGCCACTTCCTGGGACACATTCTCCCGCATCGGCCGATTCGGGCTTCCTTGTCCTTGCTTGTGGCTTTTTCACCTTTTCATGTCTCACACATCCCTCACATACTTTTGTCCCAACTATCCCGGACTACCTGGGACAAATATCTCCGAACTGCCCAAAATGGACTGTCTTTCAGAATCGGGCCGATTCGCCCCACGCGTACTTTTGTCTCAGTATGCCGTGAAACCGTGCGAAAAAAAAAAAAAGACTTAGGCAATTTTCTTTGCTTTCGGCTGATTTGGATTTTCGCATCCCGACGTCCCAATTGTCCCTAACCGTGCAAAACAAAAGACTTAGGCGATTTTCTTGCTTTTTCGGCCCCAAGCTTGGTACGAGGAACCTCAAGACGACCCAAACCCTTCAGACCCAAAATGCTTTAAAACATTCTGTAACCTTATTTTTGCATTGTTTTCATTTTTTCAACTTGTTGGGATTTCTTCTTGGATGGGAGAGTTAGAGAGAACCCGAGGGGGCACAAAAACACGATTTCGTGCCTTGAATCAATCTACTTGGTCAAGATCTGAATAATCTGATGCATGTTATCAAAATTACCTTGAGGGGTGAATTTTGGATAACATCTACTTTGTAGGATTTCTCGTGTGCACCCATCTTGTATACATCGGATTTATTTTCCATCCACATCGTCAGATCTTGTCTTATCTATCCGATATCGATTTCATTTGAGTTTTTAGGGTTTTTGTGTTTAGTTTGGTACATTAACTTGGATAGGTAACAAGCGCCAAAATTCTTGATCTACATCACCTATGTGGAGGAATCCCATGTACTTAAAATATATGCATGGTAAATATCCTACACCAATAGGAATATGCCTAGAATTACTTGACTCAACCTAAGACTCTCTTAAACTAACTTGTTCTTCACCGTGTAAACACTCACATTCTTATAGCACATCACAATGACCATGTTATAAACCTTATAATCCTCTAACCACCTCTGGATCCCATTAAAAACACTTAGCTTATAAGAAACATGCACCAAAAATACCGGACACCATGTTACTTTACCCAAGAAACACTCACCAATGCAATACATCATGATACACACCTGAATTGACATCAATGAACCAATGACAACACAAGAATCCCTTTCAAGTCAATTTTAGACTTGACATCAATGAAAACAACTAAGAAACTATGTCCAACAGGTCACCCCTATGATCCTTATCCTTCCCTCTCCTTATAATTTCATGGTACACATTTTACACTATTCCATTCGACACGCTACAACACTCATTCGACATGATATCGGGTATAAGATTCAATTAACTCTCCATGGTATAGTTTTCTTTTCTACTTTATGTTACCAAATCCTTATTCACAAGCATATAATGGGGAAAATATAGTCACTAAATCATGTATTTACTATGTACATCTAGCCCATAAATATTTCATTTATGGGCATGGCTCTTAAACAAGAGAATTACTCATTAATAACCCTTTACTTTGCTTTGAAATTTCTTTTCATTTTTATTACTTGATGTTCTTGACTGAAAACTTATAGTTTTTTCATACTTTTCAACATCCTACTTAGCTCGATTTAATTTTCTAACCTTTTAAGTGCCATGAACATGACCTCCCATTAGGAGCAGGAGTACCAGCGCTATTTTCCCCTATGGATGCCTTTTTCCTCTTTGTCTCTTTTTCTGATCTTTTGAATATTACTTCTTTCTTTTCTTATTTTATCACCCTTGGTTGGCCTTTCTCTTGTTATCAATGAAACCTAAGCAAAGGCATCGTATATATACATGCCTTTTGTAACCTCATTAGGTCAAAGCATTCAAGAGGCACTTTAGTATTACAAGGAGTTAATATATTTAATATACTACACCAAGGACTACATTTTGGCATTATAGGAGGTTTTATTCTAAATTACATACCACACACTTGCATTTGGGACAAAGTAGTAGTAACCTATTATTTCTATGTGTGACTAGCACTATGAAATCCTAGCTTAAGGGACACTATTTCAATAACACACACTAGAACTACATTGAGTCTAAAATGTATTACAACACTCAAAGTGAAAATCACTTTGGGGTAATTATCGAGGCCAATATGACTCAAGCATATATATATATTATTCATCTAATGTGCATTTGAGCATTGTGTAGGTAGCTAGGGTTTATTTTGTAGGTACATGTGTGATAAAGTAAATCTGATGTTACCTACAAAATACAAAGACATCGAGTGACAAAAAAATCATATCTTGATTCACTCCACGAAACCAGCACCCATGTCAAACAATAACACTTGGGCAACATTATCCCATTCGAGTGATCATGTCCTATCAATTTCCATATTATAGTTCTAGACACAGAGCTTACATAGCCTATAATCTCCCCTTTGAAATCAGTCTCCAGGTCTAGAATCATTTCATACCTACAGATACAAGTTGAGTCATTCTCTAAACCTTATCCATCGCTCTTTCTTGTGTTTCCTTTTCTTGATGTTGTTTATTTATTATTTTATATATCTAATCAACAGTTTCTTTATCTTAGATTTAATTTCATTAAATCAACATCCATCAATATTTTTTCAATCCAAGTTTAAGTAATCTTTCCTTAAAGAGTATGTTTGTGAACTTCAACAATTGCTTTCATATCAATGGCAGTTGTTGGAATTGAAGGTGGAATAGAAGCTAGAGGGGTAGTATTTGGAGAGAGAATTTTTTTATGTAGGTTAATAGAATTTAAACTTGATTCTTCAATTACTCATGTGTATATTTCCCTTTTTATACCCTCTTAGTTACCTTTGAAAATGTTTTCTTTCAATTATGTACTTCTACTTCAGGTATAGACTCGCAAAGATATCCTTGTGAGCTCATAGTCGGTGGTGGAAACTTCATGATCTCCCTTATTCAATGTGGCCTAGAAATTTTTACAAATTATTGACCTTAAGTATCAGTAACTAAGAGAGAAGTTGTCTTAGCTTTCTTGGTAAGAGCAGGGGGTATTGAGGAGTGTAGCCACAACATCATAGTTAGGAATTTTGAATTTTGATTAAGTATTCCTCTTTTTAACTTTCAACAATGGGATGGACCCAAGAGATTGGAGTATTTGATATTTTACCTTAATGTGTGCTTGTTGTTTACATTCCAAGTGCTAAAGGAAGAAGATAAGACCACAGTCTTTGAAACAACCTTGGTAGTTTCTTGAAGACAAGAAGAAATTCTTTGTATATTCCATTTTGGGTCCTGGAAGCACTTATTTTCCCCAAATCTCAAGCTTTAATGATTTATTATTCTTCATCATATTCTTCACTTTCCTCCTCTTCTTCTTTTTCTCCTTCATTTTTACTTTCCTCCTTTTCTTCTTCTTTTTGTTCAGAATCTTCCTTCTTATCCTCCTATTGAATATCATCTTTTTGTTGCTTTCCTTTTTGACTTAGCCTTTTATTCATGCATAAAAAAATTCCATATTCCTACCTGAGTGGAATAAGAAGGGGTTTTCTAGGTAAAGGTTACCTCTTGAGAATATTTAAATTCCATCAACATTTTAGTGTACCATTTATTAGTTCGTGAGAGAAAAGGAGCGATGAGATCATCGAGACCATCTTTCTCCTTGAATGACCAATCAATAGTTGGGAGAGGAGAATATTAAATAGAATCTTAAAATTTAGGAATTAGAAATTATGAATTGTCATCAACCATTCCTTATGGTACCTTGAATAATTTGAAATCTTTGATTTTTAAGAGAGTCATTCTTCCATGCATTCTTTTCATGACTTCAAATTCATCATCACAATATTTCTAGTAGTCTTCGATTGTGGGTGTATGTAAGTATGAAAAATGATTATTGTTTCTAATGAATTTATTAGTATCAAAGGATAATCTCTTCTGAAAAAGGATGCATATGAATAGGATAAATGGTTATTTGAATGTTTTGTGAATCAATAATTGATCTACAAGTGTAATTTCCTAGGGATATTGGGAATTGAATGCTAGAAACTTTCTTATCCCTACAAGTTATATGAAGAATATCTAGTTATCTGTAGAGTTCAATGAGAATGATATTATCATTACAATAGATGGGAAGTTTGTATGGAATTCCTTCAAATTCTGTAGTTATTATGTATGATAATCTTGTAAATTAAATGAATATGCTTCCATATACTACTATTATCTACTTCTCTTCTAAAGAGATTATGTTAGTAACACATCCCTCAATAAATCTAACTATAAACATGGTGAAGGAATCTTTAACCCTTCGAAATGGATTTTACTATTTTCAAATGTTAATTGATTATGAATTTCATAGATTGGGATATTTTTCCTACTACCCCCGGCTTGATAAGCCAATCCAAATCCTATATCCAACAATAGTATATCTAAAATTGTTTCCCTAGATTTGGATCACGTGTAAGATGGATTAGTTAATATGAAAATCGCAAATCAATTCTATTAAAATAGAACGGGTTTATGATGCCATTAAAAAGATAGGGATGATTGTGGTTTCTTTCATTAAATAAAGTAGGTAAAACTCTTTCATATTTGAATCCTACACAAAAGAAAACTTGAAATCTATTAGTTTATTTTTTTGTGGTTAGGGGAAATACCTCGGTTAGATCCCTAAACCTTTTAAAGAGATAAAGAGAATTTATTTATGTAAAATGAAAACAAACATTAAATAAAAATGACAAGTATACTTGACTCAGATAGTATGACAATTACAATTGTGATTCACCAAAAATCACATGGAGATCACAATCCAATCGCAGTTATGATTCCCACTGTGTTGAAATTTTGTTAAAATAGATATGCATGAAGTTAGATCTATCCTTTTTTCTTCTTGTTTCCTTCTTCAAGACCTACAAAACCAATATATGTGAGAAAGAGAGAAATAAAACTCAAGTATAGGATGTCAAGAGTTGTTAAGAGAGATGAAATGATGTGAGAGGGTGATTTTATAGATTTAGAGTGCATAGGGGAATGGGACACACATGGGTGCAATGATAGGGTCCATAGTGCATTAGGGATGTACATGGGTAGGTGGGATGGATATAATTAAATGTGAGTGGGTGAGGGTTAGTAAATGAGTAGTGACGTGTCTTTTAGCTCCATTTTGTGGGGAAACTAGATTTTTTTGGTATTTTAATGTTTTATAATGTTTTTGTGTTTTTGAATAAGGGACCTTATGCGCAAGGTGCATTTTCTAGTGTCTACATTTTTCCCCTTTTTAGGCTATGTGTTATAGCAGACAAGATATAATGTAAAAATTGAAGACAAGATGGGGGTCATCTAACCCTATGATGGTTGTTGTCATTGTCACAGGCTTAGATGGTTGATTGGATAGACAGGAACTTGGAAATGCAATTGATGGTCCACTTCATCTAGAGTCTATGAAGGGATTAATAGGTTGATTTTGTGAGGTAGAGACTATAGAGTCATTGAATGATGATTTTCTAATTGGGTGTCATAGAATCAAACGGGAAGGGTTTTTTGTATGATTCCCCCCTAAAGTGACAATTTTTGGGGTTGCATGTTTCCCATGCGGGATAAAAAGTGGCGATTAAAGATGAGGTAGAAATTGATCCTTAATAAAAGGCATGGTGAATGAAAACTAGGACAATGTTTCCCAAGTCATTTACATGTGAAAAATTGATGATTGGTATGCATAAAGGTATAATGTAAGAATTGAGAATTTTTTGGGTGAAGAGATTGAGTTGACGATTTTAGTGATTAAAAATTGATGACGAATGACCTAGTTGGGTGAGTTAATGAGAGACATTAATGCAAGTGAGGTAGTGAGCTATGTGGTGGTGGATGAGTTGGATGTGACCTAGGAGTGAGTTGGGAGTGATTTGGATGAGATGAGGGAAAGTCGGGTTAAGTTGGGCACGTTAGAAGTGACATTGGTTGAGTTAGATGAGTTGGTAGGTGAGTTGGATGTGGTCGGCAAGTTGATAAGTGACCGGCTTAGGTGGGTGAGATGGCCTTGGTCATGTTGGGAAATTTTTAGGTGAGTTAGTTCACATTGGGTGAGTTGGAGGAAAGTTAGTTCACGCTAGGCGAGTTGGAGACATTTCCCGAGTTGGGAAGTCGCAAGTTGGTAAGTGATTTGGTTAGGGTGATCTCATGCGAGTTCATTGTGGTGCTTGAGTTGCAATAGTGACTTAGAGTGTCGGTGTGGGGTGAAGGAAAATATCACAAATGATAAGAAATTTTGTGTAGGTTAGGGTATTTGGTCGAGTCACATATACAACTTGGTAGGGTGTGTAGAATTTGTAACGACGGAGTGAATCGGTTCACTTGGGAGAGCTGGGGAGGAGTTTGGTGGGGAGGTTTTTAATGTTAGGGTAAGAGAAATAGAGTAAGGGAAAAAAAAATTTAGTGACTTACAATGTTAGGTGGGATGGAGGGTAAATCGGGGTGAGTTGAAGGAGGGTTAGGTCATGGTGTAAATGAGGGCTCATAACAAGCTAAGTCAAAAATGTGGAGGTTAGTGATGATTGGAAGAGCGGGGTGAGCAGGATGTTAAAGATTTAAAGCACCGAGAGGGGGATGTGAATCGGTGCGAGATAAGAACTTTCACATTCATTTTCCACTTCCCTTAGTTTATTACAGTTAAACTATATTTATTTCCATAAGCACACAATGTTGACCATGAAAGATATGAAGAGAAATAAACACACATACACATGAGAAGACTAGATATAATGTGGGAAACCGTTTCAGGATAAAAACCCATCGAAACCAATTCATTATCTTGGAAAATTTTCCTATGTAGTTATAATGATTTCCCAATTGAGCTACAACTAAATCTGGAGCTATAACTCTAAAAATTTAACCAAGCCACTACCCAACCTTCAACAAGCCACAACTCCCAAATCTGATTCAGCACCCACTAATCTTTAGTAAGACACCACTTACAATTAGCTTCAACACTGGAATTTAATCAAATACAACTAATATTTTGTAGGCCACTACCCACAAGGAGGCTATAAGGCCATCGATCTAAGCTATAACTTAGGCGATATTATACATTCATTTTATCATTTACACACCTTGTTGCACATTCAACATATTATGATCATGATTTTACTTACCTCTTCCGGTCTCTCTCCACATGCATTCATTACACTTGATTTTATGTTTGATTGATCTTTTTCCTTTCTCTTTTCGCACATAGCTTTGGTCTCTTTCATATCTTCATTTATTGTCTCTTGTAGATCTCCTCTTCTTCAACAATGGATTTTCTCGTAGGTCTCTTCTCAATAAATTTTATTTTAATAACAATGTATCCTTCCTCTCTCTCTCTACAACAAATCTAAAATTATCTACACCCTTTCTCTCCTTTTCATCGGTAGATTTATTTCTTCATGATCTAAACACATTAATGAGTTCCTCCTTCTTCATTAGATATTCATTGGATAACAATATCTCCTTCCTTTGTAGGAATCTTTATGATTGTAGTTTGATTAGCATATGTTCATTTGAAGATATTCATTTACAATCTTGTCTCATCTCTCCTTCAACATATTTATATATTCATTGATAATCTTGTTTATTTTCATTCTATAACTCTTAGATAGTTTTCCTTGTTTCTCTATTTCTTGACTTGTTGCATTATACTTAGAATTCAGTTTTTATAGTAAATAAACACTACTCATCATTTCCTTAGCATGTCGTGCACCCTACCACACACTGTATACGTTTATAATTTTTTTATATTAAATGAATGCCACCTACATAGGATTTACTCTCTCGATATTTGGCTTTAAAATTTGTCTATATTTTCTAAATCCATTCAATATTCAACATGTTATTTGTAGAGAAAGGAACATTTATGAGACAATTTCTAAAAATAGATTTCTCATCATTCTAGGATTTTCAAATCGATTAAAAATAACGATCCGCATTTCCTCACTAATATTTAATTATGCCTAGAAATCAAGATTTTAGATTTCATGATATTGAGGATGTAATAAGTTTTCCACAAAGTCAAAGAGCATTCAATTCGGACTCCTTGAGGTTGAAATATTTCAGTCCGGGTCTGGATTTTTCATGAAGCAAAAGTTCCATATTATTACACATAGTTCATAGTACACTACCTTTTGATCATTTTGAAAACATTTATCCATTTCTTTCATTGATCGAGATAAATCAAACTTATTCAATATAGAAAAGGTTCATCTGTCACATCACATATTTGCACTCCCTATTTCCTTGTATCGTGGCTTTATCTAGTCTTCCACAACTTTCCTTCTTTACTCGTAGATTTATCTAGTCCTTCACGACTTTACTTCTTTGCCCCACACTATGTTATTTTACCCGTAGCTTTTCTTCTTTACCCACAACTATCTTTTCTCATCCACGACTTTCATTTCTTACCCACTGACTTTCTCTAGTCATCCACGGATGTGTTCTTTTACTCATGATTTCACTAATCCTTTGTGTCTTCCTCTAGAATTTGGCAGCTTCCTTCTAATATTCACAACTACCTCAAAACTTGATGAAGAAATTTAGAATCATCCTGAAATGTAAAATACACTAACCAAGTAACCAAGGACCAATGTAAACTTTTGAAACACATTTCAATCATTGTAACATTTTTACCATGGTTGACAACCTTGGGAAGATTTTATCACACATTGCACCTACTTGAACCATGTACTTGACTTGGAATCTCATACAGCACCGTATCACATCGAACTAATCCCAATTGATCCTATTGGACTTCAAAATTCCTAATTCTTTTGTCCGAGACTACCGCACACCACCTGAAACACCAATCCAATAATGAAGTCATCATGAACACTCAAATTCCTCTTGTATACTTCTAAAACTTCTCATACACTATGAAGACTTGGTTATAGCCATGAGAAGCCTATATTCTTCGTGTTTAACCACCGATCTTACACCTATCTCTCGAGAACTTGTCTATCACTTAACGATACTCCATGGAATCACCTGGAACTTCTCTATGAGCTAACACTACCAATCCACCTTCATTTTCATCACTTTATCACTTCACCATTCACCCTTTTTTCCATCAATGCCACTTGACATCAATGAAAACATCAATGACAATGACCGGGGTTCACCAATATCCCCCTTTGTTATTGATGGAAATAGACTCAAAAACCTATAAATGTTGATGGAAATAACACTCGGAAAACTTAGTTTCGATGACACACTGTGTATCTCTCTCCCTTTAACATTGATGACAAAGGGCTACAAAATCAACATGTAACCAAATTATTACCTTGAAAAAATCCCTAGAAATGTGTTCCATCTTTTACAACTCCCATTAGCAGAAAAATTTATCCACTTGATCACTAGTAGCTCCCCTTGGGTGATGTTGTACCTTTAACTTTTAAAACTTCTCTCTTTTGCATGATATGCCTCGCACCATTTGTAGAGAACCAGTAAATATATCTTATTTTCCACAAGCTCTCACTCTAGTCAATAGAAAATATGATCCATATGATATGTTCCATCCTACCAGGACTCCCTTAAACCGATACACTTCATAATGGTGTTTAATCTTGTCATCCATATTTTTCTATCCAAGATAGTATCAACACTTTATTTTCACATTTCTTGATGTTATAAAATATTTTAAGGAATTTTTACATAGAAAATAAGATACCAAACTAGTATCCTTAAAATAAGCTAGCAGACTAGCTCCCCGAGAACCGTGCTTTCACTTTTCTTGGCTCTTTTCAGCAACATATGATGAAGAAAACAATTTCAGGCTATTCACTCCTTTTCCCATGCTCTTCTTTTATCTACACTCTTACTTTGTAACACTCAGATCCATGAAGATCTTGATCCAAGAGTACACTTTATGCCTCCTTTCTTTACCATCCTATTCATATCAACATTAACTTACCATCCTTGAGAGAATAGATGGAATATTTTTAGGAGTATCTAACTTGTTTTACTATTGAAACATTATGCCTATGACCTTCCTTTCCTCATCTAATATTCATTCTTCATTCAACGTACCTTGCACATACTTAGTCATTTTGGTGCTCTTTATTCATGTACAAATCTTCTGTTTCAAACCTTGTCAAGCAATCCTACATAATTGTTCAAATATTGAAGAAAAGAATCACATACCTAATCACTATCCTTTATCTCTTCATAGGATTTAAAAACATACCATAAACTTGTAGCTGATTTGTAGCTTCTTGATCACTATCCATACACGACTATCTTCAAACTTGTAGTATCCCTACACATAAGCTATTAATCATTTACTTATCCTTAAAGACTTACATACTCAAAATAATGAGATCAGAAAAAAATGAGACTGATCTTGTCCCAAAACAATTTCTCAAGGCACTTTCACAATCTTCTTTGCGGTATATCAGCTCACCAATATGCACAGTCTCGGTTCTTTAACCGAATTGCATGTTTATAACCAAATTTAACAGATGGAGTTGATCTTAATGCTTGAAAGGAGTGGCTGAGACTTACATATTTTCACATTCTTTTACATTTTAACCAACACAAAACATCTTGATAGGACACTTAGACAAAATAATCAACTCAAGATCTATCTTTGTGAAGTCTACAAGTCTTACACTATTGAGTGCAATTACATCCCTAACCAATGTGGATAAACATTTAGAGAAACCAGATTTCTTGAGCACATAACTCATCTATCGGAAAATGGATTAATTCAGCAACATACCTCTTAAAATTTGTTTTCCCAAGATTATTATGGAGAGTAAATTTCAACATGGAGGGAGACATGTAGTTTTGTACTATCATACCTTGACAACTTTGGTAGGGGAAACAATAAGTTGCAATCCTTATTTAGAATCCTTGATTTTTTCATTCAATATTCATAATGAGGGACACCGGGAGATGCTTCCTTTAGGTTGGGTATACCTTCTAGAAGCTTAGAGAAGGTATATCATGTCTTTTGGATCTTGTCCGAACAACAAGAAGTCATTAGAATAACATGATGACTTAGTCTTATCTTTCATTGTACTTTCTCTCTTGTCAGTTTCTTGGACATATTCCTTGGTATGACTACCACATTATATGATATTTCATTTTCTAATTGTATGCCTAAAAGACACATATGTTGCATCCGTACCAATACTACTTGAGGAATACTTTATTCATTATTTGCCCTTAATTTTCATTCCTTCTTATTTCCTCTCTGTCAACACTTGTTGTTGTCTTTTTCCATAGACTCCTAAAATTTTACATCATCTACCCATATTGCTTTCTTACTTTTCTTCTCTTATTTGACTTCGATTTTTCTTCCTTGATTCTTAAGACCCATCTCATCTCCTTTCTCGGAGTTGTTTGAGACATGGCTGAATTTTTTTATTTTTAGGATTGAGTTTCATTTTATAAGCCTTATTACCTTTTCCTCTATAGGTATAACACATATTGTTGTTCTTATAATGATCATTGTAATAGTAATGCTTTGAATAATTCCTAGTCGTATAATATGTATAACATATGAAATAAAAAAATTTATCTAAATAAGATTTTTCATTCTGAATTGACATGAAGGTTATTCTAAATAGTGCTTAGTAGTATGCCCTTTATATTTACAATTGAAACATGCTATGTTCCTTTTAAATTCAGTAGCACAAGCTCTCCATGTATTCTCTTTGTCATAACTTTCCATGTGCTCCCTAGCTCTATGTCCAAAACCATGACATGAAAAACAATATCCATTAAACTTGCTTGGTGTTGTTTTTAAATTGGGTTGTCTTATTATCTTGTTGAGATCTTTGACTCCTCCATTGATCTTGGAAATCATTTATGTAGATTCATTATTTTTTTGCATACTTGGACCAGCCTTTTCAATCAATTTAGTCTCTACGAATATATTTGACAATAGTCATGGCTTGATTCAGCCTTCAACTCCCTTTGCATTGTTTGTTACATTTCCTCTCTAGAGTATTCATGTTTACATTTAATCTCTCACATTCTTCTCTTTTTTCTTTGAAGTATCCTTAGCATGATTCATGATCTATTCTACTATAATGTCTTTTTATTTAGGTAAACTAGTTAGTAACATGTTTCAATTCAATATTTAGGGTCTTTACTTCCTTTTGAAATTCCAGGAAGTCATATTTTTCCTTCGATATCTTGAAACATTTTCAACAAATGAGGCCACCTGGACATCTCATTAAGTTCCTAACCATGGCGAGATTCCATGTGCTTCATCTCATTTTTAGACCTTCTATCAGATTTTGGGCTATCTCATATTTTCTCTTCATGATTGATTCTCGCTTAGAGTATTCATGCTTATGTCTTTAGGATCACCTCCAAGTTGTTAGGTTTAACACGGGAGGACCAAGGTTCTCGATACCAATTGTTAGGGATTTTAGGCACTAAGAGGGGGTGAATCAGTGTAGATAAGAAATTTCACATTCAATTTCCACTTCCCTTAGTTCATTACAAGTAAACTATATTGATTTTCATAAGCATACAATGTTAACCATGAAATATATGAAGAGAAATAAACACACATACACATGAGAAGACCAGAATAATGTGGCAAACCCTTTTGGAACAAAACTAATTCACTATCTTAAATAATATGTCATGTGAACTTACAATGATTTCTTGGTTGAGCTACAATTCAATATGGAGATACAACTCCAACAATTTAACCAGAGCCACTACCCATTCTTCAACAAGCCACAAATTTATTGGAATCTACAACTCCCAAATATGATTCAACACCCACCGATCTTTAGTAAGACACCACTTATCGAGAACTTCAACCCCTGGAATTCAATCAACTACAACTGATATTTTATAGGCCACTACCCAAAAGGAGGTCAAAACACCCTCGAGATCTAAGCTACAAATTAGGCGATATTATACACTCGTTTGATCATTTAGACACTATGTTGCACATTCATCGATTATGATCTCTCTATTTTTTCTTCTTTCATTCACTCTACAAAATTATATATTCAATATATTTTTACCTCTTCCTTGTCTCTCCCCTCATGCATTCATTACACTTGTAGACACCAAAACTAGGTCACACTCCCCTTTCGTCCTCGACAAAAAAACTTTCATCACATTAAACTAGCCATGGCCCCTTCACTCCACTAATTTAATTTAATTAATCTAATTAAATTAATTCATTATCCTCACCATATTTATTATTTAAATATCTTAATTTAGAAAATTTCCACATTTGCACCTCACCTAGACACCTCATCAAGCCAACTCACCCTAAGACCCATTCTTAGTAAGTTGCCATAACTAACTAAGACTTACCCAAACCCTAAAAATCAATGCCTACATTCTCTCTAACCACATTCCCACATGCGTAAAATATTCTTCCAAAGTATAATCTATAGGTTAATGACACGAGATCCTAGAAAATCAAGAGGATCTCCCTAGTTTAGTAAACCTAGGAAATCCCACCTTGACCGATGCGTTACCCCTAACTATAATCTCGGTTATGCGTAACCGCCATCGATCACCTTTTAATCCACAAAAAAACTTTATTTTGGAGGTTGGAAAACATTGGGAACATTCCAGAGAGATATCACATCTTCTGAGAATGAGTTTCATTGAGAAAACACATGCAAGGAAGGAGATCAAGCATTTCCTCTTACATAGGCATCTAATAATCATCCAACATTCACCCTAGAAAGGATCTCGATCTAACCAAGCAAAAGAGAATGCACGCAGCCCATACGGGAGCTTTCCTATGATTGGTGATTATCTGCAGTTCTTAATCTCTTACCAGCAACTTCATCCCTCCCCACAAGTGTCTAGGACCAGAATCCAAGTAAGTGGAATGTTGTATTCCTCTGGTCCATTTCATTTCATTATTATATTGTCATCCCTTTGTTCTCTTGGCCACCCACAGACCTCTGTTAATACTCACCCCTCCATATCCCTATTAAAACCTCGTCAAATCTCACCGAAACCACTTAGTACCTCATTCGACCAACCAAAGTCCTTTGTGCAATCACAAAGGAGACCCAAAACTCATTATGTGGCATTCCCAGAATTCCCACAAGAATCGGCACAGTTACACCCAACTGTCGTTGGTCACCCTTAACCAACATTGGTCTTTGTATGTGCCCATACAACCTAGAATAGTGACCTATCCACCTAATTCCACATCACCCTTATTCACTTGTGATCTACCTGAGACCTCTGTCAGACCTGCAGAGACCTAGAACTAGTTATTTGACCTTCGGATCTTATTTTAACCTAGCCTATTAGATTAGATCTTTCTTATTATGTTTCAAGTGAGATACCTAAATCATTTCAAATTACAATAGGATTTATTTTACTACTCGCATTAAATTGTTTTAAATAGTGGATTGATAACCATCTAGGAAGTATCACACTTCCCAGATCTAGCACACGCTAGGCAGTTCACTACACATATTGTTTAACTCTTTTTGGTGGTCTTGCTTTCCATTATAGGTAGTTCCTCCTAGCCAAAAGGAATTTCTCACAATCAGCTGTGGATTCAGAAGTCATACGCGTGCAACAACCCATCAACCAACATTTCAACAAGTATTCCTCCTACGCTGTTACCCTATCTATTTCATCAATATTTCAAAGAAATGTCTAAGAATCAAGTGAAACATTTTGGCACGCCCGGTGGGACCCATCCGAGGTTCCTTGCATTTTATTCATTCCTAGGAAAATTTGTGTGTTTGTTTCCCTTCTGAAAATCATACACATTAATTTTCTTCCTTGGTAACCTACCTTTTCTTTCTATTTTCTCTAAAAGAAACCTTTCTTTTGGTGTACATAAAAAGAACCAATTCTTCTCGTTTCTTGCATTTTAGTGAAATAACATCCCTCTTCCTATTCATCCATTTGTGTCATCGAACTTCACATTTTGATTTGGGCTTAAAATAAGTGCATTACATTTCGATTTATCATATTATCTCATAGTAATTAAGGGAAACCTATATGTTAGAAGTCATTCCAAGCTAATGGTTGACAAACAAATCACAGAAAGCACATCTATCTCTCTCTCTCGAGTCTTGCCATATTGCACAAAATTCAAAACAAATACATTTTATTAAACAACATCTTTCTTGGGAAATCCTGTTAACAATCGCACTTGATCTAAGGATTGGCGGTACTTCCAAGTGGCTACTCCATCGAGTCATACTTGAGCGAAGCCCACCCCCACTATAACATACCGAAACCTCACCTTTAGATCTCCTTCGTGTAGGAAGCCATCCTCACCAAAAATTATATTCTATAGTTCATGAGTTAGTCCTTAAATAGCATAAGCTAAACAAACATAATAGAAAATGCACTCCTAGGATTACATTTTTCTTAGTGTTTTCGCTTGGCTGCATTTTGAGGTGAGAGGTCATGTTCTTCATTTATTTTTTATTTTTCCTCGCATGCTCCTCATCATAGTTGGTGTATTCCAACTCTTCCTGAGTGTGCCTAGACCATATTCTCATCATTCTTAGAATTATGGGTTTGATTCCTCATCAGATTTTAATTCACAACCACTTTTCTTTCATCACTGTTTCAATTCCACAGTGACCGGTGTCAGTTCACCGTCATCAGTTACCCTCTGACCATCATTGGTTATACCCAACAGGTGTCGGTTCCAGGTCCTTTTGTTAACCTACCCAAAAGGGACATTTTATTCATCTTCTTCCACTTTTTACAGTCCCTGTCACTGCTATCATTCCCATTGACATTGTAAAACTCATCAGATTTGGCATACCTATCAAATTTGGCCTTATACCCTTGTTTTGACTCACTGTCCATTTCCCACAGTGACTGGCCGCGGTTACCTATGAGCAGCGTCGATGTACCCTAACCGGCATCGGTTAGCCTATGTCACTTTCCAACAAACATTTTGTACCTAATCCACTTTTTACCACTTGTTTCACTTGTCCCTATTATTTTTCTGTGTCATTTACAGAATCGCCCAACCTGTTCAATAATGTTTCACATGGTGCTAACCTAAAGACAAGAAAGTGCACTCATATTCCACGCCAGTTTTCAACCACTCCCACCTAGTCCTTCACCGCCTTCCATTTTATCACCCGCTATGGATCCTATCAAGCCTATCACTATCGCTACCAGAGATGAGGAGTTCGCATGACTCCTAGACCAAAACCCTGCCACCTTGTAGTTTTACCTTTCACACTCATCCACTCGAGATGCCTTGGGTCGGGATTGATATACTGACATGCCCGTATCCATCCCCCGGCTCTTGTTCCCACTTGCTTCAGCCCCATATGGTTCCATGCTACCCGCTCCACCTTACCCCTATCGTTTCACACTAGGCCCTATACCAGCTATGTTGCCGCATTTGTTACCTCCGTTGCACCCGCCACATCTACCATACCTTCAACAACTACCCAAAACACAACCTCATCTGCCCCTAATGTCTCACATATACCCATAGCTACATTACCACCTCAGTGTCGGTGACCCCTACCCCTTTTCAGAATGTGGTCCTTTCCATTCCACAATCATTAGCCCCCATTACCACTAGGGTTACCATGACCCTTCCACCTCTATATACATACTATTAGCAGCCTCTCGTTTCATCTATTATTCACTCTAGGTACATACCCCCTATTTCACTACCTTCTTCTCAATCAACCTACATGGAAGCACCATATACTGGAATGTCACCCTCATTATATGCCCAAAACCAACCCTCTCATGCTACAGGAGGCACCCAATCATCACAACCTACTAACGACCTAATCAAATTAATGATGGACAAGATGTAGACATTGGAGGCATCGGTTTCCGGCTCCTACAACACTCTCACCTATGACGAGATTTACAATGAGCCCATCCACCCATCCATTCCTATTCGTCCATATCCTATGCATTGGGAGATGCCTAAATTCAACCGCTTCAATAGTAAGGAAGACCTGCAATAACATTTGCGTTCGTTCAAACACGGGTGCTACCTAATCGCTCATGATGATGCTTTGCTCCTAAGAACCTTTCCCATGTCTCTGACTGGACCTACATTAGATTGGTATAGTGGGTTACCTAGACACTCCATATTTTCATTTAATTAGGTATCCCAAGCCTTCTTGGATCATTTCTCCATCAACATTATCAAGAAGGTTACCATGACTGACCTATACTCCACACGTCAATATGAGGATGAATCTATCACAGATTTTGTCGCTCACTAGCGTAGCCTAATTAATTAGCTCACCTTCCAACTAGCACAAACAAAACTCATTGAGCTCTTCACGAGCTTGTGCTAGACATATCTCACCAACCCGGAGGTTCAAACCTTCCAAACATTTGACAAATCATTCACCATGGCACAAAAGTTAGAGATTCGCACCATTGAAGATAAGAAAATCCAATTACACAATAAGAATTTGGCATTCAAGTTGAATGATATCTCTTACTCTTACAAACCATAAAACAATTATTCAAAATCTAAGGGCACCACTAACATAGTGGTACTCAAGGCCAGCCCAGCTCATCTGTCAAATTAGGTTACCCCCTCATCTAATCTCTCATCCATCCAGACTTTTCAATTCAGACGAGAACAATGGAAATACACCCCAATCGGGGAGCTTAACTCTTCTATCTTAGAAAAGCTTATCAAAGTCAGAGCCATCACTCTTCCACCTATAAAACCACACACTGGTTTTGATCCTTCTCGCCCCATGCCCGCATGGTATAAAGAGCATGACTTCTATAACTATCATCGAGTAAAGGGTCATAGTGATGGTAATTGCGTCACTTTAAAAAATATTGTCCACTAAATGCTCAAGAAAGGTGAGTTAACCGTGGATAATCCTAATTCACCTACCAACCAAAACCTACACATCTTTAAGAAAGCATTTCCTAATCATGCCCCTTAAATCGATCAAACCGGTGAGGCCTCAACTCATAATACCCATACCATGAGGTCCACGCTATTTTTAGTGACGCACCTATTGCTTCCCATATTCCATCCATAGAAGAAATTCTAGACCGTAATCCTCCTTCCACATTCGAACCAACCTTCCCTATCCTTTCGACCACAGAGGAACACATTTCACCTCCTTCCTCACCTATGCAAGAGCCTTCCGCTAACATCGATACCATTTGACCTTTGACTTCTCTACCTAGAGAACCGATAACCACAAGATTACTTCTTCAGTCCACGGAGGATATTTATTTACCTCCTCCACCCACAGAGGATCTCCCACCATCTCCCCACCTATAGAGGAGCTCCCATCATATCCTCCCCCCATCATAGACCTGTTAAGATATACTGTTGTAAATATCTCCCCCCGGGTCGATATAGACAAACAGGAGAATATAGAAATCAAAGAAGCTCAAATCCCTGACATTCAAAAGGTGCAAGAAAGTGGCGCATAGAAATGAGTGTCGACAATGAAAAGGATGCGCCCTTGGCGCATGGAAATGGCGCATGACAATGAGTGTTGACACTAAAATGTATGCGCCAAGGCGCAGGAAAGTGGCACACAGAAATGGATGTCGATAGGGTAAAGGATGCGCCCTTGGCACACGGAAATGGTGCATGACAATGAGTGTTGACACTAAAATGTATGCGCCAAGGTGCAGGAAAGTGGCGCACAGAAATGAGTGTCGATAGGGTAAAGGATGTGCCCTTGGCACATGGAAATGGCGCATGACAATGAGTGTTGACACTAAAATGTATGCACCAAGGCGCAGGAAAGTGGCACACAGAAATGGATGTTGTGAGGGGTAAAGGATGCGCCCTTGGCGCATGAAAATGGCATATGACAATGAGTGTTGACACTAAAATGTATGTGCAAGGCGCGGAGAAAGTGGCACGAGAAATAAGTGTCGGCGGGTAAAGGATGCGCCCTTGGCGCACGGAAATGGTGCATGACACAGAGTGTCAACAGGGAAAAATTTGTGCCTTGGCACACGTAAGAGGATGTCGACACACACACGGATGTGCCTATGGTGCACCTTCAGGAGGTGCAACATTTTGAGCGCTGACAGGAAGCAGACCCTGGCGCAGATATTCAGATGGCCATAACTTTTGACTGGGAGCTCGGATTCATGCAAGGTTGGACTTTTCGGAAAGCTTACAAGGTCCTCTGTCCAACTACAACTGGATATCTTTAATTGGGTGAGAACAAATTCTTAAAAATGTGAAATACAGTTCACCACTTTCTGGGTTCGCTAGGGTTCTCACCTACCACCATAATGAGATAATTAAATGCAGTCTGGAGGTGGTTGGGGTAGATTTCAAATTCCTCTCTTCTCCCTCTCTCATTCTTCCTATAAATTATAAGGAGGGGCTTCTTTCTAAGTGGTGGTTCATCTTTTCAGCTCTGCCCTCCCTTCTTTTTCTTCTCCAGGGTTGAAAAAATGGAGTTCGAACCTCCTCCCCTGCTCTGTAATGGCGTTTTTGCCTTTTACTATTGAAATGATGTTCTGTGAAAACTTCTGGAGCAACAAAAAAATGTGTTTTGTGATGCATCTATCCATCCTTGCTCATTTTTTTCTTGTTTTCTTCTTGCCTCTCTTCATTGCAGGTATTTGCGCATGTTCTAATGTTCATTACAGGTCTGGAGCTGTGTTCATGGAGTTTTGGGACATTTTCTGTGTGAAATCTATCCTTGGGTTTGTGATGCGTCTGTCCATCCTTCCCATTGCTCACCTCTCCTTGTTCCATGGTAGTTTTGATAGATGTTCAACATTCTCCTTCTCTACGGTGTATCACCATTTTAGTGTAGGCTTTTGATGTTTTTCCCTTTTCTCTCTCTCTATCTCCTTGGCATGGTTAGATTAGGATTAGATTAGCTTTCTGCACTGAATGGAATAGCTCGTGGCGGAGTAGTTTAGGAGTAGGAACCAGCCTTATCTGGAGATTCCTCTTTCATTTTACAAGTCCCACACTTGTAGAGAGGTTTCAATGTTGTGCAATCTGCTTTGGATGCTAGTAGGATCAACCTAGAAATCTGATCAACATCCGGGGTGTTGTGATTTCGCATCAAAAGTTTTGGCATGCCCGGTGGGACCTTAGAGGTATTCCACTTCATCTTTTGTAGGTTGGTGTGTTCCTGTGAAGATTTCAGCCTTTGGAGGCACTTGCAAACACATCTGGCGACTCCATCTGATCAATAACTCATTCTCGAGTTGCGAGACCCATTTTCCATCCATTTCCATCATCTTTCTTTCCATCTATTTCATTCTTTTCCATTCCATGAAGTTGTGTGCAATCATGACTTCATTTCCATCATGGAACTCACATCAACAACAGCAGTAATGTTTCCCACCTCTAACATGTTTTTAAATCCTCCAAATCAGCATTTTGAACAAATTCAAAATCAGCTTACATACCCATATGAGCAGCAATGCCAAAGTTAGTTTGGATATGAAGTACATCAAGAGCAAGGGTATGCTGGTAATGAAGACAATCAGATGCAAGATGCTGGTCTACTGGAACAAATCCAAAAGATGGAGGTAAAGATGGTGCGAGTCAGGAGCAATCAAGCATAAATGAGAGCTTTTAGAATTGGTTGTAGGACTCCTTGTCCATGGGGAGGCCCTTTTCCAAGACACTTTAGCCCTCAGGAGAAGCTGGACTTCATGATGACAACGCTGCCATTGCTTGCACAGTGGATTGAAGAAATAGAGGTGTATGAGAGGAGTATTGAGCAACCTTGTCAACGGGTAAGCACGCCATCTCATGCTTTTCTTTTCCTCTTTCCCAATCTATTTTATCTCAACAGTGTCAAGTTTTAAACTCTCCATCTGCTGTCCCAAGTGTTGAATCCATTTCTCCACCCCCTAGTCTTCCACCTCATCTCAATTCTTCTTTCCTTTTTCCTTCCAAACAGTCATCCCCTCCACAAGAACTAATAGAAATACCCCCTCCTCCAAAGAAACAAGAGTTTCTACCTCCACCACCACAAAAAATTTCCAAATCAATTGAGTTACAACCCATCCCTCCTCTTGCATTCCCAATTCCATGTGGGGAAGAAGAAATTACAAAAAATGGCCATGAAGGATAGCAAGAAGAGGAGCCCAACAGAAAAGGAATGACAGACAACTTAAGGGTTTGGGCTGCCAAATTTGGGATGACAAAGATCCCCTTGATGGTTAAGCCTTCAGAAGAGATTGGAGTTGGAGAACAAATGGTGGTTAGGACTAATTTTGTTGCAGCAGAAGAAGAAGATCTTGCAGTCCCAACTTGTCCTCTGGAGCAGCAAATTGAAGAGTTTGACTTGGAAAACTTCATACTGGAGGAAGAGTTCAATCAAGAGCAATAATTTCTTCAAACATTGGAGGAAGGAGAAGCTGCTCCAGATCCAAAAGAAGAGGAGCACATTCTAGTTGTGGAGGAGAAAATTGCAGATCTAAGGGCTTTGAGCACAAAGCAGGCTACAGGAGAACCTTCAGTTCTTCTTTCTACTTCACCTCTCTCAAGTTCTAGTACTGAAGAAGAGTTTGATCTCTCAAACTCAATGTTGGAGGGTGAAAGAAACCATGGTGGTCAAGTTACAGATCAAGAAGACACCATGGAGGAAGTGGAGCATTTGCAGTAGGACAGCCATGAGGTAGTTTATCTGTCAGATTTGGAGGACTGTTTTGATGGAGAAGAGCCGGTTGAGTTTCCACCATTCTCTCTTTCATCATCCACATTCCAAACACTTGAGTCTGTTGTCATGAAGGAGAACATTCATTTGCAGTAGCTTGCATCTTATAGTAGCTCTTTGGAATCAAGATTGGAAGATTTTAATCTTTCATGTCCTTCATTGGAGGAAGAGAAAGGACAGAGGAATTTCACCATTTCTTCCACACCATCCACCCAAGAGGGTCTACAAGAAGACTCCATTTTTGGAGTTGAAAATCAAAGCTATGGGCATATCAAATGGATCATACCTTTCCCAATAAGGTATTTGGCTTCATTGGAGCCAAAGGAGAAGTCCACAACTAGTCATGCTTGCTTAGCCGAGCGTGAGGATGAGCTCTGAAAGTACCAAGGATCAGCTGTCATACCTCTTGATCAAATGCGAGCAGCAAAAAGAGGTATTGAATTTACCTTCAGCTGATACCTTGATGATTTGGGTGGAAGACCAGCTTCTTGTTGATTTTCCACTCATCTTAACAGCCATGATCAGCTCCAAATCAATTGCATGGCTGCCACTTTTGAGAAAGGGAAGCTATTTCTCACAACCAATTGCAGGGTTTGTTTAGCTTGCCTTTGCTTCCAGTTAGAATAGAGTAGGTAGGTTTGCTTTCAGTAGAAGAAGTGCTTGTGCACACTCTGCATGTTCCATTTGGAGCATGTATGATTTTCAGTTTTGTACATATTTTTGGTGTTGCTTGGGTTTGCTCTTTGCAGTTCATTTCAGGTGGCATTTTGGTGAGAAAAACTCTAAGTTCAATGGGTTTTAAGTGGCTCAGAAGGAATTTTCAAAGTTCAGATCAGTTTTCAGGCTTGCTTATGACTCCATGCCCAATGGATTGCTAAAAGGCCACTGATCTTCTACCTAGCAGGCAGGTGACCCCGTTGAGTCGCCAAATTGTTGTAAATATCTCCCCCCGGGTCGATATAGACAAACAGGAGAATATAGAAATCAAAGAAGCTCAAATCCCTAACATTCAAAAGGTGCAGGAAAGTGGCGCAAATAAATGAGTGTCGAAAATGAAAAGGATGTGCCCTTGGAGCACGGAAATGGCGCATGACAATGAGTGTTGACACTAAAATGTATGTGCCAAGGCGCAGGAAAGTGGCGCACAGAAATGGATGTCGATAGGGTAAAGGATGCGCCCTTGGTGCATGGAAATGGCGCATGACAATGAGTGTTGACACTAAAATGTATGCGCCAAGGCACAGGAAAGTGGTGCACAGAAATGAGTGTCGACAGGGTAAAGGATGCGCCCTTGGCGCATGGAAATGACGCATGACAATGAGTGTTGACACTAAAATGTATGCGCCAAGGCGTAGGAAAGTGGCACATAGAAATGGATGTCGACAGGGTAAAGGATGCACCCTTAGCACATGGAAATGGTGCATGACAATGAGTGTTGACACTAAAATGTATGCGCCAAGGCGCAGGAAAGTGGCGCACAGAAATGAGTGTCAACAGGGTAAAGGATACGCCCTTGGCGCACGGAAATGGCTCATGACACGAGTGTCAACAAGGCAAAAGTTTCACCTTGGCACACGTAAGAGGATGTCGACACACACACGGATGCACCTATGGCGCACCTTCAGGAGGTGCATGACATTTTGAGCTTGCGATAGGAAGCAAACCACAGCGCGAGATATTGAGATGGCCATAACTTTTGGTGGGAGCTCAGATTCATATAAGATTGGACTTTTCGGAAGGCTTACAAGGTCCTCTATCCAACTATGACTAGATATCTTTAATTGGGTGAGAAAAATTCTTAAAAATGTGAAATACTGAGTTCACCACTTTCTAGGTTTGCTAGGGTTCTCACCTACCACCATAATGAGATAAAATAAATGCAGTTTGGAGGTGGTTGGGGTAGATTTCAAATTCCTCTCTTCTCCCTCTCTCATTCTTCCTATAAATTGTAAGGAGGGGCTTCTTTCTAAGTGGTGGTTCATCTTTTCAACTCTGCCCTCCCTTCTTTTTCTTCTCCAGGGTTGAAAAAATGGAGTTCGAACCTCCTCCCCTTACTCTGTAATGGCATTTTTTCCTTTTACTATTGAAATGATGTTCTGTGCAAACTTCTGGAGCAACAAAAACATGTTTTGTGATGCATCTGTCCATCCTTGCTCATTTTTTTGCTTGTTTTCTTCTTTCCTCTCTTCATTGTAGGTATTTGCGCATGTTCTAATGTTCATTACAGGTTTGGAGCTGTGTTCATGGAGTTTTGGGACATTTTCTGTGTGAAATCTATCCTTGGGTTTGTGATGCATCTGTCCATCCTTCCCATTGCTCACCTCTCCTTGTTCCATGGCAGTTTTGATAGATGTTCAACATTCTCCTTCTCTGGTGTATCACCATTTTAGTGTAGGCTTTTGCTTTTTCCCTTTTCTCTCTCTCTCTATCTCCTTGGCATGGTTAGATTAGGATTAGATTAGCTTTCTGCACTGGAATAGCTCGTGGCAGGTAGTTTAGGAGCAGGAACCAGCCTTCTCTAGAGATTCCTCTCTCATTTTACAAGTCCCACACTTGTAGAGAGGTTTCAATGTTGTGCAATCACACTGGATGCTAGTAGGATCAACCTAGAAATCTGATCAACATCCAGGGGGTTACGTGATTTCACATCAACAATACCTTTACCTCTTTTTGAGCATTCTCCATCAGCCTACCCAAGATCCTGTAGACCTACTTTTGGCTCTCTTACCCACGGAAGTGAAGCTAGCCAATTCCCTGTCTCTAAGACACATTTACGGGAGTTTCCATTAGGTCTTCTTCAGCTCCACCTACGGATGTGTAATTCTCATGTTTGGCTGATCACTTAGATTATGTGGATAGAGCCTTATTTTGGGGGCTCCTTTTGCTTCCTATCTCAATGCAGATGCAACTATCACTTGTTACTACTTACTTCCACTATCTACCCAAAAATATTTCGACCAATTGACCGAACACAACCACCTCTATCACAACTTCCATGAAACCCATCATAGGTCAACATACACCCTTACCCATAACTTGATCTACATCTAAACCCAAACCCTCACCTACAATATCTTCCTCGAATAAACCTATTACCACTTTAGGGGTCACCCAAACCACCGGTATTACTCATCCACCTATCAAACTAGATTTAGCTACATCCTCCAAAGTCAACACCACATCTACTCTGGCACCCAAACAGAAGAACCAAACCCATAGAACTCATACCCTTGCTACATTAATCACACTGCACCTATCTTGTCCATTTTAGGAACTCGGCTTCCCAACCCTATTAAGAAACCTCTACCCATCATTAAACCAAAAACACAACAACCCATCCCTTCCTCACAACCTCTAACCTACCCAGGTGCCCAACATGACTTACACCCACACCTGCAACATCTTTACCACCCATACCTCCAATACTCTCAGTAACTTCTTCACTACCCACTACACTTCAGTCTCTGTCCCTCACACCCCCTACATGACCCGCATCATCTACCTTCATAGCACCTTCATTATCCCCCTGGGTAACTCATCCTCTTCCCCCATCTACTTTTCCTTCTAGACCTCGTACACCCATATCACCTTTACCCAAGAAGGTGCAACCCAAAAACAAAACTCCGCTACCCTCCAATAAGATAGTCAAAACAACCACACACCCTCCTACCCATTCATCTACCATACCCCTACCCAAACAAACATGACCGACACCCAAGACCACACTAGCACCCAAAACCATAGCTCGACCTATTCCCCCTCCTACGAGGACTGTTCCTCAATAATCAGTTATACCTACACCCAAACCCACTTTCACCTCTCATTGCGACCCACTAGCGGGGTCCTATGCCAAAATTTTAACCAACCTCCTTGAGACTTTTATTATCACATTACCGCCACTCAAACCTTATGACCCCCTCAAACCCAAGCCAAAAGGGTTTGATGACACTAAAATTTTTTTCCTACCATCATGTTCCGTGAGTACGATGTGGAGAAGCTGCAAGGCCTTAAAAACCATCCTTATCTAGTTGTGTCCTCCAGAAAGCCAACTTTGATGACAAGGACCTTCTCGTTGAGGACCCTACCTCCGACACCCATTCCTACATTGCCCACTCAACAACCATGATCTCTACCCCCATAGCTCCTGGAACCACCCCCATCATTTAAAATTAACATCATTCACATCCAAGAAATTTCCATGCCATCACCCAAATGTCATTGTGCCTAACTCACCTCACAAGGTTTTCTCCTTCGGGAGGTTTATGCCCTGTCATGTTGTTATACCACTCATCCTACACCTTCTCCATTTTCCAACTCCCCTCAAATCAACATGATACATGTCACACATGCTGAGAAGGATAAAGGTAAAGAAAAGGTGACTGACCCACCAACCAATCCTATACCCAACATACCATCTACACCCATACCTAAAATCACTATCCACGGCCTCACATATCCTATTTCTACTGGAGTCACACATCACACCTTGCTCAAAAATTACACCAGTCTCCCCTTAAAATGTCAGTATATGACCTCATCTAGACCTTGGAATCCTATCGTCAAGCTCTCATGGAGGTTCTTCAATCTATTGAGGTTTTATCCAATGACCCTACACTCGTAGCCTCCATTATCACACCCCATCATATAGCCTCTCTCACCAGATTACCACATTCATCTTCACCCCACCCTATTCACCAAGTAGCCTCCTTAGCTTTTTAGAGGAAGAGATTGCACCACACTAAAATGATGACCCGGACCGACCCTCTTCATCTTGTCCACATTGATGACATACATACTGTACGACATGTGATGATTGATGGGGGCACTAGTATTAACATCATTTCATCCCATGCATTTTCTTAAATGCACATACGACAAATTAATTGCATAAACATCATGTCATGTTGCATTCGATTCAATGACACTATCACCTCTACATTAGCAATTGTCATCCTCCACATTCACGTGGGCCCCGTACTATTCAGAATTATTCTATGTCTTAGAGGGGAATTCCAATATAACTTGTTGCTTGGTAGACCTTGGATTCGTTCTATGGGTTGCGTTCCTTCCACTTTGCATCATTGTGTAAAGTTTGAGCACGAAGGGCACACCTACACTATCCCAATTAATCCATCACCTTTCAAAACATGCAACATGCTCTACCAACCCAATGACATGCTCATAACCATTAAGGCATCTACGCCTCCGCTTACTAATATTGTCGCCTTGACTCCACCGCACATGCCTCTTCCGCTCATACCGACGCCACAACCTCCACAACTAACCCATCAGCTTTCCAATCCATTAACGTCACATCCATATCAACCTCTGACACATCATCTATTCCTGTTACCCACATACCAACCACCGATCCCTTGGAAGGTTTTTTTAATGCCTCACTCTAAAGGACTACTGCCTATATAGTGTTAACACATTCCTTACTCCACAAGAACATGGGAGTCTTCACTAACACCCTCGCTATGATCACCACATAGGAGAATGGCTCCTTTATGGTCCTCCTCATCTCCGTAGCAGTCTCACCTATGGGGGACTTGATACTACCAATTACACACCCAAACCACCATCACAAACCTACCCATTTTCTGCTGACTTCCAGAGTCTCTCACCAATCACCATTTTACCCACACCTTATTACACCAATGTGCGTGGAAGGGTTTTGGATTTGGATTTTATGAGCAAGGCCACTATAATGTTATTCCTTGCACCACCCATAAACATAATGACCGTAGTGGTATCGGCTTTCTGAACCACCTACCAAACAAGCCCGAATTGAACTCATCAAGGACATCAGCTCTTCTTTGCCTTCTTCACCACTCTACCTTCATCACCACCTTCGAAAAGTTGATGGATCCTGAATCTATCCCTCCTAACATTTTTTTCATAAATACCATTTCCTTGGGGCCTTTGACTTATCAACACGAGGGCGAGGCCCCTTCCTCTCTTCCCTTCTTGTATCTGAAATGATCGATGATGATACACCTTCAATTAATGTCATTCAATGTCAGGATGATGAATCTATACTCACCTACCTTAGTGCAGAAGACTCATATATTCATCGGTCATTACCCTCTGAGACACAAACCATGTTGAATGAATCGACTATCGAGATCAACATTCACACTCAGGATGACCCACACATCCTAAATATTGGTCAATCTTTAGATGTTGCTAAACAGGAAGCCATCACTTCTTTTCTCAAATATCATAACCACGCTTTCACTTGGTCTTATGTAGAAATACTTGGTATTGACCCCACCATAGTGGTCCACAATATCGTCATTGTTCCTGATGCCAAACCCATCAATCAAAAGCGAGGAAAATGTACCCTCACATTTCCCTTCTTGTTAAAGAAGAGCTTTAGTGTCTCCCTTTTGTTTCCTTCATATTACCCATTGATTATCCTCGTTGGATTTCTAACATTGTCCATGTCACTAAAGTGACAAGGGGACAATGCATTTTCATGAACTTCTGTGACCTCAACCTAGCCTACCCAAAAGAAGACTTTCCCTTACCCGGTATCGATCAACTGGTTGACCTTACTATTGGTCATGAGATGCTATCACTCATGGATGGATTCTCGGGTTATAACCAAATCTTGCTTGCCCCTAGAATATCAACACAAGACCTCATTCATCACCCCTTGGGGGACCCTTCGCTATTGAGTCATGCCTTTTGGACTTAAAAATTCTAGTGCCACATATCAATGGGCTATGACTTACATCTTCCATGACATCATGCATCGCATATTGGAAGATTACGTGGATGACCTTCTCACCAAATCTAAATGCCACTCCGAACACCTTTCCATCCTCAAAACCATTTTTGACTACCTCATTAAATATTACATTCTCCTTCAGCCAAAGAAGTGTGTCTTCATGGTTCTCTCAGGAAAGCTCCTGGGATTTATCATTTCCTTACATGGTATAGAAGTTGACCCTGCTAAAGTCAAGGCCATTCTGGAAATTCCTCCGCCCACTAACCTTAAACAACTCCGTAGCTTGTAAGGTAAGTTGTAGTCTATTCACCATTTCATTTCATAATTATCTGATCGGTGTTAACCATTTCATCATCTTCTCAAGAAGGATGTCTCCTTTAAATGGGATGATGACTATCATAAAGATTTTGAGGCCCTCAAATAGTACCTTCTCCAACCACCCATACTCATTCCGCCTAAGGATGATCAACCTTTCTACCTATACATCTCAGCTACCGATCACTCCTTGGGAGCCATGCTCACTCATCGCGATGAAAACACAGGGTAGGTAGTTTATTACATAAGCCATACTCTTTTGGACTATGAAACCACGATACACCCATCTGAAAAACTTTACTTAGCCTTATTTTTTTTGCCACCAAACTCTGTCATTACCTACTTAACCACAAAACCTATGTTGTGACCAAAACCAACCACTTACACTTCATGTACACCAAACCTTATCACAATCAGTGTGTGTTGCACGATGGCTTATGCTTTTAGCTGACCTTGACCTTGAATTCATTCATCAAAATTCCATCAAGGGTCAAGCTATCACCGACCAATTGGCCAATGCACCTATTTCCGGGGATCAACCCTCTAATTTTGACTTTCCAGATGAGTCAATTGCTACCCTTTCCTTGGACAAACCCCCTTACCAAATGACACTCTTCTTCGATGGTTCAAAGTGTTAGCATGGGGGTGGGGCTGGTATTATCCTCATTCCGCTTGATGGTGAGCCCATGCCTTTGTCTTTCAAACTCAATTTTGAATGCACAAACAATATCACCAAATACAAAGCACTCGTATTAGGTCTTCAAGCCACCTATGCCCTAGATGTCAAATCAATCAACATCTTTGGTGATTCTCAATTTGTTAGTAAACCAAGTCAATGGTATATACCAATCTCGTAACGAGCTGCTTCAAAAGTATAAACATCATAGACATAATTTTGACCACCTTTGACCATTACACCCTTCAAATTTTCCCATGTTCAACCAAAATTTGCGAGATACCATGGCTTGCTTGGCTTCCCAAATACCCGCTTCACCCTCCGATTCTAAAATCTTTGTCACCATACAACGACTCAATCACCTTCTTATTTACCATATGAAGTTTACTCTATCGAAACCGCTACCCGAACCCGAGTGACCTTTGGTAAAAATACTCTATCTTTCTCTCTCCAACTTACCTCCTTATCTCACCCATAACGGAAAATGTGCCTTCCTTAAAAGTTCTCTCATTACATCATCTTGGGGGCCTCATCTATAAGTGAAGATTTGATGGTATTCTCTTACGAAGCCTCACGAGTTGAAATTCCTTATAACATTACGGAAGTTCATGATGGTATATGTGGAGGTCACTTAGTGGCCTTGCTATTGCTAAGCATATTCTTCACCTAGGTTATTCTTGGCCGACCCTTAACTATGATTGTTTGTGACTATGTCAAGCGTTGTGTAAAATGCCAACAACATGCCAACCTTCATCACACACCCAGATCACACCTTATAGGTCGTTCGTGACCTTTGGAAATTCTCTTAATGGGGTTTGGATCTTGTTAGAGAGATCAATCCCCATTCTTCCCAAATGCCATCGGTGGATCATCACCACTACTAAATACTACACAAAATGGGTAGAAGCCATACCACACATCCCCATGAAAGCTAAGAAAATATGTGAGTTCATCAATCATCACATCATTTTCCATTTTGGTGTTACTCATCGCCTCATCATTGATAATGGAAAAAAATTCAAAAACAAAGCATTGCAAAAAAAATTACGACGCCTTCGGCATTCGCTCTTCGATTTCTCATCACCTTATTCCCCAAAATTAATGTCCAAGCCAAATCCACTAACAAAACCCTAAACAAAATTCTTATGAAAGTGGTTAATGATACTGGGAAGGATTGGCATATGCACATTCCTTTTTCCTGTGGGCATACCACACTAGTATTCACACTTCCACTACCGCCACACCATTTTCTCTTGTCTATGGTACAGAGGTAGTTCTACCTCTCAAAGTTCAGATTCCCTCACTCTGCATTTCTCTCCATGACATGCTCAAAAATGATGAGTTTCGTCGAGACCGTTTAGCACAGCTAGAGTTATTAAATAAATGTCGTCTTAATGCTCTTGACCACCTTCAAGTTTACCAAAAACGTATCAAATGTGCCTATGACAAGTGTGTCCATGAATGAACCTTCCAAGTTGGTGACCTCATCCTGAAAGAAAATCAACATGTAACCAAAGCAAAAAAAAGTAAATGGGGAAAATTTTCTCCTAATTGGCTTGGACCATACATCATGACTCATACTTATAGATCAGGTGCTTATCGTTTATCTTCACTTGATGGTAAACCTGAACCTAAGCCCCTTAACGCCTTGCATCTTCAACCATTCTATTGTTGACTTTTAGTCCTACATCACTTTTTGTCTTTTTCCATGCTCATCCCTTGAGTGCTATCCACTTTATACACCTCACCAATGATTAAACAAGAATCATGTGAGTACTCGTCACCTATTTTCTTCTCTTGAATATGTGTACCACAGCGTTGCACATAACATGATTCTCATGGATACTTTTCATCTACCTTTAGATGAGATCCCATGGTCGTTTCACCCTGATTTTTGAACAAGAATCTTATTCTTCACCTTGGTCTTTTCCATGACTTCAAAGCCCTCACATGGGACCCAACTCCTTGAGTCAAACTTCTAATATAAATGATGAATCCCTTAAAATGACATCTTCCTCTCAACAACCGCTGCTATAAATAGACTACTCCCTCGAAGGACAACTATGTAAAACCCCTTTTAAAAAGTGAGAGAATTTGAAGCTTCCCTCATCGATCAGCTTCACAAATACCTTAAGGAGTTAAATTCCTCATCCCATATAGAATTCTACATCGATCATTCTATCTCAAATACAAGTCAAAATAGAGAACTTTTTAGTCATGGACTTGCCCATTGTGACCTTGGATCTCTTTCCCAAAGAGCATGCTACCTCATATCATATAAAAATTAACCACCTTTCACCCTTCTCACCATTCCCACTCCCATTTCTTACTACCTGAAGGGACCTCTTGGAAGCTAAGACATTTGGTGATCATGTGACTACTTTTCACCTTAGAACAATCGATCTTGAAATGTCTTTAGGGTTTTATGTTCATCACCTCCTCCAAGGTATGATCTACTCGGTATGATCCTAACCAATTAGGTGGCTTTATTGCCCCCTCTTATCTTTTGACCATCTTTTTTTATGTTTTGATTACCTTATACAGGATTTGGTCCTTGACACTTACCTTTGGGGTATTCTTCTTCTTTTGCCACAATCGACATCACCTATACCAATTTTCCTATAACCCACCCACACCTAGCAGACCTAAACCCACAACATACCTAAAACCTACTAACTCATTTTCATACCTCATCCTATTCTTCCCTAGCTCATGGGAGAACTACATCAGCCTGAGGTCCCTTTTTTACCGGGACTATGTAGGCAGCACTCGAGGGCATGGGGCCCTTAGAGATTAGCTCAGACACTATCTACCGTAAACAATTTATCTTTCATTTTCCTCACATTACATCATACCCTACTTAGTTTCCCTTTTATATCCAAATTTTAAAATTAAACCACATATATAACAAGTTGCTTAACATTTTTATCATCACCACAACATACATTTATTACGCCTACCATTTTGCTATCATCATTATGCATAGATTATACCACATCTCACATATGTCCCATATTATTGTTCATTACAAAAAATAATAAATAACAACTTCACCTACTTTGAACACAACCATGCCTAAACAAACCTGACTCCACCATGCCTAACAAACCTGACTCAACCATGCCTAACAAACCTGACTCAACCATGCCTAAGACCTAACTCCACCATGCCTAACAAACATAACTCAACCATGCCTAAGACCTAACTCAATCCATGCCTAAACCAAACATGACTTCATCATGCCTAACTCACCTAATTTTTGTCCATATCAAAATAATAAATCGAAAGCCTCATCAAAACATCAACAAATCAAGAATCTCATGTATCTCATCATATAAATAAATGTGTATCTTAATACAACATACATGGATGTCCCATCATGTCCATCATCTCAAAATCATCGACACGTAGGCTGATACTCAATACAAAATGTCATCGACACGCAGAAGATATCATATACAATAAAATAATAAACCAATATAAAATCTCTCAAACACGCAGCTGATATCATATACAATAAAACAATAAACCAATACAAAATCTCTTTGCACTTCCTCAGACCGGTATATGCTCAAAATATAAAAAACCTCTCATACATCCTCGCTATCTTTGGCACACATGCTAGTATATGATCAAAAATACAACTATCTCTTAGCACACAAGCCGGTATATATCACAAAAATGACTATCATACATCGAATGTCAAAAAAACCATATCAAGCATCTAGATGGATGTCCTCCATCTCTATATCACCTGTACCCTCGCCTCCCGGGTCCCTCTAGCTTAGCACCTCACTAGAAGCTGGTCTCTATGCTTTGGTAGCCTCTCCCTACTCTATCCTAGAAGCTCAATGGCCCCCTATGCTCTCCACACTGTGAGTGTGTGATCTCATCCTCTCACTCATGCCCTGCTGTGCCCGGTACTCTCAATATGATAGGAAGTCTATCTCGGCCGCCATCGGTTGGTCCTAGTAGTATCTAGTCTTACCTAGGGCATCCCATAACCTAGATATAGGTAGGGGTGTGGTGGTCCCATAGGTCTTGGCCCTTGTACCTATCATGCGAGACCCTGTCCACACTCCTACTTGTGAATTGGGACCTTGTCTGGTGCCGTGATGGTGGTGCCCTGCACTCCTGCCTATATGTCGGGCTGTAAGGCCCCAATCGTGCTTGAGATATGGCCAACCGGCCTTACAAACCTGCCACCGTGTCCGTAAGGCTGCCATCTGACCATCATCCCCCTCTCCATCATCCCACCACCATCCATACCTCTACCTCTGCACTCTCGCAACCGGCCACATGTACATGTAGCTCAAAGCCACCTCTACCTCTACGCACTTGATGGTGGCTAGCACTCTAGGTGGTATCGTAATGCACTATACCCAACTGGGTAATCAAAGTAGCCACCTACCCACTATATAGGGAATCTCTCTCATCACCTAGTGATGGTGGCTGTGTTGAGATCATCTCGTGGATCTCGATCCATACTTCCCGGTCTAGTGTGGAATATAGCTCATATACTACACCGCCCACCACTATATGTACTGCCTATATATCTTTGCCCTCGGCATCATCTATCTAATTGTCACACTACCTGCTCCTCCTACCCAAGATATTTGGGAACCAGAGGCATGTGGTAAAGGTAAGGGCCTCTCCACATCATCTCTCCAAAGACTACAAGAAGGTTGGGTACGTCTTGGTCATATTACCCCCCCGAACTACCACCGGACTCTATCCACGAGATCATCTCATGCTCCCTAGGTACATCTCTCCACATGGAATGACCTCCCCTATCCATCTCAAAAGCCTTAATGGAGCTTAGCTAGCTCCTCATGCATATGCTCTATATGAGGGGAATCCCACATACGGACTCCATATAATATCCACTCCAAAAAACCCCACCAATAATCATGCTGAAAATAGGCCACATCATGTGTGGGCCTATCATATCTTTGCTCTCCAATAAAAGCACCCATCGCTTGTACCCCCCCCCACACAAATCTCGATGGGAATGCATCCACTTGGGGTATCCCTACTGATCACACACAAGATATGTGCTCATAAGCCCAACAGTGTAGTAAGAAGGTACAACATAGGCTAAACCTACGTAGCCACCCATATGCCCATAACTCTATGCAAATTGCCATCGGGAATGCTAGCACCTGGCAAAGTGGGTCTCATATATCATTAGGTCATGGATCCCCCATTAAAAATCATGACCTAAAACACCTCAACCCATCCCCACATTTGCCCTCCCCATTCCTATTTTACCCACTTTTCCCCATTCCCAAATTTAATTTTTTGCTAACCAACATTCTAAGTCAGCACACTACCTCCATCAAAAGTCAACCACTAGCCTCATCACTAAATCTCCTCTCTAACCGATTCACACCTTTGATCCTATGGACTAGCCTCTCCTTTACATCTCTCCATATCACATGCTAGCACTATGGAATGTCTTTTCTCTCTCCATCTCCCAATTGACAAATGAATAACAAAAACACCATTTTTTGTTTTTATAACAAACCCGACCTAGCCTCCGAGGCCTCGATTTCCCTAGGAGATCTTAGACATAGACTGTCTTGCACAAAACCCACCATTTTACCCTATTACCCCCCCCATTTACCTCACCTTTCCCACCTCTTTATCATTTTCACCTCATCCTACCCCTTTGTCCTCCTTAGGGACTCTTTATTTTCCTCATTCCTCGGCCTTACCCATGCTATGACCTATATTTTTGGCCCTGGAGCATTGCTAGTGACCTATGACCTTATGTGTTCGCTATACCTTGCAGCATCATTGTTACTGTGTTGTTGATCAAATGACCTTACCTAGCCTATTTTCATGCTCATTTATCATGACCCTACCTTTGATGTACCGGAACATACCTAAACATTCTTGCACCTAACCTACATCATGTTTCCTGACCATATCCTATACCTTGGATACGAGAATCACTTGACCTTGTTTGGATAAACCTATCGACCTTATACCTTGTAGTGTTTGACTACTCTTTATCTTAGTAGCGTGCTACAATTTATACATGTGCGTGCATTTTTCATTACATTACCTTTGACCACGACCCATTACCTAGATTTTCCATGTAGACCTATAACCCTTTTTCCCCCATAACCACTATCCCCTTTCTCACATTTCCCTTTTATCAAACCACTCACTAATTTTACCTTCGGCCTCGTCAATTCTTGGTTTGAGGGGGATCACCTTCACCCACACATGGGGTAACCACATCTTATTTTTGTTATCATCGCTTACCAATACAAGCTATGCAACAAAAAGGGGAAAAATGTAGACAATAAAATTAGGTCACACTCCCCTTTGGTCCCTCAACAAATAAACACCTTCATCACATTAAACTAGCCATGGCCCCCTTCACCCCACTAATATTAATTTAATTAATTTAATTAAATTAATTCATTATCCTCACCATATTTATTATTTAAATATCTTAATTTAGATAATGCCCACACTTACACCTCACCTAGACACCTCATCAAGCCAACTCACCCTAAGACCTATTCTTAGTAAGTTGCCATAACTAACTAAGACTTACCCAACCCTAAAAATCAATTCCCGCATTCTCTCTAACCACATTCCTATATGCATAAAAGACACTTCCAGTCTAATCCGTGGGTTAATAACACGATATCCCAGAAAATCAAAAGGATCTCCCTAGTTTAGTAAACCTAGGAAATCTTTCCTTGACCGTCGGTGGTTATGCCGAAACCACCATCGGTCACCTTTTAATCCCTAAAACAACCTTATTTTGGAGGTTGGAAAACATTGGGAACATTCCTGAGAGATATCAAGAATTTCAGCGAGAACACACATGCAAGGAAGGAGATCAAGCATTTCCTCTTACACAGGCATCTAGTAATCATCCAACATTCACCCCAGCAAGGATTTGATCCAACCAAGAAAAAGAGAATGCACATGTAGCCATGCGGGAGGTTTGCTATGATTGGTGATTATCTGCAATATTCAATCTCTTACCAGCATCTTCATCCCTCACTCACAAGCATCCAGGACTAGAATCCAAGTAAGTGGAACATTGTATTCCTCTGGTTCATTTCATTTCGTCATTATATTGTCACCCTTTTGTTCTCTTGGCCACCCACAAACCTTCGTTAATACTCACCCCTCCATATACCTATTACAACCTCATCAAATCTCACCAAACCACCTAGTACCTCATTCCGACCAACCAAAGTCCTTTGTGTAATCACAAAGGAGACCCAAAACTCATTCTGTGGCATTCCCAGAATTCCACAATAACCGGCACCGAGTTACACCCAACCACCGTCGATCACCCTTAACTGGCATCGGTCTCTGTATGTTCCCATATAACCTAGAACAGTGACCTATCCACCTAATTCCACATCACTCTCATTCACTTGTGATCTACCTGAGACCTCTGTCAGACCTGCAGGGACCCAGAACTAGTTACTTGACCTTTGGATCTTATTTTAACCTAGCCTATTAGATTATATATTTCTTATTGTGTTTCAAGTGAGATACCTAAATCATTTCAAATTACAATAGGATTTATTTTACTACTCGCATTAAATTGTTTTAAACAGTGGACTGACAACCATCTAGGAAGTATCACACTTCCCGGATCTAGCACACGCTAGGCAATTCACTGCACATATTGTTTAACTCTTTTTGGTGGTCTTGCTTTCCATTATAGGTAGTTCCTCCTAGCCAAAAGGAAGCTCTCACAATCAGCTATGGATTCAGAAGTCATATGTGCACAACAACTCATCAACCAAAGACTTCAACAGTATTCCTCCTATGCTCGTTACCCTATCTGTTTCATCAATATTTCAAAGAAACATCTAAGAATCAGGTGAAACAACACTTGATGTTATGTTTGATGGCTCTTGTTACTTTAACTTTTTGTACATATCTCTAGTCTCTTTCAGATCTTCATTTATTGTCTCATGTAGATATCCTCTTCATCAACAATGGATTTTCTCATAGGTCTCTTCTCAATTAATTTTAGTTTATTAAAAAGGTCTCCTTCCTCTCTCTCTCTAACAAATTTGAACTTAGCTGCACCATTTCTCTCCTTTTCATCAACATATGTGTTACTTTATGATCTAAGCACATTAACATGTTCCTCTTTCAATGAGATATTCATTAAATAATACTATCTCCTTCCTTCCTTTGTAGAAATCTCTATGACTCTGCTTTGATTAGAGCATATGTTCATTTGATAATCGAGAACATCTCTTTGTTCTCTCGATTTCATTTATAGATATTCATTGATAGTCTTGGATAATCTCTCTAATAGATTTAGATATTCATTTATAATCTTGTCTCTTGTCTCTCTCGCAACTCTTGGATAGGTTGCCTTGTTTCTCTATTTCTTAAGCTCATTGAATTATACTTAGATTTTATCTTTTATAGTCAATAAAAAATCCCCATAATTTTCTCGGCATGTCGTGTACCCTACCAAACATATATACGTTTACAAATTCCATCTATTAAATGAATTCCACCTACTCATGACTTACACTCTCTATATTCTACTTAAAAACTTGAGTTCTCTATTTTCTAAGTGCATTAAATATTCAACACATTATTTGTGGAGAAAGGAACGGTTATAAGACAATTTCTTAAAATAGATTTATCATCATTATAGGATTTTTATTTGATAAAAATAACGATCCACATTTCCTCTCTGATATTTAATCATGCCTAGAAATCAATATTTTAGATTTCGTGATATAGAGGATGTAATTAGTTTTCCACAAAGTCAAAGAACATTAAACTCGACACCTAAAGCTCAAGATATTTCAGATTGGGTCTTGTGTTTTCGTGAAGTAAAACTTCCATATCATTACAAATTGTTCATAGTACACTACCTTTTGATCCTTTTCAAAAAAATTATCCATTTCCTTTATTGATCAGATAAATAGAACTTATTCCATATATATAAGGTTCATCTGTCGCATCACATTTCCACACTCCACTATTTCTTTGTATCACAAATTTATCTAGTGTTCTCGTGGCTTTCCTTCTTTACCCGCATCTTTCTCTAGTCCTTCGTAGATTTTCTTATTTACCCATGGCTATGTTATTTTACATATAGCTTTTCTTCTTTACCCACACTATCTCTCGGTCTTCGGATCTTTCATTCTTTACCTGTGGATTTCTCTAGTCATTCGCGAATTTTTATTTTACTCGTGACTTTCACTACTCATGTACGGCATCCTCTATACTTTAGCATGACTTCCTTCTCATATCCATGGATACTTCAAAACCTAATGAAGAACACTAGAATCATCCTAAAATGCAAAATACACTAACCAGCAACCAAGGACCAATGTACACCTTTTAGTCATTGTTAACAAGTTTGACCATTGTTAACCACCTTAGGAATAGTTTATCACACATTGCACTGCTTGAAACATGTACTCAACTTGGAATCTCATACACTGTATCATATCTAACTAATCATGATTGATCTTATTGGATTTCTTAATGCCCAAATCACTTATTTGAGATTTTACGCACCACCGAAATAGTAATCCAACAATGGATTCATCATGAATGCTCCAACTCTTCCCGCATACTACTGAAACTTCTCATACACTTTGTGAAGACTTGGTTACTGACCATGAGAATCCTGCACACTTCTTAAGAGAACACGCAACATATTGAACTTCATTTTTAACATCTTGACCTTGTGCCTATCTATAAGAACTTTTATTTCATGAATATGATACTCATGGAATCAATGGAAATTCTCTCGTGAACTCGACACTACTAATCAACCTTCATTTTCTTCACTTTCTAAGTTCACCATTCACCCTTTTTTCCATCAATGTCACTTGACATCAATGACAATGACTAGGGTTCAACATGGGAGAGGAGAAATTCACAATCACGACTCATGGGTTGAGGATGTAGTCGTAAGAATTACTTATGGGAATAGTCAACTTGGGTAAGGTGAGTAGGAGTAAAGAGAGTTGATTCATTGTAGTGAGTCAAGTTTTTGTAACAAATCATCTTGGAGGTGTATGGATTGAAGGGAAGGGGACAAAGTTATGAGGTGTGACTCATGTCGGTGACTAGGGAGTAGAAGTATGTGGGGAGAGAAATTCAAGCTCGATTGTGGGGTAAGGTTTACATCATTAGGTAAAGTAGGGGTCATAAGAGAAACAACAGCCAGGGAAGAGCTAGGCAAGATGAAGTAGAGGAAGGATAGACAATAGAGGCTAAGTAAATTACGTGGGCGGTGGGAGTTAGAGGGTAGGTTGCAGCGATAACCGAATGGATATCGAAGAGAAGAGGTGGAGAATTAGTCGAATCATGTGAGAAACTCAATAGGGGAGGGTAGGATGGGTAGGCATATTATGGTGGAGTCAAGTTAGGATGGAGGTAGGGTGATTCAATAGTAAATGAGATTTTTGCATGGGGTAAACATGTGAGTCGCAAGATCTAGTTTCCATATTGGGAGGTGAGTGGATTACATGGGAAGAAGGGTGGTCACGAGGGATTTGGGATCGGGACAAACTATGGAAGAGGGGAGTGCATAATGGGGAGGGCTCGGTAAATTCTCACATATAAGTGTGTGATCATGGGTGAATTTGCATCAAGGGGGAGAGTGGATAGTGATCCATTATCATGAGTCACCGGGAAGATTAGGGAGAAATTCAGCTAGGGAGAAATGGGTTGGGTTGAGCTGGAAGAGGAAGGGAGAAAGGGGGTGGACTGAGTTGAGAGAATGCGGGTTGACTAGAGAGGAAGAGGGTAGGGGCTCGAGTGGGTCGGATGTGTGACCCAAAAAGTTTAATGTTAGGGTTGAGGTGGGTAAGGTGAGAGTGTAAGGATCAAACGATATGGGGGAGTTATTGATAAGTTGGGGTAAACATGGTGATGAATGCGTGGGCTCACCAAGCTAGGGAAGGGGAAAATTGGTCGAGTTATGCATACAACTTGGTAGGGTATGTGAATGATGAGCTAGGTTGGTTAAGATGGTCGAGGTGTAGAGCGTGGTGACTTGATGGGGTGAGTCGGGGTAGGGGTAAGACTTGGCAAGTCACTATAGTGACTTAGTGTGGAAATTTGGGGTCAATTAGAGTTTGCGTAGTGGAGTGTGGGTGGGGAAATATGATGATGGTGTGGAATTGAGTCGGGGTGATCTTTGGGGAAGATGGCGTAAAATAGAATGGTTAAAAATGAAAATATAAAGTGATGAAAATGATGTAATGAGTCAATACAGAGTGAGGTAATGCAAAAATGTGTGTAGAAGGTAGTGGATTCCCAAAGATGTTTAGTTCAATTTATGTGAATTACAAACATGCACCATGACCTGATTGTGATGATGAATTACAAGTGTTATGGTTGTTGGCATATTAATATGGCTTTGTGATAAGCATGTTATTGAACATGTGATGAACTTAAAGACATGAAACTTGAGGAAATGAGTGAGCTAAAATGGGGACTTGAATAATGTATAAACCACACATGGTGGTATACTAGCCCTATGACTCATGGAGATCATGTGTGTGCATGTGAATGTCAATTACTACTTGAAGTGAATTCTATAAGACAATGAGTGAAAATACATGCCAAGTATGTAGGTGTATTTGAAATAGATGATTGATGATTTATTAAAATGAAAGGAAATTGTAATCCATGTATTTCTCCACTATTATCCAGAATCCATAGCCCCAATGGAGATACATTTGATTATAGTCACAACATTTCTCTAATTTCATCCAAGTGTCCATAACCTCTCAGAGATCTTTGGAATGACCCTCGAGAGAGTGTGTGTGTGTTTGATATTTCTCTTCACATTTTTTTTTGCTATTGAATTTTGATTTTTGAATTGATTTCAATTTTTTGATTTTTTTCACATGATATTCAACTCTCTCGGTCTTCCAAGGGTTTAGAACCACACATGGCTAAATAGAGGTAGTGGAAGTGATTGCGGAGACGATATTGAAAAGCATCAACAAATAATTCCCTAGGGTCTTCAAGATAATTTTTTAAGTGTGTATGGATCTCAAAAGGACAGGTTGTTCTTCATTCACCAAAAAGGAGAAACTAGTTTCAATCAACTATAGTAGAGACTAGTGACTCATAAAACATGATAACAAAATGATCAAAGTCTGCACCAAAATTTGTGAAACAAACCAATACGGGGAATGTGATCGAACTATAAATAAAATGTGTAGTAGTGAACAAAGAAGAAAAATGAAATATGAATGAGGAAAATGTGGAAGAAAATCCGTGAGAAAGCACTATTTATTGCAATTTTTTTAAATATGTTTATTTTTTTATTTTTAAAAAATATGTTTAGTTGTGTGGAAATGTGTTTTGGTGTTTGTGTAGAGAATCGGGTGTGTTTCAAAACCAAGCATAATGAAGAGAAGTAAAATGTAATGAGCATGCAAAATTTGGTAGTGAATATAATGAAAGTACCCCGGTTTGTATAGAGACTAGGTGAGTGAGAGACATGATGTATAGAAGCAATCAACTAATGATATAATTAATTGGAGTGGCAGGGTGACGTTGATGATAAATGATGTAAGAATGCCAAATAGAATCCTGAGAATATTTGTGGTGGATAACGTGAGGGTGAAGATGAGCCATGTACGAAATGTGTTGAATATGGTGGTGTTGGTCGTCAAATAGGACTTTTTAGAAGAGCAGCAATCATGGGGGACAAGAAGTCCCTCCTCTTTAATGGGAGAGGTTCCTTATTCAGAAACGAACTTATTTACAAATGTACGAGAACATTGTTTTATGGTCAAACTTGGATTTTACGAAAGTGTTTTCCACAAGGATCATCAATTACACAAAGAGGAAAGGGAATAAAAAGATGAGCGAGAATAGCAACATTTAGAATTATAGATAGCAGAATAATTCTTCGTGTATGCGAAGCTTCAAAGAATTTAAAACAAGATCATTTGGTTGGTTGAATGAGATTAAATTTAAAGACACAAAGTTCCATAAATAACCTTCTTAGATTTATTAATCAAGGACACAAAGTTCCTTCTTGGTTGTACAAGATCATGTATTTGCAAAAGAGGCGATGTCATACAATCGGAGAGACTAACGAGTTAAGAACAAAATGATCTCCACAATATTAAAGGAAAACACAGAGATAACAAGAATTAGATAGACAAAGAATGGAAAGCCCTTTTGTATTGATTTCTTTAAGATCTATTTACACTTTCAGAAAATATCCAAGCTCTTCCTCCTCCTTTTTAAAATGGCGCAGAAGGCCATTATATAGTTTACAATTTGGTTACTCCTCGTAACCGTTTCTTTTAACTAGAGAATAGTTAAGGACTGTTAATTGCAATGCCTTAACTAATTACATGGAATACGAAAGGAGTGGGAAGAAGAAAGAAGGATGGAGAAGGGACAGTGGGTACGAGAGGGACCCTTGTCTTGAAACCGCCGCTTGAATCTTTCTAACGTCTCAGCTCGTATTTGCCACGAGGACACACAGATGTTTCATCTTGAGGATGACAATGAGTGTCTTTGGATGCAACCAGCGTCTTGAGAGCTTCGTCCTTCCGAATTATTGTCCTTGAAATTTGATCTTTGATTGATAGCATGAGCGCAACTTAAATTCATATTTTGAAAAACAACATATTTGGGTGGTTTCATGGGAAAACTAAGTATGTGCCTTAGGTTCACTTGGGACATGTGAGGCGTGAATGCGCGAAACACAAGGCTCGGCCGATTCGGCGAAATGGGGAGAAGACGCACAAATGAATTTGGGACAATTGGGACAAAAATGTGCGAAGTGCGCGACTCGGGCGGTTCGGCTGAAATTGGTGATTTGCATTTTTTGGGACACTTGGGACAAAAATAGCGCGTAGGCGGTTCGGTGAAATAGAGAAATTTGGAACTCGGGACGGTTGGGACAAAATCGGGCGAATCGGTGAAGAAAATGGAATGTGGAGTCCGTTTGAACTTGGGACATCCGGGGGACAAAAAGTTCGGAGCGGTTCGAGTGGTTCAAATTGATCGGGGAACAGAGCGCACTTTGAGTTTTGGGACACTTGGGACAAAAACATCCGACGGGCCCGAAAATGGGACAATTTCGGGGATTTCGGCCGGTCGGAGAACAGAAAGCACTTTCGTACTTGGGACAGGCGGGACAAAAACTTCCGACAGGCCCGAAATACATACAAAATGACCCAAAACATAGATTTTCTCAATTTTCACGGCTTAGGCACTTCAGAGAAAACACTCATAACTCAAAATTTTGAAATTTTACTTCTATCAGAACAGGGAATTTTGAGTGAACAACGGGTGGAATGTGTAATATTATCCTGTGGTCAAAGACATGACAATAGATCAATGGTATAAGATGAAGTTACATGAGGCATGCTACTTATGATGATGTCATGTGGATGAAGCATGGAGAATATAGTGAAGTCTGAAGGAAGTGGGAGATTCAATGGCATGAAATTTTGATGAATGAGTATGATGAAATGGAATGGGAAGTGGTATGTAAGAGGGAGTGTCCAACATATGAGAATGTGGGATAAAATTGGAATTATTGGAAAGTGTAAATGGATGTGGATAAGGCTTGTGTGGCTCATTTTTAAGGCTAAATGGTTTCATGGTCATGATAGAATATATGAGTGAAGGGGAGTTAGTAATTAAAATGATGCTTGAATGATTGGTGATTAATAAAATAGGTTGTATGTGATAGAAAACTCCAAAGGAGGTGAAGAAAGGGGAGCATGTGGAGGTGACTTGAAAGGAAGATATGAAAGGATATGTAGATACAAGTGATGAGGCATATATCTAAGAGGATCTGTGAGTGACCATAATATATGGTAGAGGATGTAATAAAGGTGTTGCGAGAAAGAATGGGGCTTAAATGAGTGGTGAGGAAGGAAATAAGACATATGTAGAGGAGGTCGGGAAGGTAGGTGAAATGATGCGGGGCACCATATGTGATGAAGTGTGGGATATAGGTATGTTAATTGGTGATGATATAATTGGAGTGTATGTGAGTGAAGAAAAGTTGTGGTGGGAAATGCATAATCACATGATGATAGGGATGATGGACAAGTAAAAGATGGAGTGACTGGAAAGGAGGAGAATGAAATGCCACGTGATGAGGTATATTGAGAAATGGATGGTATAGATAATGGTGATTAGAAGAGTGTGAGGGTGTTGAGTATATAGTGGAAGCATGTAATGGATTGGATTGTGAAGTGCTTGATTGAGATGATAAATCACTAAGTGCACATGATGATTGTGATGTAGTGGGAAGTGATGAATCGGATTAGGGATATATGACACATGGAGAATAATTGGGAGTAGTCTTGTGTGAAGTTATTGGATTGGAATTAATAGATGAAGGTGAAGAAGAGGGAGGTTCAACAATAATTTCACCCTTATCGAGAAATTCATGAATGATTTTACAAATTTGAGGACATGATTCGGTGGAGTGGTTGTCAATATGATGCTAAAAAAATGTGTCATGAAAGGAATTCCACAATGACAGGGGTGGTTGGGGATAGATATTTATGAGATTGACATCAAGAAACTTGTGAAGAATGGAAGAAAGCAGCTCAATCAAAGGAGTGAATTTACAAGGTGGTTGGGTAAAGCTAAAATACTTAAGGGAACATAATGAATGCAAATATGTGGATGTAGAAGGTGATGAAGTGTGAATCGAGATCTGATTGGATGACATTATGAACAAAGGAGTATAAGGGTGTGGTAGGTGTTGGAGGATTATAAACAAGTGGAAAGGAGGGAGGTTTACCAAAATGAACATCCTCAAGGAATTGTGCCATGTGCATGGCCTCATCAAATGTGTGTAATGGATGAATTTGTAAGTGGTGGGAGATGTGAGGGATGTTACTCTTGTAAAATAGGTCAATGAGATCAGATTGTGGGAAGGAGAATGAAATTCTATGAACGAGATCATGCAAATGCATAAAAATTCAATAATGAACTTTCTATAGGATTATCAAAGCATGTGAAGGTCAAAGAGTGTTGCTTTAGGTGTAATGTGGATGGAGAAATTGGATAATAATGTGTCTATACATTTTGTGAATCTGTAAATGTTGTGTTGTGGGATGTGTGAGTACCAATCACATGCTTAGATAATGAGTAAAAGTAGGAAAGTGCATAATAGAAAATCATCATGATGTTGAATAGGGTACCACATATTGGAAAATATGCAAGTGGTGTTGTGGTTCCTTGGTGCCATAAAATTTGTCAAATTGGGCAATTTGAAATGTGATTGATAGGGATGATATGGTACCATTGGGTGAATAGGCACATTGCAAATGGTATGATAAGTTAGTGTGGGTGCAAGCCCCCTAAATTTTGGAACTCAAACTTTGCAATGCGTTCAAAAATTGTTTTTGAAGAAAACTAGGATGTGAATGAACATGGAAATGACTAGAAGCCATGGGGAATGAAAATGAATATTAATTTGGAACATGAGTTGGAGAATTTAGTAATATGGTAGGAACAAAAATTGAGAGTCAATCATAGTTGTGACTAGCTCGGGGTAAATCAGGAGATCATGAAAAATGCATAATGAATGATTTGTAAGGATATAGGTCATTCACGGTTGCAAACGAATCTAGGAAAAATGTGGGGTGGAAAATTACATCACATTTACAGTTGCAATTAAGCTTGGGAAAATCATAACACATAATGGATGAAAAAAATAGACATCGGTATGGGAAGGTCTCGTGAAGATAAAAAATAGTCATGGGTGCAACTCAAAAACAATATTGTTTGTTTATCTCAAAATGGAATAAAGGGGATCGGGCTGATTTTCTTCCTATAAAAGGATCTCTCTCTAAATACTAAGAGTAACCCAAAACAAACACAATACACTAGAAAATTTCTATTTTTCATCTTTACTTTACCCCCTTGATTAACCAAGTTGGATTTTACTTTGCTCAATCAATCAAATTGGGGTCGTCACTAAGGATAACCTTGGCACTAATCCTCACATGTGTACTAGTTAGGTAGGTGGGGTATATTGCTTTTTTTTCTAGTTACCTCAAGGTGCCAATAACTTTGGGCTTCTTGTGGTACTCCTCACAATGTGGTTTAGGGATTATTCCCAATCACTTGCCACAATTATGAAGATGGGTTTTTACCCTTATCTGGACTTGCAATAAAATGTTTAGTTTGTTCTCGATTCATTCATTTAAGAAAAAAAATGTTTTTTTAATTTTTGGTAGAAAAAAAGTTACAACACAGTCATAATTGTGATTGCCCTACAACCATATTTTAATGTTTTTTAAATCATAAAATTACAATGTAGTCACAATTATGACCATCCTGTAACTTAAGTTTTTTTATTGTTTTTGTATTTTTGGAATTTAAGAAGACATGCAAAAACCAAATGTTAGATCTACAACATATGTTAAAAAAGGAAAAAACAAACCTAAAATAAACCTTAAAGAAAACACTTTTTGATTCAAAAATAAAAAATAAACAAAGTTTCCCACAACCAAAATGTATGCCTAGATTTGGATCACTGCAAGATGGATTTGTTAATATGAAAAATCCAAATGATTGCTACTAAAATAGAATGGGCTTATGATGTTGTTATAAATAGATGGACAATTGTAGTTTCTTTCACTTGAATAAAGTGATAAAAACTCTATCAAATTTGAATTTTGCACACAAGCACACTTGAAAAATGATGTTTTTTTGTGGTTAGGGGACCTACCTCAGTTAGATCCCTAACCCTTTTAAGGAGATAAAATATATATTATTGATGTAAAATGGAAAAACAATAAATAAAAATGACTAGTATACGATCGAGATCACGGGAAAATCATAGTTGCGATTCATCAAAAATTTATGGAGATCACAAGCTAATGGCAGTTGTGATTCCCGCATGTGTTGAATTTTTGTTAAAACAAAGTTGCAAAAAGTTAGATCTATCCTTTTTACTTTTCCTTTCCTTTTTAAGACCTTTAAAACGAGATATGTGAGCAAGATAGAAAGAAAACTCAAGTATATGATGTCAAGAGTTGCTAAGAGAGATGAAATGATGTGCAAGAGGGTGATTTATAGATTTAGATTTCATAGGGGAATGGGACACACATTGATATAGTGATAGGGTCCATAGTTCATTGGGGATACACATGGGTAGGTGGGATGGAAAGAATTAAATATGAGTGGGTGAGGGTTAGTAAATGAGTGGTAAGGTGTCTTTTAGCTCCATTTTTGGGGGTTATTTGATTTATTTGGTCTTTTTGTGTATTATAATGTTTTTTTTTTTTTGAAAAATGAACATTATGCGCAAGGTGCATTTTCTAGTGTCTACACAAATAAAAATTCATATGGAAGTACTCAGTTTGGTGCACATGAATGATTTATTGAGTCATATTTTCATAAATGATTTCTCCCCAATTCAATTCATGCTTTCATTCACAAATTATGTTGATAAAATTCATATATAATCTTAAAATTCTTTTGTGGAGGAGAGACTCATGAATCGTTTTAAGAGATTGATAATTTCTAACAAATCTGCTATAAATTCACTCCTATATATATTCTTTGGCATCTTTGAAGGTCCCTTCTCCTTAGTTTTTAGCTAGGACTTTACAATTATAGTTTGATATTTATTTGGAGTCAAATTAAATTCCTTCTAGGATTCGGATAGAGTCAAGACCTTATCATTGTTAAAAGTGGGAATACCAAGAGCTAAATTGATGTGATGTGAATCTAGTTGAGCAATGAGTTGGCCCAGGGATCTCTTAAATATTTAGTTTGAGGGTGAAATGTGAAGCAAAAGTCAAAACAATGTCAATACATTGGACAGAGGTAGGATAACCTCCAACATGGGCTAGACCACTACCAAGAATTCTTTGAGTCAATGGAGTTGTATTTTTATCCTTCATTCTACCCAAAAATATCTACCATATCCATGTGCTTGAAATCATTATCACCAATTTCGACACAAGTTTATAAGGAGGAAATTTTCTCATAGCTCACGTATTGAAATTTCCTATTAATGAGATTGAGATTAATGGGTATGGAAAAATAACTTCTTAAAATATATTTGAATAGACTTAGGGTAACATGGTACCATAGCTAGAAGGAAATCAAAACAAGGGAAAATGATAGTGGTAATTCTTACTTGGATGAAAATGCATGTGCCTCCTCCATGCTAGCAATGTAACAAGAATTTTTAAAATGGTTGGAAAATGATGGAGATTGGGAAAGAAAATGGTTGGGAAAAACATGACAACGATAGGGAAGAGTTTGGTTTCACATGTACAAAATGAAAAGTGAATTGGAAAGGATTAAATAACATTATTAATACATGGTAATGGCTTGCACATCACAAGATTATTTATTACTCATTAAATTTCCCATGTGGGGAAGAGAGGGAATGATATACTAGTTTGAATGTTTCCCTTAAAAAATAACAAGTTTGATTATATGCTATAAAATCGGTGAAGGCGAGTTTAGGGACTAGAGGAATAGAGGAACATTTTTCATACGTGTTTTCTAGGTATGACTTTACGATACTAATTCCTAGTCAAAATTTATGGGAATGTGAAGAGTTAGTGAAAATCAATAGTTATTCCACTTGTTTCTTGCATGAACAATTTAGTCAATATAAACTTTTTAACTTTTTATAGGTTAAAGCAAAGTGAATCAAATAATTTGAGTAACAAAGGAAAGTTTCCAATGGTTTCTTAAGCGACCAATTTTTCCAACTCAATACTCTTAGCAAGTAAAAATGATCAATCATGGAATGAATGGAAATTTGGAACAATTCCTCATGTTCCATGAAAAGATGATTTAGCTAACATAAGAAAAATAGATAAGAAAAATGACTAAGTATCAAAGCACCATATGGTTTATTAAAGGGAAAGAAACTAATGTAATTAAAATTTTACACCGAAATTTTAAAATTTTCTTTGGTATGTGAAAATAGACCTAAAATAGATGAAATCCTATAATACCTAAACTAGCACATTATGAATTTTATAGATTAAACAAAATTATAAATCCTTATGTGGGTAGAGTTAGATTAATCCTAGTAGTCAACCCATGTTGAACCAATCTAAACATCACACTACATACCCTCACAAGTGAGAGAAAACTCTATGTAGTTCTCGTATTATGTGTACAAGTGTATAAAAATCTAATTCAACCCACTATGTTGCCCTATGTCTCTTGACACAAAGCATAGCGATCATCAATATAGATAGAATAGAGATGTACCCTACATTGTAGTTAAATAATGTGATGTGTTTCAAATGTTATATTTGCTCTTTTTTTCTCTTATATCTTTGAAACTTCTTTATGATGAATTGATCTTAGTATCACATGGCTCTAGGATGTCTAGAGGCTTAGTAATGGGGAAGCTATAGTCTTGAACCTATTTTCATTGTTTTTATCTTGATTCAACTTAATTTGTATTAATTAAATCTATATTTGTAGAGTAACTATTGTTCCTAATGATTTACAAAATGATTATATACAATGAGATCCGAGCAATAAGAAATCAATGATGTAAAATCCATAAGAAAATGGGAGAGATATGAGTATTTAGATGATTTTTGAATGAAAAAAATGTTATCTAGGTAGGTGCAAGTGCTTTGAGCAGTTGTATGCAAGGTCATCACTTCGCTCACTTTGTGAAATATGGTACTCGGGATCATATCGGATAGGCGTGCCCAATGTAGGGCATAGGAACCTAGGAGTCTTTGGAGACTAGATCTAGGAATTGGTGACTATGAAGGAGTTCAAGATTTTATTTCTTGTTAAGAAAGGGTTTTACTATTAATTCTTGTTGATTTCTTATTAATCACCGACATAGCATAGAATTCGGTGATACAAATCTAATAAAACCCTAGACGCGATGGCACATCACTCACCCTAAACCGAGCACTCACACGATCTATCCCTAAGGGAGAACAAAATTAAGCACTAACCATGATGAGACCAAAAACATACTAGTTTCGAGATAGACACAAAAATAACACCTAGATTCAGCCAATATCCTCCATTATATTCAATGCAATAAATATACATAAGCTTCATTACAATAATAGTAGTATGCATGTAACAGATTTAACAACATGTCTCTGTATATATCTCCTATCTCTTTCTATTACATAGTTTACTACATATATATAAGGGTGGGGACTTTCCCTTCACCACTTATCCATTCCCAAAATAGGTCGCATGTTATTATTAGCCACGCGCCTTTACAAAACTAGCCACACATGCAAGTGCGCTAACAATAGACTACTTGTAGGTAATCGATAGTAAAGATCAATTTCTAGCCGAGTCCATGCAAAGTGATTCGTATATGATATTCCAAGAATAGCCAATGTGTTTTGTGCATTTCTCTACCTCATTTGTGCTCTCTGGGTGCCATCTCTAAAAATAGACATTCATGAGCAAAAATGGCTAAGTCCCGAAAAATTTGAACTTTTGTTCCGCGCGCGTGTCCTCCCTTTCTATTCACGCCTTTGAATATGACCTGTTTTCCCATGTGGACTTCTTGTGTGCTTTTTTCAAGTGTTCTCTAATCAACATTACCCCACACTAATTTCATTATCACCCCAACAATGGTCATCTCTAAAACTGAAGTAAAGAATTGAAGAATGAAAAGAAGTAAGGAAAGAATGGAAAGAATGAAAGAATGTTTTTACTCTACAGTCTCTTCTTCTACAACCTAAACAACTAATTCAGGATATTCCTATTTTATTTCAGCCTCCAAGGTCTGCCACTCAGCGAGTGCTTCCTCTTCTCTTTCTGGAATGTCCATAGCAATAGACTCTAATTCATCTTTCGTGATCTCTCCTTTCTTATTTTTCAAGACCAACACAATGCTAGACATTGCAGTCATCCTGCCTCTATTAAATCCATCTTTTACGCAATGAGCTTCCCAAGCTCTTCCAGCCGATTCTTGTGTGGTTCTTATGTTGTTTTAGGGCCTTACGCTTTATTTTAACCATTGATAATATTTCTGTGCGTGCCCAATGTTTCATCCTTCATCACTTTCTGGACCTCATTGTTCTCCTCTAGGGTTTTTATGTTAATGAGTGCCTCTGGAGCTGTGCAAATGTTCAAGGCTTGGTCTGCTTTCTTCAGTTCTTCTTATAGCACTTGCAACAGTCCTTCATATGATGCAATCTTCCACATCACTAAAGCCTTTTCTCGCTCTACCTCTTGTGTTGGATCCTTTGGCACTGGCATGCATAGAGGTTCATCTTCAAGCACTAGGTCCACCAATGTACCTACATAGTGTATTGCCAAAGGAAATGTCTTTGGTACCTTTGGCTCTAAGTGTGGCCTAGCTCTTATGATATTATCACCAATTTCCTCGTGATGATAAATACAAAGTTATTCTTCTATGCTAAGTCTTTTTCTGCATTAGGCACACTATTTCTCCATCCTTAGTTTTAATCTCTTCCCTGAGCACCCTAATTGTGGTAGCCTTGTCCATATTCCACCTCACCACCTCTGTTGAGACTTTCACCAATGCATTTCTTACTGTTCATCTGACATGACAGTAGGCTTTACCGTCATGTGTCTAGCCTAAGGTGTCTTTTTCAACCTCCTTGATATGCATGACTCCTCACACACATAAAAATATGGCTCATCCATGTGTGTGTGCATGGACCATGATAACTTGCTTCTTTGTGTGAATTGTAGCCATATCTTCATCCATATAAGTCCTTTTGTGGAGTGTGCTCGGAAGCAAAGTGCGGAAAATTTTACCTGCATCCTCTGCATAACCCATGGCTAGTGGAATGTTCTCTCCACTTGTTCTTCTAGACCTTGGCTGCTTAGGAACTTGAGCCTCTAGATTTGGGACTTGTGCCTCCATGTCCTGAGTAGTCTCTGTAACTATCTCATTTGTTCCCTTTTCCTCCTCTTCTCCTTGCTTCATTTCTTCATCCTTCTGTTCTTCTATGTTCTCTGGAGGTGTAGGAGAATTAGGCACACTTTCCTCTTACTCTTCTACCTCCTCATTCAACTTCAATTTCCTTCTCCTTTTCATGGTTATCTCCTTCTATGGAGAGAGTCTGGGTGATTTGTGCACTATTTGTGGAGTAGCACCCTGGGTCCTTATTCTCCTAAATACTCTCTTAAACCTATGCTCTCCTTGGACTGCATCCAAGTCCTCATCATCCCCCTCTTGTGGCTGAGGTGGTGTAGTGGTATGCTTAGCTTCATCCTTGTTTGTAGGATGTCTTCTACCTCTATGCTCCAAACCACCACTATCCTCGCGCTCATCCTCCTCATCCTCCACTTAAATTGGCTCTGTGGACTTAGGTAATGTGATGTTCTCCATCGTGTGCTTACCCTTTGGTGGTGCTAGAAGTGTGAACTCATCCTCCACATATTTTTTATTCTCCAACTTGGGCTTTAGTTTGAGGTACACCGGTGATGCCCCAATATCCCCAAAGCCAAACTCACTTTGGTTTAATGTTCAATACATCTGAAATTATCCTTTCAATATATGCACCCCGCCCTAGATATACATATTTCTTCCTTAGCATGTGGTAGTCACAATCTACCTTATCTGCATTGAACGTTAGGCGCAACACATCTAAGAACATGTGTACTAATGCTTGGAAGTACCTTGCTATGAAGGCATATGGTAACTTACACCAAGGACTACATGCTCCATCCTTCATAGAAAAATATGCTATGTAAAAATGTTGGTATATAGCAAATTGAACTACCTTTCCAACCACCAAAGGCAAGTCCTTGGGGATGCACCATTCTTCTTCAAAGGCCGTGCGGAGCCTATCGTACCACTTCTCAGCCCTTTGCTTGACTTGTTCTATCATGGATCCTTCACACAAGTAATTTTTGAAGCATTCTGCAGGTGACTTGTGCTCCATGGGATACTCCCATATCTTCTCTTTTGGTCCATCAGGTACTTCGATCTCCATGAACACCAGCGATAACAAAACAGCTCCAAAGTTGATCCTTCCTCCTATGTGTGCTTCCTCAATGATTATTTCTACAATGTAACGTGAAATTTTGTAAACTACCCCTTCAGACATATTTTTAGCAATGTGCAACCACATGGTATTCACTTGTGACCACCTTTCCTGGTCATTTAGCTTTGTAACGAGATGTGCGGCTACTTGCACAACTAGATATTTCTTCAATTTATCAATGTCCATACTACGCAGACCCTTTGTGTACCCCAACTCCTTTCTAGTCTCCAATATTATGGCCATGTCTCATTAAATCTTCTCATATGCCCTTCAATCCCATTACTGTGGAGATGAGCATGGCTGAAATTCTAGCTCTGCGTCCTACAAAGTAGAAAAAATCTTTGTGCACTTTTCTCATGAGCCACTGGTACAAGGGCTCATATTTCCCAAAGTAAGGGAGTTTGTATAGCTGGTAAACTCCAATCTTCTTCAAGAGCTTCACCAGGATTGTCATACACTAGCATGTCTTCCGCCATGCATTTATTTGTCTTTGAGTTCAGAAAGGCATGAAGTTCCTTCTTATTCTCTACGGTCGGTGGTTATACTCACTCACCTTGCTTTTTCTTATGTGATAATCCCACTCTTGGCCTACGATAACCCCCTCTAGATATTGCATTTCAGAAAATTACTTTCGAGAGCCATCTCCTCTTCTTCTTTGACCACCTTCTTCTTTCCCTTCACTCCTGTTGTAACTACTTTCTTGGGTGCCATTTCTACCTTGCAATCCTTTGTAGATACTCACCTCTTGAATTTTGTAATTTACAAATCAAACCCTAGCTTGATTCAAGCATGCCCTAGGTGAAATCATGTGCCCTCGCTCCTCTCTGTCACCTTTCTTCACTCAAACCCTTCACCACTAGGGACACAAGATCTTTCTACGCATATATCTCTTTCACGACTGGTTACACACCTCTCGCACCTCAATTCGATCACTCAACTCTTCGCACTTAACTCTTTTTCAAATACTCTTAATTGTAATGGTAAAAATGAATTCACATACCATCCTTATATATATTTTCAAATTTTTAATGCATTCATTACTCCTTCACCTACCAAATATCCTCTCATTAATTTATCAATTCCATCCTTTCCACGCGTTACATCTTCACACCCCAGCTATAACCTTCTAGCGTACCTTCCTACCCTCTGGTCACAGACTTCTCTTGATGCACGTCCTTGCACCCAAGTACCTCATCCTTTGCACCTTCTATTGGTAGTTGTTATGGCCTCTGCTTACCTCATGTTATCTTGTCCCATCATTCATCTCCATCTTTGGTCATTTTTAGAAGCAATCCCTTGACTTGATGAGAACCTTTAGTAGGTTGTTCCTATCACCTTTCGATTCCCATGATTTTTACGAATATCGATAATCCAACCCGGACTAAAAGTATGTGTAGTCCTCTACGCATAAACATATTTCATATAGTAATTAGCTTCATGCGTGTAAGTGCGCTTATTACACAACACACCAACTAAATTGAAAAATCATAGCAACAAAAAAAAGGAAACACATTAAGGAAATACAAAATTGAAAACCTAATCTAAATGGAAATACTGCCTTATTACAAACACCAAGAAGAATGATTTATAGTAGGGCTTCACCTACTCCGTTTAATAACTCGGGTATTTGTGTTCCATTAAGGGCTTCTAATTAGAAAGCGTTTGTTTCAAGGATGTAAGTGACAACATACGGCCCCAACCAATGTACCTTAAGTTTTCCTTGATGGTGTAAGAACTTAGAGTCATAGAGAAGCACTATTTGTCCAATCGAAACTTCTTGTCCCTTATGTTTTTGTCATGCCATGCCTTCTACCTAACATTTTCTTTCTTTTGAATCCAACGTGTTATGGCTCATTTCTCATCCGGCTAAAGTATCTTTTCAATATGTTCTTCTAAATCTTGCTCATTAGCTAGACCTCTAGCATGTGGAATACACAAAGAAGGTAACATAAATTCCACATGAAAGCAGATTCTACGCCAAACATTATCTCGAGATGGTGTTGCTTTGTTCAACCTTCTATATGTTGTTCGATATGCCCAAAGTATTGTAGATACTTTATCATCCCAATCCTTTCTTCCAACATCATAGATTTTTGTCAATGTCTAGCCCAAAATTTTGTTGAAAGCTTTAGCAGTTCCATTTTCTGAGGATGATAGGGTGTAGTCTTATGGTATGTAATCATGAACTCATCCAATAAAATTCTGATTGTCTCATTAAGAAAATGTGTTCCCCTATCACTGGTTAAACTCAAAGGACATCCATACCTTGTAATGATATTTTCCCATAGAAATCGAGCTACTCTGTAACCATTGTATAGTCCTTGGGAGGTGCTGCTTACGCCCATCTTGTCGAGATAGTCTGCGCAAGTTATAATGTAGCATGACCCGATTCTGCATGTAGCTAGTGAAATAGGACCCACAAAATCTATAGCACATTTCTCAAATGGTTTTGCACTAGTAATAGGTCTCAGAGGCATTTCATGTCACTAACCTTGCGTGATGTGGCATCATCTCGCATAGTGGCCACCTGTAATTCCACAATGAACTTCTTCCATAATGCATGTGCACTCATGTTCTAATACATAATGGTGCAATACCTCATCTTAACCCAATTTGTAAAAGTCACCACTGATTAACATATAAGGTGTGGTGCGTATAGAAAGCTATTTCTTCTCCAAGGATTTCATTCCTTCTGGTGCCATCCCTGTGCTTATAGAAAGACAACAATGTCCTCTAGTTCTGATGGCACGCATTGTAGAATATAAGCGTGTATCGGAATGGTATCCTCAATTTCATGTGCTTCTTCTCTTGATTGTATTCTTAAGATATGGTATGGTAAAGAATTACTTTTTCCTAGTTTTACCACAACTATGAAATCAAATTCTTGAAATAAGAGCAACCATAAACATATGTACCCTTTTAAAACATACTTATTTACAAAATACTTTAATGCCATGTGAGTTATATAAAAGATTAATGGTGTAGCTAGTAGGTCTTGGCAGAATTTATGTAACACATAAATCATTAACAAAGCTTCGCGCTCTGTAGTTGTGCAATTATGCTCTGCATGAGTCAACTTTATACTAGAAAAATAGATAGGATGATCTCAATACCTTCCTGTGTTGGGCTAAATCTTTTGCGCCAATGGCCATGCGAGAGGCATCAAAATGTACATAAAATGGTTTATCCCACAAAGAAAAATGTAGAATATGTGTGGTAGTAAGTTTCTCCTTCAATGTCTCGAATGTGCGTTGTTGTTGTTCTCCCCAGTAGAACATACCTTTCCCTTTCAGTAACTCTTCTAATGGTGTGGCAACTTTGGCATAGCCTTTGATAAATTTTCTGTAATATCCTATATGACCCAAAAATTTGTGCACCTCACTTTGATTGGTAGGCTCCCTTAGGCCTATAATGACTACAACCTTTGCTGGATCAACCAACAAACCCTCCTTGCAGATTATGTGTCCTAAAATTATTCCAAATGGTGTAGAAAATATGCACTTCTTGATGTTCAAAGAGATACTCAACTATCTACATCGTTCAAACATTAAGTGTAGATTGTCACAGTGATCCTTAACTAATCCATACACCATCCAATCGTCTAAATATATATGTAAGAAGTTGTGAATAAATTCTTTCAATGCTTGGACAACTATTCATGAAAATACAACAGGTGTATTTTTCAAACCGAAGGGCATTATAGTATAGGTGAAGCTACCCCATTCAGTATTAAATTTAGTCTTTTCTTGATCCTCCTAGGAAATCCTAACTTGATAATACCAGAGAACCCATATGTAAATGAATACATTTTGCATCCTGCAACTCCTTCTAACATTTCCTCAATAAATGGCATAGGGAATGGATTATTTACACAGCAAGTAATCAGCTCCCTATAGTCCATGCATATTCTAATTCATCCATTCTTCTTGATATTGATCACCATTGGACTAACCCATTCGACTCATTAAGGGGTTTGATAATTCCAAATTTCAACATGTTATTGATCTCTTCTTTGACCTTTTCACACAAATTGGGTTCATTCTGTAAGGTCTCTTTCTAGCGGGCATGCACCCTCTTTAAGATTTATCTTCATCTTCCCTAACAATTCATGCACACCTTTAAGTTCATGGTATCCCTAGGAAATAGGTCCATATAGACCCTTAGTAAATATATGATTTTTGCCACTTTAGAGTCGGCCAATAGTCTCCAATTACAACTTCCTTAGGCTCGGTATGATTTGTTCCAATATTCACCTGCTTTTTCTTCATAGGTTCATGATAGGTGTGTGTGGTCTTATCCACACTATCCAATACCTCACGCCTTCTTGTTGAATGGTTTACATCTAGATTATATACTTCTTCATCATCCACTAAGTAGACCATTTTTCCTTTCTCTTTCTCAAGGTAAGCATGTTGAAGTAATGTTGCATCATCTCTGCGGTTCGTTATCAAGACACGCTCGTGAGTCTTCTTTATCTAATAACTCCTAAAGGATTTATTCATCCTTAGCAGACGATACCCCATAGTTAAGCACCGGATAACTTTTAATGCTTCTTCCATGAAAGGTTTCATAGAGAAGAAGCCAAATGTTTAGGCCATTCCTACAATTAAATTCTGATAATTTCGGTTTCTCTATGGATTTCTGCATATACATACCAAGCACGCGCACAACCTTGTAAAGTGGAATAAAACTAGTGCACCCATAGTGAAGGTGGTAAATCTTCCTGCCCTTCTATCTAGAGTCTCTCACACTTCTGAACATGGTGTTGAACAAGTTGATTATTGTGATAATTACATATTTGTGTAGGTGCATTGCTCCTAAAGAACCTAGTAGTAAGAGCAATCCCAATTTCATTCCATTTGACCAAATTATCCCTATGGACCACCCACCAGTGTGTTGTTGTCCCACATAGTGTATATGTGAGCATATTTCTTCTCTCCAGTGGATCTATCCATTTTTCTTCCATGGCACATAGGAATACCATGGGATCCCCTTCCCCTTTAACAAGGTACCGAGTTGTTACCTATCCTCCTGACATAACGTGGTTTTGTGCCTCAAGGAAATATTCTCCTTCTTCTGTGAGCCCTACCAACTCATAAGTGTTATGAGCCCAATTATCACATGCAACACTCATAGTATCACTAATGGATTGTGCATCCTCCCACTGTTTTACTCCTTCTTTGGTTGGTTCAATCATCTTTGGATCTCGGATGGAACGTACATAAATCTTATTCATATCTTATTCATTTAATGGCTCAACATAGGTGTGGACTCTCCATCTGTTAAAGGTATAATAACCCTTGTATCTTTATTTTCAAAACTGATATAGCCCTTGTTGAACCAAATATCAGCATTATTTTCATAAGCACCAAAGACGCCCCAATAGAGTTTGAAGCTATCTTTGTAGACACCTAAATTTGGTTACATTCCCTTAGCCCCTGATTAGATAACCAACTTAAACATGGGCACCTAACCATGGCCCCCTTTCACCCCACATTAATAATTAATTTAATTATTTTAATTAGATTAAATACCCATCCTCACAATATCCATTATTTTATTACCTTAATTGACCTAATTTCCACCTCACCTAGACACCTCATCCAACCACCTCACCCTAGACCTATTCTTGGCATGTTTCCATAACTAACAATAACTAAGTCTTACTTGCCTTAATGAGCTAAGATTTAGTCTAACCCTAAAATCAATGCCTAAGATTTCTCTAACCACATTCCCACTCATTAGAAGGGAATATTTCATTCTGATCCGCATGACAACAAACCAATTTGGCCCAAGAAATTAGGAAGATCTACCCATTTTAGTAAACTTAGGGAATCCCACCTTAACCGACATCGGTCAGACCTAAACTAATGCTAATCAATACGGAACCACCATCGGTTACCATTTATTCACCTTAGAAACCTTTTTTGAGAGGTTGGCACATTCTGAGAGTAAGAGGACAAGAAGATAGCTACATGCAAGTAGAACTAGAGTTTTTTCATGCACCTAGACATCCATAGTCAGCACCAGGAGAGATCCAAAAGCATTTACACTCACGGTGAAATTCGGGAAGCATCACTAATGCAACAAGCTCCATTCCACCAATTGATCATCACCACCATCTAACCAATAGACCTGCAACATTAGTAAGTGTTTTTATCATTAATCATTTCCATTCTTATTCGATCATAGGGTTGTTATCATTTATGTTATCATTCTTCTATTATCATTCCCATTCCTCCATAGCCTTCGTTATGATAAACTCAAAAACCTCACCCACCCATTTATCGGACCACCTATCCACGGCCCTTTCACCTCTCTCGAGTGTTCTTAGCACTCCCATGCACCTCACCATCCCCTTATTCAACACCATCTAACCTCACCGGACTCTATAATAAGGTTTCCATTGAACTACTATCACCCTACTTGTACCAATGCCGGTTACCCATATCCATCATCGATCCCCCTTAAACCATTGTCGGTTATATACCCAACCAACATTGGTCTCTATATTTCATACCCTGTGCCAATAATGAACCAAACAACCTTTTACTAAATAACCTAAACAACCCGAACTTGACCCTAACTAGTTTCAAGATTCGACACCTACCAACCCTTCAGATTCGACTATATCCTAGCCTATTATATTAGATTTGCTAATTGCACTTGAATTAAATACCTAAATCATATCAACTATAGTAGGACTTTACTTATTTCTCACATTAATTTTTTTGGATTGACATGACCATCTTGGAAGTATCACACTTCCTATAACTAGCATACGATAGCAATCCACTATCATATATCATTTAAATTCTCTTCTTGTGGTTTTGTTTTCTATTACAAGTAGTTCCTTAGAGCGAAAAGGAATCTCTCACAATCAGAACTGGATCAATAATTTAGAACATGTGCATCGGCCTCCAACAAACCCATTTAACAGGTATTCCTCCTAGCCCATAACCCTATATGTTTCATCATTCAAAAATGTAAAGAAAATGGTGAAACGTTTTGGCATGCCTCTTTGATCCACCCCCGAGATTCAAGATTAACATGGTTTGTATAAGAGAGTTGGCCAAACCACCACCAAAATGCCACTACACCCTACTCATTTCCTAAGGATTGTATCCCCCACTAGGATTTTGTCCTTCATGCTATTATACCTTCCACAACACACCCTCTTCATCCACTCTCCCTCATATTAACATGATCAACAATGTCACCCATGCTTCAAAAAAAAGAAAAGGGAAAGGAAAAGGAAATTGGCCCATCAACCAACCCTGTACCCAACATACCATCTGCACCCATACCCAAATTCACCATTTAAGGTCCTACATATCCTATTTTTGATGGGATCACACATCGCACAATGTTAAAAACTACACCAATCCCCATCAAAATTTCTTTATATGACCTCGTCCAAACCTCATAGTCACATCGTCGATCCCTCATAGAGGTCCTTCAATATATTGAAGTCTTTCCAAAGGACCCCACACCCATAGCCTCCATCATTACCCATAACCATATAGCCTATGTCACTAGATCATCACCTTCCTCTACACCTCCACCTACTCACTAAGTGGTCACCCTCAGCTTTTCAGATGAAGAGATCACTCCCTTCCAGATGGACAACCTTGACCCTGCTCTTTTCATCTCCATCTTTATCGATAATATACGCATACGACGTGTTATGATTGATGGTGGTGCTAGCATTAACATCATCTCCTCCCATGCATATGACCAAATGCAAATAATTTCCAATTGTATGCATGATAACCCAGTTATGTTGTGCTCCTTCAATGACACCATGACCTCTACCCTGAGTACCATCCTTATCCATGTTCGCGTGGGTCCCCATACTAACCCAGAAATTTTCTATGTCCTAGAAGGGGAGTTCCAATATAACTTGTTACTCGGAAAAACTTGGATCCATGCCATGGGTTGTGTCCATTCAACTTTACATCACTACCTCAAATTTGAACACGAGGGACATAATTACACTATCCCTGTCGACCCATCACCTTTCAAGACCTATAACATGCTATATCAGCCCAATGATGTGCTTGTACTAGTCAACGAATGTGCCACTATCACTACTTCACCTTTGCCTACAAGCCTATCCACCAATGTTGTCACTACCTCTGTTGCATCTAACCTTGCTATCTCCACTACAGCTATAGCCTCTACCGTTGATGATGCATCTGTTTCCCCATCATCTAGCGAGCCATCTATCCCCACTACCCACATACCGACTACTGATCCCTTAGAAGGTGTTTTTCAACACCTCACTCTGGGAAATACCATCTATAAAATATCAAAACCTTCCTCACCCCACAAGAGTATAGGAATCGCATGAACACCCCATTATAAAATCCACATGGTGATGTTTTTCCTTATGGCCCTCCCCACTTTCGCACCAATATAATGTATGGGGTACTTGATATGAACACCTATAAACCCGAACCTCTTTCCCAAGCCAAACCATTTTCATTTGACCTACACTCCCTCACTAACGACCGCTTTGCTCACACTTTCCTCCACCGGTGCACGTGGAAAGGATTTGGCTTCGATTTTATGAACAGGGTCATCATATTGTCATTTCATGTACCTCTCATAAACACAATGACTATAGTGGCATTGGTTTTAATGCTCCACCCTCCAAGAAGGTTCACGTCAACCTCATCCAGGATGGGAAATCTTCCCCATCTCATTCACCCACATTACCATCTTCACCCACGGAATCCATAGATCCCGAATCTATTCCTCCTAACTTTTTTTTCATAAACACCATTTCCTGGGACTGCTGACCTATCAACGTAATGGAAAAGCTCCCTCTTCTCTCCCATTCTGTATCCTAGCATGATCGATGACAATACACCTTCTATTAACATCATTCAATGTCATGACGATGAGTCCATCCTCACCTACCTTAGTACGAAAGACTCTTATATTCATTGGTCATTACCCTCTGAGATGTAAACTATTTTAAATGAATTGACCATCGAAATCAACATTAACACTGGGATGACCCACACATTCTAAAGATTAGCCAATCCTTAGATGTTATTGAACAGGAATCCTTCACCTCTTTCCTTTCAGGACCATAGCAACACATTTTCCTAGTCCTATGCCGATATGCCCAGTATTGACCCAAAAATAGTGGTCCACAATATTGTAACCATTCTTGATGCCAAACCCATCAAAAAAAGTTATGAGAAAATGCATCCTCGCAATTCTCTTCTGCTCAAAGAGGAGCTTCAGTTCCTTCTCTCAGTTTCCTTCATCCTACCCATTAAATAACCCCAATGGATTTCTAACATCGTTTCTATCACAAAGGTGACAAGTGGGACTCCACATTTGCATGGACTTATGTGACCTCAACCTAGCTTATCCCAAACACAATTTCCCACTACTGGGATTGACCAACCTGGTTGATCTCACTGTTGGCCATGAAATGTTATCGCTCATGGATGATTTCTTGAGCTACAATCAAATATTACTAGCTCCAAAGGATCAACACAAGACTGCCTTCATCACCCCTTGGGGGACCTTCTACTATCGAGTCATGCCTTTTGGCCTCAAAAGGCTGGTGCTACATATCAGCGAGCCATGACTTACATCTTCCATGACATCATGCATCACATACTGGAAGATTAGGTAGATGATCTTTTGGCCAAATATAAACATCGAACCAAACACCGACTATCCTTAAGGTCATCTTTAACCATCTCATCAAGTATTGTGTGTGTCTTCAACCAAAGAAGTGCATCTTTGCGGTGCTTTCTAGAAAACTCCTAGGTTTCATCGTTTCTTTGCGTGGCATAGAATTCGATCCTACTAAAGTCAAGGCCATTCTAGAAATGCCTCCACCCACTAATCTCCATCAACTTCGAAGCCTACAAGGAAAATTGCAATCCATTCATCATTTTATCTCATAGCTTTCTGACCGTTGTCAACCATTCCATCATCTGCTCAAGAAAGATGTGTCCTTCAAATGGGATGATGAATGTCATAAAGCCTTCAAATCCTTAAAACAATACCTCCTTTCACCATCAGTGCTCATTCCTCCTAAGGATGATCATCCCTTTTATCTATATATTTCCACCACTGACCATTCTCTAGGTGTCATGCTTGCTCATCGTGATGAGCAGGAAAGAGAGAAAGTGGTTTATTACTATTAGTAGGGAATTTTTGGGTGGAAATTTTTTTAATTCCTTTCTAATTGTCAGGAATCTAAGTCCTCTACTTAACCGGTGCAGCTGCGTGTATGCATGTGTGAAAAAGCATGGATTTCTATGGTGGCCTTTCAACTGGGATCCAAAAGGGCACTCCACCGACCTGCGGCAAAGCTACCAATCTCTTGCTAGGGAATACTTTGTCTAAAAGTGGGAAAGTGAGTGAGAAAAGTGGTAGGATAGCAAATGTTGCAAGTAGGAAATCAGATTACTACACACACTAGTTAGAAAATTCGTCACATGTATTCATGAGAAGAAACAACCCTACAAATGGCAACAAGATGAGATAAGATTGTGAACTCAAAGTTTTGAAATCTCCTAATAAAAGAGGTTGAAAAATCCTTCTTCTTGTATATTGCTACTTAAACAGAAGATGTACATAGTGGAGAAATGAAGGAATTTGAGGAGAAGGGGAGAAATGGGAGAAAATGGCTATTTCCTTTTCTTTCTCTAAGTACTTTACAAGATCAATTGGCCCCACCTACAATGGTGTGAAGAAGCCATTAAATATACTCCAAGAAATGGTTAAAACTTCTTCTTAGTTAGCACAAAATGGTTTACAATTTCTTTTCAATCATTCGCGCCCATTCAAATTATTGATTCACGAAGAAACGCCAATGGTGAAAAACTAGACTTTTCATAATACAAATTGTCACACTTGTTTTGTAAATTTAAATTCGAACCATTCATCTTGCCTTTGAAACTTTAAATCAAGGTCTTACATGTGGAGAAATTTTGGAGTGGGCGTGGAGGATTCCTTTTGTATTTTTTGACTTTATAGAGATTTGGCATTTTGGAACATTTTGGCTCGCTTACCCGCTTTTGATATGGTCTTGACACGTGGCCTCACTTGATTAGCGAAGGAGTCATAGGTCACTTTTATAATTTTACCTTTTTCAATGTGGGATTAGAAACACAAATTTCTTTCCCACCCACCTCCCCGCTTTGGCTCTTTTGATGTGGGCTTAATATTTGACTTTTTCCTTTGTGTTTGGCAGGTGCGAATCACTTTTAGCTTTCCACCGTTTTACAAAGAGGCTGAAAATATCAAATCTCCCTAATGTTCCACCTCTTTGCTTTGACTTTCCAACTGCAGGCCCAAGATTTGACTTTTTCCTTTAAGCTTGATCGGGCACGGGTCACTTTTTAACTTTTCACTTTTTTTACAAAGAGGCTAAAAACCTCAAAGTTCTCTACCGACCCACTTCCAATTAGATATGTCCACGTATCCATGGATGACAGAGCCAAAATTTGATGGGGAAGAAAATGCCTGTTGTTCCCGATTGTGGAAAAAATGTAGAGAAGAAGAAAACTCCACCATTTTGCACCCGATTTTCAAATTTCTTTTTCAAGCCAAGGAATTGAAAACAATACAAGGTTTGATGATCCATGGCCATAAAAAGATTGAAATTTTCATTCAAATGAGGACAAAAATAAAATTTCACGAGTCCGAGATAAGAAAATGGAAAATTTATCAAAACGTGCCGACTGGAGAGTTTAAACAACTTCAAAGCATGAATTTCTCTATCTTTTTGGACTTCCAACTTTACTTGAACACTTTTGGAGGGTGTGAGCTCAAAATTTTTAATTTGACTTAGAAAATGAGGGGGGGATTTTGAGGGCGACAACAATTACATAATCCATACCCTTATGGACTACGAAACTAGATATACCCATGCCCAAAACTCTTCATAGCCTTAATTTTTGTCACCACCAAACTTCACCATTACCTACTCAATCACAAAACCTTCATCATTACTAATACTAACCCATTACACTATATGTATGCAAACCCTATCAACATCAACGTGCCGCACATTAGCGTATGCTTCTTGCCGACCTTGACCTTGAATTCATTCATCAAAAGTCCATTAAGGAAAGGCCATTTCAACCAACCGGCCGATGCACCTATTTCCGGGAATCAACCATCTAACTTCAACTTCCCAGATGAGTCTATAGCTACCCTTTCCCTAGATGAACTTACTTACTAAATGACACTCTTCTTCGATGGCTCCAAGTGTCAGCGTGGGGGTGGGGCTAGTGTTATTCTCATTCCCCTTAAGGGTGAACCTATGCCTTTGTCTTTCAAACTTAATTTTGATTGTAAAAACAATATTATGGAATATGAAGCACTCGTATTGGGTCTCCATATGCATATGCGTTACATGTTAAGACAATAAATATCTTTGGTGATTTTTAATTGGTCATAAACCAAGTCAATGGTCTATACCAATGTCATAATGAGATCCTTGAAAAGTATAAGCAGCACGTAGCACACTTTTGACAACCTTTGATTGCTATACACTTCAAACCACCCCACATTCTACTAATAAATTTGTGGATACCATGGCCTGGCTTCTCGGATACCCTTTTCCTGCTAACTCTAAAATATTTGTCACCATATAAAGGATATAATCATCCTCTTATTTATCTCGTGAATTTCACTCCATCGAACCATTGCCTCGACCCATGTGACCTTTGGTATAATAAATATGCAAACTATCTTTCCTTTCCATTTTACTCGCTGATCTCACGCATAATGGACAACGAGCCTTTCTTAAAAGTGTTGCCCATTATGTCCTCATGGATGGTATCCTTTACAAGTCCGGCTTCGATGACATTCTCTTACGATGCCTTACAAGTTCTGAAATTTCCTACACCAATAAGGAAGTCCATGATGGAATTTTTGGAGGTCACTTTAGTGGTTTAGCCATCGCAAAACGCATCCTTCGCCTAGGCTATTATTGGCCAAACCTAAACCGTGGATTGTTTTGATTATGTCAAATGTTGCATAAAGTGTCAAGCAACATGCTTATCTCCACACACCTAGTCATGCCTTAAAGTTCACACGATACCTTTGGCCTTTCTCAATGGGGTTTGGATTTTTTTGGTGAGATCAACCCTTAATCTTTACAACGCCACCAATGGATCATAACTATTATCAAATATTACACTAAATGGGTAGAGGCCATTCCCTCATTTCTACAAAAGCTAAGAAAATATGTGAATTAATCAATTATAACATCATTTATCATTTTGGTGTTCCTCACGCCTCATCACTGATAATGGAAAACAATTCAAAAACAAAACCCTACGCAAACTATGTGACGATTTTGGCATCCAACTCAATTTCACATCACCTTATTACCCGCAAACCAATGGTCAAGCCGAATCAACCAATAAAACCTTGAACAAAATTCTTATGAAGGTAGTCAACAATACTAGGAAATATTGGCATACACACATTCCTTTCGCCTTATGGGCTTATCATACTAGTATTCACACTTTGACTGATGCCACACCCTTTTCTCTAGTCTATGGTACCGAGGATGTCTTACCTCTCAAAGTCTAGATTATATCTCTCGCATCTCACTATAAGACATGCTCAACGATGATGAATTTCACCAAGATCGTTTGGCATAACTTGAGTTATTATATGAACGAAGTCTCATTGATCTTGACCATCTCCAAATTTAACAAAAACGTAGCAAACGTGCATATGAAAACGCGTTCATGAATGAACCTTCCAAGTCGGTGACCTCATCTCGAAAGAGAATCAACATGTAACTAAAGAGGAGAAAAGTAAATGGGGTAAATTTGCTCTTAATTGGCTTGGACCCTATACCGTTACCCATGCCTATGGATCGGGGGCTTATCATTTGTCTACACTCAAAGGTAAACTTGAACATAAGCCCATTAATTCCTTGCATCTTTGACCATTCTATTGTTGATATCAAGTCTTATATCACTTTTCGCCGGTTGATCACTCGTCCCTTGAGCATTGTTCACCTTCAATATTACCCATTTTGAGGATCCACCACTAAACAAGATTCATGTTATTACCCATCACCATTTTAGCCTTGTCTTCAATATGAGTACCATGGCTCTACTCATAGCATGATTCTCATGGATACTTTTTTTCTTCTTCAAGATGGAATCCCATGGTTGTTCATCACTCAAAACCACCTCTTTCATAGTTAATCTTTGTGTGCTATAGTCTTGTCTTCTAAACAAGAACCTAATCTTCCTCTATAGTCTTGTCCATGACTTAAACATCCAAAAACAAAAAGGGATATAACTCCTTGAGTCAAACTTCCAAAAAGATGACTCCTATAAAGGGACATCTCTTCACTCTAATTCCACCACTATAAATAGACTACTCCCTTGAAGGACAACTATATAAATTCATTACAAAAATGTAATAAATATCTAGAAGCTTCCCACATCGATCAGCTTCACAAAGACCTCAAGGATATAATATACTCATCCCATATAGACTTCCCACATTGATCAGTCTATTAAAAACAAACAAATGAAGAAAAAGATGAAATTTTCATCATGGACTTGCCTATTCTTGATCTTGGGTTTCTTGTTCCGAAAGACACGTTGTCATACACTAAGTTACACTCAACCTAGCCTCACCTCTTTACCTTTTTAGCCTAATTTCCTTGTTACTCAAGGACTTGCCACAAACACAAAATTTTGTGATTATGTGACTTTCTTCACCCTTAGAATGGTCCATTATACAACACCTTTAGGGTCTTATGTTCATGAGCCCCTCTTAGGTATGATCAACTCATTAGGGTTCTTATCAATTAAGTGGCTCTTTTACCACCTCTTACCATTCACCTTCCTCATTACTTGTTGATTATCCTATACAGGCTAGATCATCAACACCTATATTTTAAAACCACTCAACCATGCCTATGACCTACATTCACCCAAGCCTAAACACCTATCAATCCATTTCTTTACTTCATCACAATATTCCCTAGCTTATGGAAGACCTACATCGGCCTGAGGTCCCTTTTTTCTAGGACTATGTAGGCAGCACTCCAAGGGCAAGGGGCCCTTGGAGGTTAGCCCGACCACTCTTTACCCTAACCCCTTTTCTATTCACATTCTACCATGGTTAGTTTCCATTTTATATCAATAGCTTGAAATCAAACCTAATAAGCATCAACTCATACACATTTTATTACATCATCAAATTATCCATTTATCATTTTCACATTTCCATTATGGCAAAAATTTGGAAATTAAAAACCATACCCAGTATATACATCACCGACTCAACCATGCCTAAATCATCCTAACTCAACCATGCCTACATCAACCCAACTCAACCATGCTTACATCAACCTGACTCCATCATGCATAAACCAACCTGACTCCACCATGCCTAACTTAACCTAACTCAACCATTCCTACATCACCCTAACTCCATCATGCCTACACCAACCTGACTCCATCATGCCTAAACCAACCTGACTCCATCATGCCTAACTCGACCTAACTCAACCATGCCTACATGACCTTGACTCTATCATGCCTAATCCACTTGATTTCCACCTATATATATATATATATATATATATATATATATATATATATATATATATATATATATATATAAGCAATGAAATTAAAACATGTACACCATCCATACTATAAATACCATCATCTATAAATCAGAAAGTCTGTGTAAACATACATGTGAACATAGATACAAATAATAATCACAATCTCTCAAAATATCTCATATACAAATATGACCTCACCATCTTGACAACACGCAGCCAAGTATATGATAAAAAATAACAAAACTCTCATCTACATCCTCATCATATTTGGCATGCAGGCTGGTATACATATCAAAAATATGTCAAAAACAGATACATTAATCATCAATGATGACTAATCGTCACCCCACCTGATATCCATCCCTATCTCATCAATCTCCTCCATCTCCCCTCCAATGGGGTGCCCTGCCAACCTCTCCCCACCTCACCCCCAATCTATCCTCTCGATGGTCTCTCACCTAGAGTTTGCCTCTCGTACACTAGTACTCTCATCCTAACCCTATCCGGGGCTCACTGGTCCCCTATATTCTCTACACTATGTACGTGACCTAGTCCTCTCACTCGAGGCCACTGTGATCTATACTCCCCATAGGATAGAAAATTTATCCTGCGACCATTAGTTGATCATGATAATACCTCACCTCACCTAAGGCATCCCTCAACCTACCTATAGGTATTTTCTATGGTAGTACCATCACCTCGCCCCGTACCTATCTCTTGGGACCTTGTCCATCGGGTACTGTAAAGAGGGACCCCTGTCCCTATGCTTATATATGTCCGGAGGGACCACTGTCCCCCCTTGCTCGTATCTAGGCCGAAGGGCTACACTGTGCTCGTGCAAAGTGGCCAATCGGCCTGTAAACATGTAATATGTGCCTATAAGGTGACCACTCATACCCCATCCCCATCTCCACCTTGTGCGGGTACCTATCCTGTCGTGCTACGGGCATGTAGAAAGGCCACATGTGATCAGTAAAAGAGCAACATGTGCCTCTCGAGCCCGTCACCTGCCCTTGCACTATCCCCAACTATGTAATTAGGGTAGCCACCTACCCTGTAGGGAATCCCTCTGCACTGTGATGGTGGCTAAATCTGGCTACCCTGGCCTCGGTGGTACTGCTCATAAATGTGCAGCCCACCACTACTTGTATCTATCAGTCACCCTGGCATCATCAATCCGCCGATCTATCACCTACTCCTCCTACCATGTCAGCATTGTCGGTTGTGGTAAAGGAAGAGGCCTCTCCACGTCATCCCTCATATACTATGGGAAGGGTGGAGGTATATCCTGAAGTATCCCAAACTGTCATCTAACCCTCTCTATGGGTACCATCTCGTGCTCCCCTGCATGTCGCCCCTCTATCCATTGGAAGGTTGTAGCTCACCTGTAAATGATGTCCATGCTAGACAACCCCTCTAGTAATCACCTGTAATAGGCTACATTGTGTGTAGATCTAGTAGCTTGGTGCTCCCCAATCACAGCACCCATCGCATGAAGCCCACCTAAGCAAAACACGGCTCAAATGCATCATCTGGGGCATACCAATTGGATGTGTTATCACCCCCAAAATTATCCTCTTTTTGAAGTCAAGTTTTGAAAAATTTGAGTTGGTACCTTGGAGTAATGGATCGCGTTGAGCCTAGTATTATTTGTAGTTTTTCATTCCATGGAGAATAATTTGAAATTCAGGCATAAAGGTGGGGTTTTCCCTTTCTTTTTATTTTTTCCACAAATGTCGTGAATGATGGGCGTATCTTCCCTATAAATTTTTCCCCAACATCCATGGGTAGTACGTGGACATCTATGATTGGATGTGGCATGGCCATGTTTCAAGTGGTAGTGAAAGCCTCCATGCATCCAAATGGTGCAACTTCAAGGGTTGAAGATAAGGAGGTTCCTCAAACGTGCACCATCCCTCCACGTGTCCGAGTGTCTAAAAGAGAGAGATAGAGCCGAACGTTTAATTGACTAAGTATGAGGGGGTCGGTAGAAGCCTCCATGTGCCTCAATAACACAATTTCGAAGTGAAACCAAAGGGCCAATATCCAAATGAGCACCAGCTTGCCATGTGGTTAGAGTCAAAGGAGAGATAGAGTTGGCCATTGAAAATTCTAGAACCGGAAGAAGGAGCCACACGTCATCTCGGCGCCCTTTCAAGAGGTGAATCCAAAGTGGAAACTCAAATGAACACTATCTCTCCACGTGTCTAGGGTTCAACATAAGTTGAGTGGGAAGCAGGAGTGAATCAGCTAAGAATAACAAAATCATGAGAACTCTCCACATGTCTTTACAACACAACTTCAAAGGAAGAATCAAAAGTGGATTCCCAAATGTGTGTGGGCTCGCCACGTAGTCAGAGTCAAAGAAAGGGAAAAGTCGACCATTGAATTGGCTAAGTATAGAAGGGTTTGTGGAAGCCTCCAAGTGTTATCTTAGCATAAATTCAAAGGAAAAATCTGGAGGCAGGTCCCAAATGTGCGTTGAGCCTCCACATGTCCAGGGTCAGACATATGACCTCGCCAAACAAAAGGGACTTAGTAAAAATGCAAAAATACTGAACTGACTTGTAAAGGACACATGACCACATTTCAAGCATTAGTGGGAGGTGGGCCCTTTTTGTGTTTTGATGCTATTGAAAATTCAAAGCGGGAAAGCGGGCCGTCGGAGTGATTTGGGAATTTTGGCTTTGTTTCCATAAGGTAAAAAGTCAAATATTAAGCCCGCATCGAAAGTCAAAGCGTGAAGGTGGGCCGTCGGAGTGATTTGGGAATTTGGGCTTTCTTTCTATAAGGAGCTTAAAGTTATAAAGTGACCCACAACCCCATCCCATGCCAAGGTAAAAATTCAAATGTTGAGCCCGCATCAAAAGTCAAAGCGGGTCGACAGAGAAATTTGATTTTGAGCCCGCATTGAAAAGAAGTAAAATTATAAAAGTGACCCGCAACTCTGTCGCCACTCAAGTAAAGCCATGTGTCAAGCCCATATCAAAAGTGGGTGGGCGGGCCAAAATGTTCCAAAGTGTCATTTCTCTAAAAGGCATAAAATTTAAAAGGTGTCCCCAAGGCCACTTCAGTTTAAATCTCTTACACGTGGATGACTCAAATTCAAAGTTTGCAAAGGCAAATTGAATGGTTGCGATTCAATGCATCTAGTTTTTCTGCCAAGCATGGAAATGGCTGAGGCATTGGAGAAGCTCAGACATCGGTTTCTTGAATCATTTTCATCATTTTTGTAACCAAATGTAACCATTCTTGGGAGCTATTTAATGGCTTCTCCATGCCGTTGTTAGGGTTGGATCCTGGTACTCTGTAAAGGTAATAGATTCAAAGTAATCAATACAGAAGTTTTCCCCTTTCTTCCTCTATTATTCCTTCTTTCCTTGTCTGAAAATTTGGGAATCATCCATCTTTTATGATAGGAAACTTTTTGTTCTTGTTTATATGATTTCTAGAACTTTGCGTCTGTGGAATTATATTGGTTATGAAAGTGAATGATTCTATTATGCATCTCCTAGTTCAATATGTATAAGGTTATACTTTTCCATCTATATTTCTGAAGGTATTGTTATGTTCTTCCTTCCTCATCTCCTTAATTCTTCCATTCTTTCGTATTGATGATCTTTGGGCATAAAACATTTCAAAGTATCAAGAATCCACACTTTGAAAGTTGTACATTTGTATATAAGTTTTTTTACTTGCTTTCAATAAGGGAACCTCTCCCATTAAAGAGGAGGGACTTGTTGTCCCTAACTGTGGTTTGTTAAAAGTATCATTTTAAAAACCCAATAGTTTTTGGTGACTCTACTAGGGATTTTATTTCAAATGGATCCCTTTCTAAAATAACAACTTCAAGATCATTGTTGGTCTGGCGAATCTATGGTATACATGTGGGAAGAAAGCTCTCGGGGTTGAGGATTCCCATTTTTAACTTTTGGAGAAACAAAACTTCTCTCTTCCAGCAAGAAGAAGGAACAGAGGAACTCGTTCTACAAGAACACCTCTGTTAAAGACAGAAATTCCAAGGATAGCAGTCCTCAGGAACATGTCAGTCCTAATCTCCATACTTTGATACTTGATGGTGTTTCAGTTCCCCTTTAGTAAATTTTTCCAAATATGGCAACCCGTTTGCCTTGGGGACAACAGATTGGCCTCTTACTCTTCCTCAGCCATTCGCACTGGAACGAGTTACCTAGGGGTAACAAGAAGATTTTCCCAAGTTTTGAGGTGATGGGAAAGTTCATCCAAATGAACACATTGCAGCCTTCATTGTTGCATGTGGGATTCTTGGGGTTGAACATGAAGATGTATCTGTCAGTATTTTTGTGGAGACATTGCAAGACAATGATGCTGATTGGTTTTATCATCTTCCTGTCGGGTCGATCACTAATTGGAATACCATGACAACTCAGTTTGAGCACCGTTTCAAGCTTATTGAAGATGTGCATGCTCTGTTAGCACAAATTTCTCATATTAAGAAGGAACCATTTGAGCCCATGAGGGATTTTGTGGCTAAATTCAACAAGCTAATTAATAAAATTCCATAGAACACTCATCTAGTGGATCAAATCCAAAAGTGTTTCTTCCTCAATGCCTAGTTTCTGAAGTGATTTATGCACTAAGGAGAGCTAACCTTGCAACTTTGGATGGTGATCAGTGTTTGGCTATCAGTGTTGAGGATGATTTAATCATATCTGGTAAACTGAAAAGAGAATCCTCTAAATATGAAGCTTCTTCTTGTTCCTTTTCCCATAGATCCAATTATGATCAGTTAGTGCAAAAGCTTGCAAATGATCTCATTTCTCTCAAGAAATAATTGGCTCAACATACTCCTTACCAAGATGTTCCAAGGAAGAATTTTCAGCCCAGGAACTGTCTGCCTACTTCTTAGACCAGATTGGCTATTAAAGGCCCACCCATCAAGGTTCCAATCAATGCAACTTGTGAAGTTGAAGAACCTAATGATGAGGAGTTTAATGAACTCTATGAAGAACCGAAGAAGAGGTTAATGAAGAACTGGAGGAGCTTGGTGGATCTCAAGTTCATTTCCTCACCACTAAAGGTATGGATGATGAAGACAAATATGATGAATAATGAGTCATATGTTGTTATAACTCTCAGCAATAAACAAATAGAAAAGAAAAAGTGGTGTAGCTTGTTAATAATTCTAAGGAGTTTCCTATAACTATTCCAGTGGTTACAAGAAGAGGAGCTCCTATTCCCACTACCTCCACACAAAAGGTGAGTAATGTTAATCCTCCTCCTTCTACTTCTGTTTCCAAAACTCCTTGTCCTTTAAATCCTAAAATTGATAGATCAAAAGTCTCTCAAGTTCCTAGCAATGATTCCCCATCTACCTCTGGATCTTTTGATATCATTGATCACCTCAAAAGGACCAAAATCCAAATTTCAAAGGCAGAGTTTTACCAGACCCATCCAAAAGCTTTTGCTAAAATGGTAAACTTTGTCAATTCCAAATCCAAAGCCTCATCTAGTACTTCTAAGGGTCTTTTTCCCACTCCCTCTTCCTCACCTCAATCAAGCCTTGTGGCTGCAGTCACTTCCCCTAATGAGAAAATTGAACCATTTTATGTGACTCTTCTCATAGTTGGCCATAAACTTAGTAATTGTGTTATAGACTCAGGAGCATCAGATAATGTAATGCCTACAAACGTAGCTCATTCTTTGGGCCTAACCCTAACACATGCCTTTAGTTCCTACTTTTCTATGAAGAGTAGGAAAGTGCCTTTGGTTGGAAGAATTAAAGATGCACAAGTAGCTTTTGCTACTTTTCGAGAGAAGAGGATCTTATCCACCATTTTGGTAGTTGATATTCCTCCGTCATATGGTATGTTACTAAGTAGAAATTTTTGTGAGGTAGGAGGTGAAATTCAAATGGGTGGTCACATGCTTTGATCCGGTCAATGGAAAAATGAAGAAGCTACTACCTGAGAAACAAACTAAATACATTGTGTAAAATACTAATGATCTAAAAGCACATATACTCTATGAGGATACATGGCATAGTAACTACATGATCATGTCACAAGATGAGGTAAGGATTCCTAAGGGAGTGATTCATGACCCCAATGGCATTTGGACTCTGGATTTTGATGGAAGCTGCTCTTCAGCTAGTTCTAGAGTTGAAGTGGTGTTGACATCTCAGAAGGGAACATTCATCCTTTCTCTTTCAAGATTTGTTTTGAAAATACAAACAATACAGCTGAATATGAGGCACTCATACTTGGATTGAACATGGAAAAAGAAATGGGAGTGAAGAATCTTTGTGCTCGTGGTGATGCAAAGCTTATTGTGAAATAGGTCAGAGATCTTTTTCAAGTCAAGAATAGGAGATTGAAACATTATAGAAATATTTTCTAGGATTCCATTGAGTTTCTTGATACTTTCTCCATTGAATCCATGCCAAGAGAAAGGAACACTAGATCTGATTCTCTTGTTGTCTCGGTATCTTTACTAGTTCCTCACCAATATTTATCTCAGGAGAAATTTACCATTGAAATGATTCATAGGCCCAGTGTACCAGATAATGCAAATAACTAGCAGGTTTTCAATGATGATCAACACTTGCTCTCATTCTTGGAGCTTAAGGATAATTTTGACCAGTTGTATTTTGAAGGAAGTGAGACCTTTCCTAGAGAGTGTGTATCCTCTAATGAAGGAGATATCAAGGAAGACAGATCAAGATGGCTACATCAAATTGAAAGGTAACAAGATCCATAAAGGCTGGTGAGTTTGGAAGATTTGTTTGATAAGAATGATAGGTACATTAATTCTAAAGCTTCCCAAGGAGCTCGGCAGTCTACTGAATGTGAAAAGATTAATATTGGGAGTCTTGATGAACCCAAGATGGTGAACATTGGAAAATTCTACACTCAAGAGGAGAAGAAGAAGGTATTAAATATGCTAAAAAGGTATGTTGATGTTCTCACCTATTCGTATGATGATCTCAAGGCTTTCCAGCCAAAGGAGATGTAACATTTTATCCCTCTAAAACCTGGGATCAAACCATTCAAGCAGAAACAAAGGAAATATAATCCCAAGGTTGTTGGCACTATTTTTCAAGAGATCTAGAAGTTGCTAAAGGTAAAGACCATCTTCCCTATACATCATTCAACATGGATTGCCAACATTGTGCTGTTAGGAAGAAGAATGGTGAAATTCACATCTGTGTGGATTTCAAAAAATTTAATCAGGTTTCTCTAAAGGACAAATACCCTCTTCCAATGATGGATCAAGTTGTCACAAGCTCTGAGATGTTGTCTATGTTGGATAGATTTGCTAGATACAATCAAGTGGAAGTCAGTACCCTAAATCAACACAAAACTACTTTCACTACTCCTTGGGGCACCTTTGCTTACAATAGGATGCCTTTTGGTCTTATCAATGTTGGTGCCACCTTTCAGATGGCAATGGACTTGGCTTTTAGTAGTCTAAAGGGAAAGTGTGTTGTAGTGTACCTTGATGATTTGATTGTTTTCTCCAAAACAAGGGTAGATCACTTTCAACATCTTGAAACAGTCCTCTAGAAATGTAGAGAACATGGAGTTTCTCTTAATCCAAAGAAGTCTGTCTTTTGTGTCACTGAAGGCAAGTTGTTGGGGCATATTATCTCCAAAGAGGGAATCAAGATAGATCTAGAAAGAGTTCAAGCAATCCAGCAGATTCCTCTTCCCACAAGTAAAAAGGGTGTTCACTCTTTCTTTGGTAAGATAAATTTCTGAGGAGATTCATTCCTAATTTTGTAGAACTAACTATGAGCATTGCTCACATGATGAAAGGAAAGAAAAAAATTGGTTGGACTTCCGAGGGTAAAGAAGCATTTGAAGGTATCAAGAAAGCCATTGCTAAAACTCCCATCTTAGCATGTCCTAATTTCAACAAGGATTTTATCATCTATTTCTATGCTACGGAGATAATACCTTGGCTACTATGCTAACTCGTCGGAAGGATTCTCGAGGATCATGAACTTCCAATTTTCTTCATGAGATATGTTATGAAAGATCATGAGTTGAAATATACTATGATGGAGAAACATGTTTTTGTGGTGGTCAAAGCTGTCAAGCAGTTTCGTGTTTATATTCTTAATTCTCACTCTGTTGTGCTTGTTCCTGATACAACCATCAAGTCCATTCTTACACAACAGGAGTTTAGAACTAAGAGAGGAAATTGGGTAGAAATGGTCCAAGAATATGACTTTGATATCAAGATGACTAAGATAGTATGTGGTAAAGGCTTGTGTGAGCTTATTCTGAAGGATCGATGTAACATTGTCCAAAGAAGTAGTTGATGTTCCTGTTTTCCTTTTCCTCAGTTCAACAGATGAATGGTATGTTGATATTGCACATTTTCTTACTTATGGAGAGTGTCCATCCCACTTGAGTGCTAAGGAAAAGAGGGCTATTAAGCTAAGGTATACATAGTATGTATTATGGGAGAATGCTTTGTTCAAGTGAGGCATAGATGGAAGATTCTTGAAGTGTGTAGACAAGGAACAACAAAAGAAGTTGTTCTCAACTTTTCATGATCATGCCTATAGAGGGAATTTCTCGTCTATTGTCACTACCCATAAAATCCTTCGTGTTGGGTGATATTGGCCTACACTATTTAGAAATGTATCCAAATGGGTAGGTAAATGTGAATCTGTCAAAATTTTGTTGGGAGATCTGAGTTAGCTATTTTGCCACTAAATCTAGTAGTGATTGATGAGCCCTTTCAACAATGGGGATTGGATTTCATTGGAACTCTTAACCCACCTTCCAATGCTAGACATACTCATGTGCTAACTACTATAGACTACTTCACTAAGTGGGTAGAGGCCATTCCAGTCAAAAGCACTACTTCTAAGGTGGTGTGTAATTTCATTAAGGAGAACATATTGATAAGGTTTAGGGTACCAAACAAGATTGTGACTGATAATGCTTTGAATTTTTCTTCTTCCGAGATGATGGATTTCTACTACGGTTATGGAATTTCCCTTGCTCATTCTTCAGAATACTACCCCAAGGAATGGACAAGCGAGAATCAACAAACAAGAATCTCATAACGATCATTTGGAAGCTTGTCAATGACTCTTAGAGGAATTTACATAAGAAACTTTATAATGCTCTGGGTAGATATAATTACCCCCAAAAGAGCAATTAAGATGTCTTAATTTCAAGTGGTGTGTGGTGTTGAAGCTCAGTTACCAATAACAATGGAATTACCAGCCTTGCACTTAATGAAGGTTGTTGAAGATTCATGTTTTACTAGTTCCTTGGACAAGAGGATCATGTATCTCTAGAAAGCTGGATAAAGATAGGTTACAGGTTTTTGATAGGATATCATCTCCTCAAGCGAGGGTGAAGGCTTTATTTTACAAGAAATATAGACCTAGATATTTTCAAGTGGGAGACATTGTTCTGTTGTGGGACAAAAGGCATGAACCTTGAGGAAGCCATGGTAAGTTTGATTCCCTTTGGCTTGGTCCTTTTAAAATCAGGCACTTTGTTGGAGAAAATTTGTTCTATTTGGATTATATGGATGGTTCTCCTCTCCCACTTCCTTATAGTGGGCAGTATCTGAAGTTGTTCAAGTCCTAGGTGACTAGGCAATCCTTCTGTATATTGTGTACAGTGTTTTGGTTTTGGTTGTTCCTTTGTGTTTTGTTTGTCTTTCCTTTTTGGTTTGTTTTATTTTCGTGTGTTTTGTCTTCTGTGTTGGTTTTCCTTTGACTCTATTTTCCCAATGGCTAAGGCCTTTGGTTTGCTTTCTCGAGTTTTTCTATGGTTTTTATATTACCTCATCCCTCTGTCAAGTCATCCCTAGAAAGAGCCAGTTGTTGTCACCCTCAAAATTCCCTCTTTTTGAAGTCAAGTTTCGAAAATTTTGAGTCGGTACCTTGGAGTAATGGATCGTGTCGAGCCTAGTATTGTTTGTAGTTTTTCATTCCATGGAGAAAATTTGAAATTTAGGCATAAAGGTGGGGTTTTCCCTTTCTTGTTATTTTTCCACAGTCGTGAATGACGGGCGTATCTTCCCTGTCAATTTTTTCCCCAATATCCATGGGTAGTACGTGGACATCTCTGATTGGATGCGGCATGGCCATGTTTCAAGTAGTAGTGGAATCCTCCATGTCTTCAAATGGAACAACTTCAAGGGTCAAAGATAAGGGTGGTTCCTCAAACTTGCGCCATCCCTCCACATGTCCTAGGTCTAAAAAAGAAACAGAGATGATCGTTTAATTGACTAAGTATGAGGGGGTCGGCGGAAACCTCCATGTGCCTCAATGGCACAATTTTAGAAGTGAAACCAAAGGGCCAATCTCCAAATGAGCGCCAGCTCACCATGTGGTCAGAGTCAAAGGAGAGACAGAGTTGGCCATTGAAAATTCCAAAATTAGCAAAACACTCCACACGTCGCTCGACGCCCTTTCAAGAGGCAAATCCAAAGTAGAAACTCAAATGAGCATCATCTCTCTACATGTCTAAGGTTCAACATAAGTCAAGTGGGAAGTAGGCCTGAATCAGCTAAGTATAAAATAATTGGTGGAGCTCTCCACGTGTCTCTACTTGTTGGGTTGAAAATCGTTGAATGGACGAGATCTATGGATAAATGAGCCAACAGTGTGCAGGGCATAGCCCCTCTTTGAGTCAGCAAAGTGAAACTGGTTTATTGTTATTCTACCAGTAGGAATCTTGTGCAAGTCTCACAATATTCTACCTTCGGGGTTGGGATCTCATCCCGAGAGTAGTTCCGATGAAGAAGAGAAAGGAATGAAGGAAAGAAGGGAAGGAAGATGGATACGAAGGGAGAAAAGAAATGAATTCCAAAGTAGAAAGGTCGGAGGGTCTATGTTTTGGGTGGTAGTAAATGAGAGCCGAACCTACTTGCATAGACAAACAAAGCAATCTTGATGAACAAATGACAAAAAGTAGAGATAGATCTAACAAAATAAATGCATAAATTTGACATAAGAAAGATCGGATGCCCATAACACACATATTCAAAGCACAAAGTCTCAATATTTGTATTAATATTTTCTTCTACTACAAAAATACAAAGCCTTTTCTTCTCACTTCTATTTTTCATCTAAAAATGTCCACCCCGAATACAAAAAGTATTCAAGTATTTATAGAAGAAGGAGAAGAAAAGAAGGCAAAAAGGAAACAACCACCTAATTACAAAATATCTTACAAAATATTCCAAAGTCATTTGTTGACTTTTGACAACTTTGGTGGATGACATCATCTCATGATGCAACATGGATGATGTCATCATTTGTGTCAACATACTTTGGATAATTACAAGGAGAAAGTCGGGAAGAAAGAAACTATTCATCGTTGTCCCGTGGCTGGAAGGGGGTATCCTGCTTTTGCTGCTGCTCGGGAGATGAGATGTGGAACTGGGCACGGTACTCCATGAACTTGCTGATCATGGGTTGAAGTTGATCCTGGGAAGGATCCTTGTGTCGATCACTGATAGCTTCGCAAGTCTCCCGCTTGTCTATGAGCTTTTCTGGGAGTTTGGAATAATCATTTTCTACCTCTATCAGGTACCCAATGAAGTCACGACAAGCCGATTGTTGATGGATTCAACATCAAATTGACCTCTGGTCGGCCAGCCCTGTGAAATGATCTCCTTGAAGATCTGAATAGTTTCATCAATCTTTCTTAAGGCGAAGAAGAGTGAGTAAGCCTAGTGACATTCTCGGGATAATCTGCTCCATTTGATGCATTGCATCCAGGGCTTCCTCCTTTATCTTATCAATCTTCTCAAGAAAAACTCTAGGTGATCAACCCGATAATCCAAAGTAGAGAGGATTTTGTTGAGGGCTGCAGGGTGCCAGGACGCTAAACTTGACCAGATCTTTGATTGAAAAGTCAATCATTTTTGAAAGGTCTCATGTGCATCTTGGCGTGGTCTAGCTCTTAGAGATGGGTCCTACTATCACTGGAGCTCTTTGTTTTCCCGATTGATATTTTGATATAAACTAGTGAACTTGGCGATTACTCCTCACTTTCCTTGAGGATTTGCCTCCTCCAGCGAAAGCGCCATACCCCGCTCACCGATTTTAGCATACTCATTAATCTTATCCCGGCTTGAGAGTCTCGGGAGTTTCAGCGGCGATTGTAGGAGGTGCACTACCCTTTTTTTGCAAGGCGTGGAGAAGATGTTTATTTTTCTCCTTTAACATCCTTTTCTCTTCCTTTGCTTCTGGAGCTTCTTGCAAAGCGCATCAAGCGAAGATAGGGCCTCTCCACGAAGGCTTTCTAAAGATGTCCCCATTGTGACTTGGGTCTTTGTGTAATCTATCGAAGACAGATCCTTTTTATCCTTTAAAGGATTGGGGTATGCTATCTCCATTACTCTCTCCCCTGACACACTCGAGAGAATCGGGTTAAAGGATTTTTCTTCTTTGTCCCCTTTGATGGGATGAAAAGAAGTCCATTGGTGTGATGGGAAATTTCCTCTTTTGTTGACTCAAGTGTTGGGAGATCATGTTGGACTTATGGGAGAAGGACCAGAAATAGAAAAGGGAGCAGCTGCGGTGAGTAGTAGAAGGAAAATGTGTGGAGACACTTGGAGGCGAGCATTGAGGGGAAGCCAAGAAAGTGCTCATGGGAGGAAGGGATACTACGGAGGAGGTAGACATGGGAATGGAAGGGAGATGAGAGATGATGGAAGAAATGGTGGGGGACAACTCCATGAGAGAAGAGAAGATGGATGATGAGGAAGGGGGAACAGAAGAAGAGAGAGGAAAGGACACGACCAAAGGAATGGTCACTTGGGTCACCGAGGAGGGAAGGAGGAGAGGGAGAAGGGATATAAGGGACCTCAATGGTTACTGAGAGTGGCAACATCCCGAGTGGATGTGCCTATGAACATCTTCCACCGCTTCTTTCTCCGGGCTTTCGGGATTACAACCCATTCTTGTGAAGCGGAAGGAGGACTTTGAAGCTTCCTCTTGAGTGGAGCTTGACTCACCCTCTTTGTCTTTCCCTTTGCTCTTTGGCGATTGTTTTGGCTGGAAGGTGCGTTGCCCAATGGAGAAGTGGTGAAATCAACTCGAGGTAGATGAGGCCATTCATCCCGCACCAATGCTGTTCTTCTGAGTTTCTTTGATCCTTTCCTCTATTATGCGAGGCACTTTAGTTCTATCAATTACAGCGAAAGGCGATGTCATCGTCGCCACTGTGTCAAGATATACTTGATCAACTTCTTGATTAGTAGTTTGATAACCTTTTGGGACGATGGCTATGCCGTATTGGATGATTTCAGCTAAGGCCAAGTGGGAATGGTCTTTCCTCTTGAGCTTGACCTCGTGATATAGGTCGATATAAATATCCTTGATCGTGGAACGTGGATCGGATCGAGTTTGGCTTTGTGCGGAGGTAATTCCTTGGGTCGAAAGTGGGCCTTTCCAGGAAGTTGTGCTTTAAATTTAGTAGCTCAATTCTACAAACATGTCCCATGCTTTGTGGTGAGAGAGACAAGTATACCTACCCACTGTGAGGGGGAAAGAATTTCCACCCTTCTTTCTCTTTAGGCACTTCTCGTGGTAGGTTATAAGCTATCTTGACAACTCCAACAGGATCAATTTGGGGCCGGCGTATCTTGGAAATTTGGTTGGTTCCCCAAGAAGTTGGCTACCCCTGAGATAGGTAAAGGTGGGGAATTGTGTGAACAAAGCTTCCCATTTCTCTATAGCTGCAACAATGCTCTTGGTCATACGACCGTGAGTCATGTTTGGCCTCAAAAGCAGATGATGCCGTAGAAGAAGGCATCATTAATCTTTGTGAACTGGGGAATACTATTTTCCAGCTTCAGTTCTAGATAGTATTCATATATTTTAACATGGGGCCAAACCCCACACCACATTAAGGCTAGATAATCCCTTTACGAGGCATGCAACATAAACTACGTAGGAGTTCATGTAGAACCTCCCCATTGTGGTGAGTTGTTGGAGAGCTCGATATAGTGTTGCTTATGATCTCGCCCATATAGTGTTGCTTATGATCTCCGCCCACTCAAAGTGTTAATCTGGCACATTTTTGTTCATTGTATCTAAATATCTTAGCATCCATTTGTGAAAGTAGTGGGTGTCAGGAAGCCCAAATACTCTGCTCAGGAACGTGATTGTATCACTGAGTTCCTTGGAAAAGTCACTGCAATGAATGACTTGTGGCCATTTGGTCACCACCTTCTTGTTCTTCAGGTATACCTCATTCATCAATTGCATGCATACACCGATCCTCATTATCTTCCCAAGCCTTGGTGCAATCTTCTTGGCTCACGGCCACAAAATGACGGTGGTGAGGAATGCCAAGCATAATTTCAAAGTGTCGGGCAGTGAGGTTGATCACGACCTTGCCCTTCTCATTCAAGACACACCTGGTGTCTTTGTTGTAGCAGCGGGCCACTACCATCATGAATTCATTATTTACTGCACTGACTGGGATTCCTCCAGCAAAATGTAGGCCACTGCCTACCAGTTTGTCCATCCAGGACTTCTGTGACCCTCGGGTTCTAGTCAGAAATCCTCCATATCAATGTGCCCGAGCTCTGAGTCTCTTATATCCAGGTCACACTCTACCTGGGATTCGGGCATCCTGACCCTCTGATATTTGTACTTCATCTCTTCTTCCGTAAGTTTGGCTTTGCCCTTGGACTTGGTTGGTCTCTTACTTGATGTTGACATATGTAGTTCTGAACTCAGTTGCTGATCTACAAGAAGAAGAAGTGAAACCCAATGCAGGAAAGTCATATTAGTTGTTTGATCGCCATTAAAGTTGTTAAGAAGAAAGAGTTAGCGATTTTAAGGTCTCAGGGTGTAGGGTGCATGAACACTACAGGCTGCAGGGTTAAATAGTATGGTGCACAGAAAAGAGGTGCTGCAAGGGACAAATCAGTGCCAAAGGGCACAGGGTGCATGGAGACTACAGAGGACATTTTTTGTTGTTGCAAGCGGAAGTGCGCCTGCGCCATATATATGCATTTTATAATAGGCACTGATATTCTTCATGTTACATGGGAACAGGATGCGCCAGTGGCACATATAATCTTTATGTTACATGTAAATTTGGTGTGCCAAAGGGCACATATATGGTTCGTGTAACATATGCATTATGTGCGTAAAAGGAAACTTTACGGCACAGAGAGGGATTGCATAACATTATGTTGCTGTAATAAGGGATGCGCCTGCGCTGTTAACAGTTTATACTTGGCGCAAATAAAGTTGGTGTTGCATGGATGCAGGGTGCGCCAATGGCACAAGTTTTTGCAATGTTGCATACGAGTTTGGTGCACCAAGAGGGCGCAGGGAAAGTGGGTGTTGCAAGCAAGGAAAGTGCACCTTGAGGGTGCAACTGTTTGTTATGCAGCAAGCATGGCGGATGCGCGAAGGAAAAAACATAGTTTTTATCAATTTTTAAGCCTCCTCTTTCTCCATGGGGTTTGGATAGGTGTTAAGCTTCTTTTGCAGGGTTCTTTGGATAGAGAAGGGGGCAAAAAGATCCAAGTGTTCTTGAGGAAAAATCTCTCTCTCTACCAGCAGATCTGGAAAGAGGAAGGAGAGCAGGGGAGAGATAACCAGGCAACAAAAAAAAGCAAAGGAGGGTTTCATGGCTTCACAAATCATACAATCCAACCCCACAAACGAACAGCCAAGAAACAAAACATAAAATATGAGAGCAATAAGGACCACATACCAGGATTATAAAATGTGAGAGGTGAAACTGGGTCCACGAAAGCGACACGAAGATGACAAGTGTGCTGACAGGTGCAGAGGAAAAAGATCAATCATGTGTTTTCTGACTGGTGAAAGTGACAGGTTGGATGCGCCTATATATAGGCAAAGGCGTAATAAATGCGCCAATCACTTTTTGAAGTGGCGCACCAAAACACATGTCAACATGAAGTTATGTGCGCCTTTCGCGCACCAAAAGTGTTGTCAACATGAAAATATGTGTGCCCTTTGGTGCACTGAAATGCGGCACAAAAAAGTATTGTTGACATGAAGGCGCATGCGCCTTGGCACATGCAAGAAAGGCGCAACATGGGGAGGTGCACCAAAATGTGTGTCGACATTTCAAACCATGCGCCAAAGGAATAAAGGGGGCACAAGAACACTACATGTTGCATAGACATTAGGTGTGCCCGACCTAAAAAGACCAAAAATGGCTAAGTTCGGAAAACTAGATTTCTCGGGAAGGGATTTTGCAATGTTCGAACGCAAGGAGTCACGATGAGGGATCGAAACAAAATTTTGGTAGAGTTATCGTAAAATTTTGGTAGAGTTTTCTCCGGGAATGCCGCAAAAATACGAATTGAGCGTCTTTGATTTGACCAATCAGTGGAACCTACTTGGTTTCCAAGGAATAACATCTACCAAAAGGCTTGGTAAGGGTAAGGCCCAAAGCATGGGTGAATTTTGCTAGCATGATGTTATCGGAAGCTCTAGAATCAATTATGTAGTTACTTAGCTTGTGGCCATTGATTAGGAGGGAGAGATAGAAAGGTTCTATCTTACCTGATTCAAAAGTTGAGGCAACATTTACGTGGGATGCGGGAGGAGTGGAAAGGATTCCTTTTAGGGAGATCTGGGGAGATATGACAGCTTGGTTTTGAATATACTTGGTCAACCTTACAAGCTGTTCGGGGTTTGACTGAAGATACTCGGCTTCAGACATTTGGATCTTAGTCTTTTTAGCATGATCTATGATGTCAAACGTGGCCAAGGGTTGTGTTGATGGAGGAATGAGTCCTTCATTTCACGATGGTAGGGTAAAGTTACTGGTCTTCATGGAAATAGAAGAAGGCTGATTTGGAGGAGAGATGGGAGGAAAAGATTTCTTTGTAAAAGACTTAACAGGGGGTTGAGCAGGAAGAGGATTACCTCTTTTAGCAATAGTTGAGAGCGTAGATGATGTAGCCTTCTCTTTTTGCACATTGGCAGTGACCTCTGCTTCTTTTCCTTACGAGTGGGTAAAAATAACATATGATTGTCCGCTTGCATATCCTTGGGTACCCTCTTCTTCGTTAGATTCTTCCTCATCAAATTCCATATACCCGATAGTAGAGTCACCAGTCGGTTCACCGACATCTTGATCATCTTCACCTTGAGATGAAGGTTCTTCATAATTTTGTTCCTCTTCTTTGATTTTGGCCAAAGCGTTGACCAGAGGAGCCTCAAGCACCAATCAAGCGGAGCGATTGAGGCGACGCGCCTATGTGGGACGCTGTTGGGAGTGAAAGTTCTTCGTGGGATATCCCGGTATGAGGAACTGGGGGAAGCTTTGGCTAACTACTTCTTTAATGCGAGCAAGTCATTCGCCATCTTTTGGAATCTTTGGATCGAGCGAAGTAGTGGGAGAAGGGCCTCAAGATTTAAGCTTAGATGATTCCCTTTTCAATTTTCGAGATATAAACAAGTTGTCTTTCAATCCGTATGGTAGTAGCTGGGTGAGAATTAGAGTAGCAACATGTTCTTGTAGGAGTAGGAAACTTTCCTTGAGCTCATGGCATTGACAAAGAAACACTTTTGATTCTCCAGTGTTGGAAGCATGGTAGGCGGAACACGGTTGATCAGAGAATTGAAACAGGCGATGAAGTCACGCATAGTCTCATTAGCCTCCTTCTTCAGGTGAGTGATTTGTGATAACAATGAAAATGCATCTTCCGAAGGTTTGTATCTTTCTTCGAATGCAGTTCGCAAGGTGGCCCAACTAGTAATAGATCCGGCCGGCAATTGCTGAAACCATTCATTGCGGGTCCTTGCAAGGTCTCTAGGAAGAGGCGAACTGACACATCTTCATGGGTCACATCTAGGATGTTGCATGACATGATGAATGTAGATATATGTGCATCCGTGCTTTGATTTCCACTCCCATCAAATCTCGGGAAATTCTTTCGATTTATGTGAGGAAGTGCGTGGCTGGATGCGGCAATACGAGAGACGGCCCATAGAATTTCCCGGTGATGCGCCGCCATCCGGATGGGTGGAAAAATAACGTCTTTGGCAGGATGGTTCCACCGAGCAATAAGGCACTACAAAGGGATGTGGAGGATCCTTGTAAAAATGCTTCCTTCGTGGAGGTGAGACACTCTGGATGACCGATCAGCCAAGCTTAGCGACAAGAAGTGTGTTGGTGTAACACTGAAGTTGTGCCTTTGAAGTAGATTGAAAGTGGGATCAACTTCTCCATGAGCTCTCCTACTACGAGTAAATGGTTCACCCGCCGCTTGATGTACCTTCCAAATCATGTAATATTTTGGAGCAGATTTAAAAACTCTTTTTGGTTGTACTTGCTGATTTTCTGATTTTTCTGACAAAAATCAGCAGCATGTACTTTTCTAAATATTTAAATTTTATCCCTCTTTTGAAAACTGATTGTAGTTTAACAACAAATATCAACGAGGATAAAATGATGGTAAAACTTAGTAAGCTGATTTTCGAGATCTAGATTTGACTTTTTAAAGAGTTTGGAATTTTTGGTAAACTATCAAAAACTCAGATCTATGAAGAAATATAGATTTTTGTAAAAACTCAGTGAACTAAAGATCTCTATCTAGCCCAGATCTATGGATCTCTGAAGAAAATTTTCAATTTGGAGCATTTTTGCAAAAAATTTGGATTTTGAACAAAAGTTAAAATTTGCAAACAGGTAGTGATTTTTTTGATTTTCACCGTTTTTTAAACACACCACCACCATAGATCTGATAGATCTATTCGATCCCCAGCGGAGTCGCCAAAAACTATTGGTTTGAAAATCTGTCGAATGGACAGATCTATGGATAAATGAGCCAATAGTGTGCAGGGCATAGCCCCTCTTTGAGTCAGCAAAGTGAAACTGGTTTATTGTTATTCTACCAGTAGGAATCTTGTGCAAGTCTCACAATATTCTGCCTTCAGGGGTTGGGATCTCATCCCGGTCGAGTAGTTTCGGACAAAGAATAGAAAGGAATGAAGGAAAGAAGGAAAGGAAGATGGATCGAATGGAGAAAAGAAATGAATTCCAAAGTAGAAAGGTCGGAGGGTCTATGTTTTGGGTGGTAGTAAACAGAGCCGAACCTACTTGCATAGACAAACAAAGCAATCGATGAACAAATGAAAAAAATTAGAGATAGATCCAATGCCAGAATAAATGCATAAATCGACATAAGAAAGATCATATGCCCATAACACACATATTCAAAGCACAAAGTCTCAATATTTGTATTAATATTTTCTTCTACTACAAAAAAGTACAAAACCTTTTCTTCTCACTTCTATTTTTCATCTGAAAAATGTCCACCCCGAATACAACAAGTATTCAAGTATTTATAGAAGAAGGAGAAGAAAAGAAGGCAAAAAGGAAACAACCACCTAATTACAAAATATCTTACAAAAGATTCCAAAGTCATTTGTTGACTTTTGACAACTTTGGTGGATGACATCATCTCATGATGCAACATGGATGATGTCATCATTTGTGTCAACATACTTTGGATAATTACAAGTAGAAAGTCAGGAAGAAAGAAAACTATTCATTGTCATCCCTGGCCTGGAAGGGGGTATCCGCTTTCGTTGTTGCTCGGGAGATGAGATGTGGAACTGGGCACGGTACTCCATGAACTTGCTGATCATGGGTTGAAGTTGATCCTGGGAAGGATCCTTGTGTCGATCATCGATAGCCATGCAAGTCTCCCACTTATCTCATGAGCTTTTCCGTGAGTTTGGAATAATCATTTTCTACCTCTATCAGTACCCGATGAAGTCACGACAACCAACAGATTGTTGATGGATTCAACGTCGAAAAGCTAGTCCGTCCCACTGTGAAATGATCTCCTTGAAGATCCGAATAGTTTCATCAACCTTTCTTAAGGTGAAAGAAGGAGTGAGTAAGCCGGTGACATTCTCAAGATAATCTGCTCCATTTGATGCATTACATCCAGGGCTTCCTCCTTTATCTTATCAATCTTCTCCAAGACAAACTCTAGCTGATCAACCCGATAATCCAAAGTAGAGAGGATTTTATTGAGGGCTCTAGGGTGACCAAGGACACCAAACTTGACCAAATCTTGACTGAACAGTTGAACATTTTCTGAAAGGTCTCATGCTACATCTTGGCATGGTCTAGCTCTTCAGAGATGGGTCCTGCTATCGCCTGGAGCTCTTTGTTCACCCGATTGATATTCTGATACAAACTGGTGAACTTGGTGATTACTCCCTCACTTTCCTTGAGGATTTGGCTCCTCCAGGTGGAAACTGCCATACCCTGCTCACTGATTTTAGCATACTCATTAATCTTATCCTGGCTCGAGTCTCGGGAGTTTTGGTGGCGGTTGTAGGAGGTGCACTTTGCCCTTTTACGCAAGGCATGGAGAAGATGTTTATTTTGCTCCTTTAATGACCTTTTCTCTTCCTTTGCTTCTGGAGCTTCTTGCAAAGGGCATCAGCTGCAGATAGGGCCTCTCCTGAAGGCTTTTAAAGATGTCCCCATTGTGACTTGGGTCACTGTGTGTAATCTGTCGAAGACAAATCCTTTTATCCTTTAAAGGATTGGGGTATGATATCTCCATTACTCTCTCCCCGACACACTCGAGAGAATCGGGTTAAAGGCTTTGCTTCTTTGTCCCCTTTGATGGGATGATAGAGAAGTCCATCGGTGCGATGGGAACTTTCCTCTTTTATCGACTCAAAGTCTTTGGGAGATCCATCTTGGACTTATGGGAGAAGGACTAGAAATAGAAAAGGAGCATTTGCAGTAGTAGTAGAAGGAAAATATGTGGAGACACTTGGAGGTGGCATTGAGAGGGAAGCCAAGAAAGAGCTCACGGGAGGAAGGGATACTGTAGGGGAGGTAGACATGGGAATGGAAGGGAGCTGAGAGATGAGGGAAGAAATGGTGGGGGACAACTCTGCGAGAGAAGAGAAGATGGATGATGAGGAAGGGGGAACAGCGAGAAGATGGAGGAGAGGACACGACCAAAGGAATGGTCACCGGTCACCGAGAGGAGGGGAAGGAGGAGAGGGAGAAGGGATAGAAGGGACCTCAATGGTTACAGTAGTGGCAACATCCTGAGTGGATGTGCCTATCGGAACATCTTCCGCTACTTCTTTCTCCAGGCTTTCCGGGATTACAACCCGTTCTTGTGAAGCGGAAGGAGGACTTTCAGGAGCTTCCTCTTGGGTGGAGCTTGACTCACCCTCTTTGTCTTTCCCTTTGCTCTTTGGCAGCTGTTTTGGCCTGGAAGGTGCATTGCCCAATGGAGAAGTGGTGAAATCAACTCTGAGGTAGATGAGACCATTCATCCTGCACCAGTGCTCTATTCTTCGCAGAGTTTCTTTGACCCTTTCCTCTATTGTCTGAGGCACTTTGGTTCTGTCAATTACAGTGAAAGGCCAGTCGTCCCCACCCGTGTCAAGATATACTTGATCAACTTCTTGATCAGTAGTTTGATAACCTTTCGAGATGATGGCTACACCATACTGGATGATTTCAGCTAAGGCCAAGTGGGAATGGTCTTTCCTCCTGAGCTCGACCTCGTGATATAGGTCGATATAAATATCCTCGATCATGGAACGTGGATCAGATCAAGTTTGGCTTTGGGCGAGGCAAATCCTTGGGTCATAAGTGGGCCTTTCCGGGAAGTTTTGCTTTAAATTTAGTAGCTCCAATTCTACAAACAAGTCCCGTGCTTTTTGGTGAGAGAGACAAGTATAGCTGCCCACTGTGAGGGGGAAAGGAGTTCCACCCTTCTTTCTCTTTAGGCACTTCTCGTGGTAGGTTATAAGTTGTCTTGACAACTCCAACAGGATCAACTTGGGGCCGGCGTATCTCGGCAATTTGGTTGGTTCCCCAAAGAAGTTGGCTGCCCTAAGATAGGTAAAGGTGGGGAATTGTGTGAACAAGGCTCCCCATTTCTCTGTAGCTGCAACAATGCTCTTGGTCGAAATGCGACCAGTGAGTCATGTTTAGCCTCAAAGGCAAACGATGCCGTAGAAGAAGGCATCATTAATCTTTGTGTTTCGCACGGAATGTTTCGGCTCTGCAGAATAGACTTGCTTCTATCCTATCATTCCTTTGAGAAACAGATAAGGGTTAGGGATAGGAGGAATACCTGTTGAATGTTGAGATGGTGTGCGCGTACCATAGAGAGAGATCAGATCGACTGCAAAGAACTCCTTTTTGTCTTGGAAGGACTACCTGCAAGTAAGAATACAAGACCACCAGATTTTAATTAGACAACAAATGAGGGATCTGCCTTAGGCCCAGGAAATATAAAAACTTCCTTTCGAAGGTGGTCAGTTCCCCTTTTAATACGATTTAACACAAATGATAATATAGAAAGCTATTGCAAAATCACGATTTAGGTATCTCGTTACAAAGCAATAGAAACTAAACTATCAATAATAAAGCGTCACGTTGTTTGTTCGGTTACTGGTCGTTGATATGTTCAGGTTGAGTTATAGGGATAAACCGGGCTGGATTTGGGGTTGTTAGGTGGCAAATAGGCAAGCAAAAGGTTTTGGGGTATAAGTCACAGTGACCGACGGCGGTCACTGGGTAACCGACCGCGGTTAGATAACCGCTGCCGGTAGAGGATAAACGATACCGGTAGGGTCAGCAATCTAAGTGCTTCTGGATAGAAGTTGGTTGCAAGATGATTGTGGGGTTATTAAGATTGGGGGATGGCTGAGGGGAATGATGGGAGGATAGGGAAGACTCAGAGTGTGGTAAAATGGCCTTCTGGGCAATATCAGGGTGTATGGATGAAGGTTAAGTGCAGTATGTCGCTGGTAGTAGATCTAGGAATAAACTTATGATGGCTGTGATTCAAAAAGTCTAAGAAATGTTAACAAAGAGACATACAAGGTTCTACTTACTGTTTATTGACGAGAATGCAGGTCCAAGAACTGTGGTGATGAAGGTAGAACTCAGATAGGACGTCCTGACGATCAGAAGATGAGATGTCTTCCCTCACGATGATCAGCTGAGTGTCACAGGGCTCTGGTTGTGCAGTTGCAATCTTGGGCTTGATGTCCTTCTGTGCAAACTCTTCTTGTTTCTTCACTTGTCTCTGCTTGAGCCAAGCAAAATCTGGATTCTCTCGATGATTTCTCCTTCTCCCGATCAAATGAAAATCCGATCCTTGTTTTTGGTTGGAAGTGGTCATTTACGGGGAACCGATGGCGGTTATGCAACCGACGGCGGTCGAGTAGGAACCGGTATCGGTCCGGTCAAAGCGGGCTATTTTTGGTAAAATAGCCAGCTTTCCCTCCTTTTCTTCCGAGGGATTGGTAGCGGGCTTGGTCAAGTCATTATGAAGTTGGTTTTAGGTGCGGATGAGGAGTAATTAGTCATAGGTGTGGAATTGGACCAAGTTATAGGTCTTAATTAGGTTAGTTTAGGGTTAAGACTAGGTCATGATGAGGTGGCGACATGAGGTGGTAGGTATGGTGATGTGGATTTATTAATTATAAGGTAATTAATAAATAATTGTGTAAGGTTTAGGTGGTGAGGTTAGGTTGCGAAATGCGATGCGGGTCACTGAGGGTCGTAAGACACAAATTTGGTGTCTACATTAGCCCCTTATTGTTGATAGTATATGACCGATATCGGTGATAGGACCGATACCGGTTCCTTAGGGCATAATAAAACCGATATCGGTTATGGGTAAAAACCTATAAAAAGAAAAAAAATACGCTGTCATTGTCACTTTTGCAATTTGGAAACCAATTTGAGTTGTCGGCGTGGAGAGTTAAGATTGGAGCATTGGTTGCGTGAGGTGGCGCTATTTGGTGGAGGAGTTAGTTATTAGTGGCCCAGTGAGGAGGAGGCAGCAGTTGATTGGTGGAGGACCCAAAAGAGGACATTTGGAGCCATCGCACAACCAGAAGAAAGCAGGAGAAGGCGATGGACCAAACAAGGGTGACCACCACCCATATCTCCACGGCGGCGTGAAGTAAATAAACAGGTATGTTCCATCTCCCGATAGGAGATAGGACTATCACATGGAGGATGTGTATCACATCCTTGGTTTGCCGATTGAGGAGAGGTAGTCACGGTGGGCAGAGCCGCCATGGACAACAAAGTTTTTGGGGATGCAAGATCAAGGCCCTAATCACCTAAACACAGCCGCAGCAGGTGAGATATATACCATGCCCACCGCCATGAGACATGGATTGCCATGCGATGATGATGGGATCACGCCGCCCTTCCGGACTCGAGAGGAGGCCGCTTTCCACGGGCCTTGATGGGGTCTGCTAGTGAGATGGTGGAGGAGCATACATGTTATGTTAGGCCTGTATACAGGGCAAATGGTTATGAGGAGCCTGTGGGGCTATCATGGGATGAGGTGATTCGAGATCTACTCGGCGTTTTGCTACATTGTTGGGCATATGAGCATATCATATGCATTAGACTTGAGTAGGGTTACCTAGGTTGGCCGGCGGCCTTGGGTCATCTATAATGATTTGAGAGGTGGTTGGGTCGTGGGTCGGATGGTCTTGCGGGGCGAGGCGTTACGTATGACCGGCATTTATTAGAGGGTGACAAATGGCGAGATATTGTATGGAGACCGTATAGAGGTCATCACCCTTGGGAGGGCAGGAAAGTTGTAGTGGATCCAGTACACATTTTGGATAGTGGGACGAGGCCGGGAGAGTATGAGAGGATACCCCAGGAGAAGTACGCGAGTAGATGGGGCTACAACAGGATGAGCCCCTCGCTTCCCTCGTCTGGAGGGATGATGTAGAGCCCCACTTGCCGCACCACGGCCCGTGGATCCAGATTGGGTTCTTTGAGAGGCTGCCGAGTGACACATGTAGATGATTTGGGTGCACAAGCACATTTTTGGTTTGGTGGGCGGAGAGAGCTGCGAGGATAGCACGAAGCCCTCACATTGCCAAACTTAATATTTGTTAGAAGAGAGGACCAGCACGGAGAGGGTAGATACTGATTATTGCGAGGGGCAGCTTTTCTGCACGAGCACGAATAGGTGTCTTATAGGGGCAGCTAGCTTGAGCTCGGAAGTACTGAGTATAGGCTCGAGGCTGGAGTAGGCACCGGCAAGCGGCACCGTGCAGGCAGCACGGCCCGCGAGCCACGAGTGAGTACCACCACCACCCACGAGCCAACCAATGCACGGCACCGGCCTGAGCACCGCACAACCACGAGGGGGCAGCTTTGGTAGTAGGAGTCGAGATCGGCCCAAGCACCTACGGTGGCTCGAGATCGTTATATGGAGGCTAGAGCGGAGGCCCGGTACTATCAGGATATTCTTGATGGTACCGGGGCTGATTATCAGCCATATGCGGCACATAGAGCAGAGACCTCTTGGAGCCAGAGATCTCAGGGAGTGCGGCCACGCCGGTGGGTGCATCATGGCAGGCAGGAGGCGAGAGCGGCCACGAGGACCAGATAGAGTAAAAAGCGAGAGGCGGTGTAGAGCCGAGGGTCCCTGCATATTTTGTATTGGTTCATTGGATATGGGCACCGGTCTACGAACCGGCTATGTTTATAGAGGCCTGCGTGCCTAGTTATGATGTATTTATTTATTCATTCATTCATTTATTGTATATATCTGGCTGCGAGCGAGTACTGAGTTGTACAGTTGATACCGGCTGCTGCGAGCGAGTATTTTTGACATGAGAGACCGGCTGCGAGCGAGTGAGATTATTTGATAGTTATTGCAGCTGCGTGCCGGCTTTGTTATATTATGAGATTACGGAGGCCCCGATGCAGGGCACATTGTATATTTGAAACTTTGTATATATATAGATATGATGATTTGACCCACATGTTGTGTTTAAAAATGTGTTAAGTGTGTTGAAAGTGGTTTGTGATATTGAATGTATGATGAGTTTGATTTACATGGTGTTATATATTAATGATGTTGATGTCTTTTGTGGATGGGATGTATGTATGTATATATAAATGATGAGTTTAGTTGACATGTTGTATTATGAAATGTGGTATGTTTTGTCGCTGGTTTTGTGAAATTGAATGTATGTAGCTGTTGATTTGGATTCAAATGGTGTTAGATTGATGGTTTTTGATATCGTTTATTGATGGCTTGTGTGTTTTTGTAATGTAGATAGATGATGGTGATGAAATTGTAATGAGATGTGGATTTAATGAAAAATATGGATAATGGTGTTGTGCATGCAGGAAAAAGGGACGGGCGCCACAAAAATTTGCAAAAAAATGAAGAAAAGGCTTAGGTTTAAACAACAAGTTGGGCGTGACCGATATCGGTTATGTAACCGATGTCGGTAGCGATATGGCCGGTATCGGTCATGTAACCGATATCGGTTATTCAAGAATGATTTTCCTAAAAATAGAACTGCTGGGTTAGCAACTTAAGTTCTTATTTTTAGCATTCTTATTTTTAGAGTCATGAAACACGTTAAATATGCGAATGCGTATTGTTTGACAAGCTGCTACTGAGGTAATTGCATGAAAGAATTTGAGTGATAAGGAGGAAAGAGATAGGTGAAGTGAGCGTGGGCTGAGATTCAGAAGGCAAAAAGACAAGTTATATTTGAAGAGGGTGGTGAACATGGTGACGAGGAGAAGCATCCAAAAGCGGGACGAGGGGAAGACATGTTCCGCCCCAAGCTGCTGCATCCGGAGAGGTAAATTGTTTGGTTGTAATTTGATTCTTGCATGTGTTTGTAAATAGCATGAAAGAAGTGTAAGTGGGTAAAGATCAAGAAAAAAAGGTGATAGGCAAGGGTTGGGGATGGTATGAGTGCTATGGGGCAGGTAAACAGGGTGGGCCTGTATGTTTTTAGGTAGAAATAGGAGTAAACGGGCTTCATAAGTATCGAAGGTGTATGTTTGAAGCAGGGTAGGTATATTTTGACAGTGACCGGTATCATTTATAAGTAACCGGTATCGGTTATGCATAACCGCTTCTCGGTTCTTATAAGGGTTTCATTTTGAGAAAAAAACCGTAGAGATTTGTTCTTTTGAAAAATTATGTGTCGTTTTGATGTATGCAGGTAGAAGCAAGGTTAAGGATGAATGATACTGTGCCAGCGTTGTTGTCACGAATCCGAGCGGATGTAACACCAGCTGAATGGGCATTGATAAATCGGTTGGGGTTAAGTGGAATTCGCTATTATTCAAGAATTGCGCGTAACCATGCCATGTTGCAGGCGTTGATTGAGAGATGGAATCCAGAAAAGAATACCTTCTATCTACCAACAGGGGAGATGATAGTGACGTTGGAAGATGTGTTTCGTATTTTGAGACTCCCAATGATAGGAAAAACAGTATATCAGGCGTTGCCCAGCAAAGCGGGGCGGGCAGCGATAACAATGAGTATTTGGGGACGCTGCACGAGATTTGACACAGCGAGGTTTATCATTTACATATGGTACAATGTATGCAACACATCTTGAGGAAACAAGGTTGGCCGTGCTATTAATGATAGCAGTGGGGCATTATGCATTGCCGAGGGCGGAAGGTGGAAGATTTCCCAAAGCATTGATGAGTGTTATTTGGGAAATGATAGAAATGAGCGTGACATTCGCATGGGCACCCGCCTATCTGGCAGAGTTATATAGGGGTTTATGGGCATGCAAGTGAAAACACAGGACGACACTAGATTGTTTGTACTTATTACATTGTTGGGCCTATGAGCATATTGTTTGTGTCGTCGTCAATAGGCCGACCCATTGAGTCGGGAGAGGCAGAGTGCAAAGGTTGGGATTCGGACAATGGGTCAAACAGCAACAAGCGAGATCCGAGGCCATGATAGATGACATCAAGTATTATAGACGGTATGGGAAATGGTGGTATTCATTGGATATTTGTTGGAGGCCATACGGGAACTATATGGTGACAAAGCACATAGGCCGAGGAGTTGAGGGGTGTAGAGCGATTGAGGTGGATCGTAGGGCATAGGCTGGGTGAGTACGAGAGGATTCCTCTAGATCGCGTGCGGTGACAATTTGGGTTCGTTCAGGATATTCCTATGACATATAGACCATACATGAGGATCGACGCCGAGGCAGCATTCTCACCTCCCCGGCCGACACCTCCAGAAGGGCCAAAAGAGATAGCGGTGATCGTAGGGTTATGGATGCGAGGCAGCGAGAGGCCTATAGAGTATGGTGGGTAGCGAGTTGCGAGGTGCACGTGAGTGCCCGACATAAAGCTGTGATTACAGCGGAGAGAGATCGTCTACGAGGATATGGCTTGCCAGCTTCAAACACAGGTGAATGAGACAATGGGATTGTTAGAGGCTTCACGATTCTGAGTGGAGAGGCTGGAGGCAAGATTCCTCCACGCGAGAAGGGCGTATTTGTATGTTACGAGGAGATGTTGGCGGATCAATGGGAGGAAAGTGGCACCTTTGAGGATGGAGAGGCCGGTGAGAGGCATCGGCGATCACGATCACCACTGATTCGGGAGGAGGTGCGGGTCTAAGTGAATTTTATAGGAATATAAGAATAAATAAGGATGTCGACCTACGAATCGATGATATAGAATATGTATTTGTTTAACATCTAAAATAGAACTAAATATGTATGTGGTTTTGAGTGATGATAATAATAAGAATGGTTGTGTGTTAAATGTTGTTTTTGTTTGTTTTGAAAAAGGATAAAGATGAATGTTGGCAAATAGAAATACACAAAAAATATTTATATTGACAACACATGAGAGGGTATGGTAGGGGATGGTCGAGCTAACCTTGGGAGACCCCATGTCTCCTAAGTGCTGCCTACATAGCCCATTGCACAAAGCAAGGAGGGGCCTCAGACCGATGTAGTTCTCCCTTAGGAGCAGGGAGAGGTGAATTCAGGCAATTTGGTTGTGGTTAGGCAATTTTGTTGGTTAGTAAAAATTTGATGTTGGTAGGGTAATGTTGTTGGTGTTGGTAGGGTAATGTTGTTGGTGTAGGTATGGGTGAAGCGAAAGTTAGCATACCCAAGTAGTAGGGAATCATGTCCTGATTAAGGTCAACACACAATCCTAGAGCCGAGCAAAAGAGGCAAGAGTGTCCCGTAATTGAGAAGAGCTAAACAAACCACATATTAATGTAGGATGAGCTTGAATCCCTAGGTACCTTGCATAGGCGAGAAGTCGATAGGTGAAAAGAGTGGTATAATCACAATATATCGGATATACGTCACGTCCCTTGAGTTTTGTTGTTTTGACAAATGGTGAGGTGAGGTGGTTGATGTGGGCGAGGGTGTAGGTGAGTTTATTATAAGATGATTAATCTGACAAAAGAAAACCAAACCAAAATAGACAAGTCCATGACTCAGAAGTGTTTTGAAGTACTGCTTGTATTTTTATTTTTCTGGATATAGACTGATCGATGCGGGAAGTCGACATGGGATATGTATTTTGTTGTTCTTGAGGTCTTCACGAAGCTGATCAATGCGAGAAGCTTCTGATAAAGGCTGACTGTGTATAGCTGTCCTTCAAGGGAGCAGTCTATTTATAGTAGCAGATGCGGTGCTTATGTATAGCTATCCTTCGGGGGAGCAGTCTATCTATAATAAGAGCAATAGTTTGGCATATAGCTGTCCTTCAAGGGAGCAGTCTATTGTATAAGTTAGAGGTCTAGATGTCCGTTGGGCATGAAGCATCTAGTTTTTTGTAAGAAGTTTGACTCAAGAAAATCCCATAAGTGTGTAATTAAGAATGTGTCATTTTGATACTTTGAAGTCATGGACTAGACTAAAAAGGGGAAGGCATCTTTTAAGGGGAGGTGATAATCAAACCATGTGAGCTTGATTGGATTTTGAGATGTAAGAAACAAAGTGTATGCGGTGGTAAATGAGCTCAAGGGACGAGCGTAAGGTAGATAAGCAGTGATATAACACTAATTTCAACAGTAGAATGGTCGAAGATGCAAGGCATTAAGGGGCTCAGGCTCAGGTTTACCATTAAGCGAAGCTAAATGATAAGTGCCTGATCCATAAGTGTGAGTGATAATGTAAGGCCCAATCCAATTAGGAGCAAATTTTCCACGTTTACTCTTTTCTAGTTTGGTTACATGTTGATTCTCTTTGAGGACAAGATCGCCAACCTTAAAAGTACACTCATGAAGCCATTTATCATAAGCACGCTTCATGCGTTTTTTGTAGATTTGAAGGTGATTAAGAGCCGTAAGGCGACGCTCGTCAAGAATCTCTAATTGGGCTAACCGCTCTTGGCGGAAATCATCGTTGGTGAGAATATCACGAAGAAATATTACGAGGGAGGGTATTTGTACTCGAGAGGCAAGACCTCGGTACCATATACCAAAGAAAATGGTGTGGCATTAGTGGAGAATACGAATGCTAGTACGATAAGCCCAAAGGGCAAAGGGAATGTGATCATGCCAGTTTCTTCCGGACTCATTGACAACTTTCATGAGGATTTTGGTTAGGGTTTTATTAGAAGATTCAGCCTGACCATTGGCCTGCGGATAGTAAGGCGATGAGAAACTAAGTTTGATACCAAAGTTGTCACAAAGGTCTTGTAACAACTTATTTTTAAAAGATTTACCATTATCTGTTATTAGGCGATGAGGAATACCAAAATGACAGATAATGTGATGGTTAACAATTCGACAATTTTTCTTTTTTTGATTGAAATGAGTGGAATGGCCTCCACCCATTTTGTGTAATATTCGGTTCTTTGTGATTATCCAACGGTGACGTTGCGAAGAAGGTGGGTGAATCTCACCAATAAGGTCTAAACCCCATTGTGAGAAAGGCCAAAGATCTTGTGCGACCTGTAGCGGATGGCTAGGAGTATGTTGAAGGTTGGCATGTTGTTGACACATAACACAATGCTTAACATATTCATAAAGATCGTTATTAAAGTAGGCCAATAATAACCTAGGCGAAGGATTCGTTTGGCCATGTGAAAGGCCACTAAAATGTCCACCACAAATGTCGTCATGGACTTGTTGGATGGTATAGGTGACCTCCGTGCCAGTTAGATAGCGAAGGAGGATGCCATCAAAGCCACGTTTATAGAGGAGTCCCCCCATGACAACATAACGAGAAACACTTTTAAGAAAAGCATGTTTTCCGTTACTAGAAAGGTCAGTGGGAGAACGAGAGGTTGTAAGGTAGTCGTGAAATTGGTGGTACCGGGTATCCTGCTGTGAATTAGTAGACACGGTATTTATCATACAAACTCACAGAAATTTGAGTAGGATGGGGCAAAAGTTGTTGGACCAAGACGAATATGTCGAGTCGATTTACTGTGCGGCGAGGAATTTGCGAGGCTAAGCAAGCCATAGTATCCGCAAATTTGTTAGTGGAGCGGGAATGGTGCGGATAGAATAACGAGTAAATGAGGTCAAAAGTGAATCCACGTAATGTTTGTACTTTTGAAGTTCCTCATTCTTACATTGGTAGATGCCCATAACTTGATTGACTACCAATTGAGAGTCACCAAAAATATTAATAGATTTGACACCTAAGTGTAACGCAACCTGGAGACCCAAAACAAGGGCCTCGTATTCCGCTGTATTATTAGTGCAGGGGAAATCAAGCCGGAATGAAAGAGGCATAGGTTCAGCGTCAAGAGGGATGAGAACAACGCCGGCTCCTCTGCTGCGCTGGCATTTAGATCCATCGAAGAAGAGGGTCATTTGATACGACTCTTCCCTGAGTGAAAGAGTGGCGATGAGTTCGTCGGGGAAATTAAAATTGGTGAATTGTTCCCCAGGTAAAGGGGCCTCCGCAAGTTGGTCTGCAATAGTTTGTCCTTTGATTGACTTCTGTTGTACAAACTCAAGGTCGAGGTCGGTGAGGAGCATAAGCCATCGGGCGATGCGTTGGTTTAGATGTGGTTTGGCATACATATAATGAATGGGGTCCGTGTTGGTGATGACAAAAGTTTTGTGATTCAGGAGGTAATGTCGGAGTTTGGTGGCTACGAATGATAGGGCTAGGCACAATTTTTCTACATGTGTATACCTAGTCTCGTAATCCATGAGAGTACGACTTATATAATAAACGGCTTGTTCTCGACGTGCCGAGTCCCGATGTGCGAGCATAGCTCCTATAGCATGGTCAGTGGCAGAAAGGTAAAGGTAGAAAGGACGATCATCCTGAGGTGGAATAAGCACGGGTGGCTGCAAGAGATAGGATTTGAGAGCTTCAAAGGCTTGGTGACACTCTTCACTCCATTGAAAGGCAATGTTCTTTTTAAGAAGGTGATGGAAAGGGTGACATCGATCCGAGAGTTGGGAGATGAAATGCCGGATGGATTGAAGTTTACCACTGTAAACTACGCGATTGTTTGAGGTTTTGGGTGGGGGCATTTCTAGGATAGCTTTGACTTTAGATGGATCGACCTCAATGCCATGCAAAGAGCGATAAAGCCAAGAATTTTTCCGAAAGAACACAAAGACACATTTCTTTGGTTGAAGCCGGACTGAATATTGCAACAGGTGATCGAAAATAATGGTTAAAACATCGAGATGTTCACTGCGATGTTTAGATTTTCCAAGAAGATCATCGACATAATCCTCAAGGATAGTGTGCATAATGTCATGAAAAATGTAAGTCATAGCCCACTGATAGGTAGCACCAGCATTCTTAAGGCCAAATGGCATGACACGATAACAGAAGGTTCCCCAAGGAGTTATGAAAGTAGTTTTATGTTGATCGGCTGGGGCTACCAAAATTTGATTGTATCCCGAAAAACCATCCATGAGAGAAAGCATTTCATGGCCCATCAGTGAGATCAACAAGTTGATCAATACTTGGGAGGGGGAAGTCATCCTTGGGGCAAGCGAGGTTAAGGTCTCGGAAATCCGTGCATATCCTAAGTCCCCATCGCTTTAGTAGCAGTACGATGTTAGAAATCCATTGAGGATAGTCAATAGGCAAGATGAAGGAAACAGAAAGAAGTCGTTGAAGCTCTTCTTTGACCAAGAGGGCGATGCGTGGATGCATCTTTCTCAGTTTTTGTTTGACTGGTTTGGAATCGGGGTTTAGGGTGATGTTATGGACAGCAATGGTAGGATCAATTCCTGGCATGTCAGCGTAGGACCAAGCGAAAGCTTGGTTGCGGGTACGGAGAAAGGTAGTAAAGGTGGCTTGTTCTGATGTGTTAAGGGATTGTCGATCTTCACAATGTGAGGATCCTCCTCTGTGTGGATGTTGATTTCTATAGTCGACTCATTCAACATGGTTTGAGTTTCAGACGGTAAGGCGCATTGAATATAGGAGTCGTCGCCCCAAGGTAAGTGAGGATGGAGTCATCATCCTGGCACTCAACAACATTAATCGAAGGTGAATCCTCTTCGATCATGTCTGGATACAGAAGGGGAAGAGAAGATGGATCCTCATTATCGCGTTGATAAGTGAGAGGACCTATGAAGATAGCATTTATGAAAAAAAAGTTAGGAGGGATAGATTCAGGGTCTATCGACTCATGGGTGATGATGGCAAAGTGGGTGATGATGGTTTGGTAGGGGGACGCGTCGTCTTCTTCCGGGATACGGTGACACACGAGGTGTCTCTGTGTAGGTGTTTTAGAAACCGAGACCACTGCGATCATTGTGTTTGCGTGTAGTCACGGGAATGAGTGTATGTCGGCCTTGTTCGTAAAGACCAAAACCAAAGCCTTCCAAACACAATGAGTCAAGAAGGTGAGGGTGAAGCGACGATTTTAAGTATTGAAAATCGATTGGAAGGAACCACACCAAGAGGAGGTTCAAGGGTAATGGAGGATGCGTCAACACCCCATACGTTAGGTTGGTGCAGCATGGGGTGGTCGTAAGAGATTACCTCCCCACACGACGGTCGTAGGTGGGATGTGCATGTAATCGTCCGTACTCTGCGGGGTATGGAAAGAACTAACGTTATATAGGCGGTACTCCCCCAGCGTAAGGCGTTGAAAAACATCTACTAAGGGGTCGGAGGTTGGGATGTTATCGGCGGGAAAGGAAGTAATATTTGTAACGGTGGTTTCATTAGTTGAAGGTGTAGGTGCATCGGAAGTGGATGGTCAAGGTTGGATGAATGGGTGTCTTGGTGAGTACAAGCACATCATTAGGCGATACAACATATTACAAGTTTTGAAGGGGAGGATCAGCTTTTACGGTGTAGGACTTCCCTCGTACTCAAATTTTATGCATCATGTAAGGTGGAGGAACGCATCCCATAGCCGGATCAAGGCGGCTAACAACATGTTGTATTGGAACTCTCCCTCAAGGACATAGAAGAGTTCGGGTAAAGTACGTGGTCCTACACGAATGTTAAGGATCACGGTGCCTAAAGTAAGTAATAGCATCATTGAATGATCGCAACATGATGGGGTTGGCACACACATGCAACTAGAGGATATTCATTTGTTGGAAGGATTTTGAAGAGATGATGTTTAGCTAGCGCCCCATCAATCATAACACGATGCGTACCGAATATCCCGAGCGTCTGTTTGAGATGAAAAAGAGCGGTCGGGATCTTCGGCACCAAAGTCGATAATTTCATCTTTGGAGAAACGACGATGAGCGGCTTGCTTTGTCAGAGAGAAGTGGTTGGGGAGATAGATTGTTTGGTGGCGAAGCAACATGATTGGGTGTTAGAATAGAGGTACAGCAAGGTTTCATTAGGTAAAACCTCTATCCCTTGAAGGATCTCAACGAGAGCTTGTCGATGAGATTTGAAGTCGAATGAGATCATACAATGTCATTTTTACAGGCGATTGGTGAAGCTGTTTGATCATAGTTCGATGGGCAATGCCATTAGAGACGGGATAGGTGGGTCCACGAATAACCACTTTAGGTGGTGGTGCAATCGGGATGGTGGATGGAGAAAGAGATGCCGCAGGCGTGTTTTCTTTCGCTTTCCCATTGTTTTTCTGCCCTCGAGTAGCAACACTAATCATATTGATCTCGTGAATACGAGAGGAGGAAGATGGTAGGGATAGGTCATGGTTTTCGAGAGGTGGGGCTGTAATAATGATAGATCTTGGTGAGGCGGGGACAGGTGGTATAGGAGAGGGAATTGAAGCTAAAGGTCTCTCTCTTCATAAGTTGTCTTTCTTAACTTTTCTATCTGAGAGAGGTGACGGACGAAGTATGGTTTTCAACGCTTTGCATCCCTCTACGTCATGTCCTGGTGTGCGGTGGTAAGCGCAGATTTTAGACTCATCGTAACCTATAGGTCGAGGTTTAGATGGATCATAAGGTCTAAGTGGGGGTAGGGAAATGGTCGCATTCTCCACCAACATAGCAAGGATTTTGGCGTAAGACCCTTTGAGTGGGTCAAAGTCAGAGGAAAATGAGGCTATTGACTGGGTCGATTCTGGTGATGACGTGGTGTGGTTGGTTTGTATGGGGGGTGGTTTAGCCAAGGAGTTTTGGTAATGGGTTTTAACTAACCATGGTTTCTTTGACGTAGAGGCTATGTTTAGCTGGTTGGATGATGAGGCCACAGATGATGTGGTATCAGAAAACAACCACGGAGAAATAGGAGTGACAGAAAACAAATCTTTTGATGGTGGAATTTGTTTATGGTTGATAGGTGGATAGGATACGCGGGGTGACGGTGTTGCTATACCCTTGGATTTCTGTATGGGTGCAGAAGGCGTAGGTCGCTTTAAAGAAAACACAGGAGGTATGATATATTGATGTAAGGTAGAGGGATGGGGTCCCAATATGGAAGGTAGGTGTGATGACGAGGGTTTTAGTTGTGTTAACGGCATAGATTGAGGAGATTGAGTCTGTCTCCTAATGGGATGGACGGATTTATTTTTAGATAAATCAAGCCGCTTAGGTGGGTGTGTTAGACTAGGTATGGGTGAGGTCCCAAGCGTAGGGGAAGATTTGGCTAAGTTAATAGAAGTGGACAAGGTATTTGGTAGAGATGAGGGGGGTGAAGATGAGGACATGGGCATTTTAAGCACGTAAACACTTGGGTATATGGTGGAGGCATCAGGATCGGTCATTTGCATTTGAGTAGAATATGGCGTACTCAAACGTTCCCATAGGACCTGTCTATCTTCTGTGGAATGACAGTCCTCACGTGTGAATAGGAACTTTTGTATGGAAGAAAGGTGGGTTGTGATTCCGGTCCACTGTGGGTGTGATACTGAGGGTATATGAGGCCTTTGTATCAATGGGCGTTAAGAGATCAACCGATTCTTTGAAAAGATTTTGGTGATGAAGGACTAATAGGTAGGAGAGTGTGTTTGAGAGGATCTGTCATGTTTAAAGAATGTGGTGATGTTGGTTCAAGAGGTTGCTCGTCTAAGGATGAGAAAAGAAGTGGCGAGCCTTCCTCTTGTCAGACAAAAAGAATGGTAGAAGGAGACGTTGAGAAATAGATAAATTAGATAACATCCACTCACGGTCTTGCAAGGATGTGGTATAAGAAGGCTCATTTGTGAGAAGGAAGGTATTTGGGTAGCTAATTCCTTGATGGCTAAAGGAATGGCAAGGATTTCAGTTTGTCTTGATGGCGAGGAAGGGGGTTCGGTTTTTCTGCGTTAGTGAAGAGGCTTGATTGAGAATTTGTTGATAGAGGTCTTTGGTGGGAATCGAAGAGGCTGCATGGATCTCATGAACACTCTCCTCGGCTAAGATATCTTGGTTTAGATTCTTGATAGAAGAATGATTCGTGAATGGTTTGTTGAATATTTTCAAATTTCGATTAGCGGGCATTAGGATTATCGAGGGCTATATCCCTGCATCAACCATTTCTGCACTACGTTTTTCAACATCTTGCAATTCTCATGACTGTGTCCCTTCACGCGGTGGAAGTTACAGAAGTCATTTTCTTTGTACCAAGAAGGTATGGCGTGAGTGGAATCGAACCCGGAATGAGGTTTAACAGGAGGTAAGGTAATGGCTCCTGCTTTGAGCAATTTTTCCAATATCACACCATATGTTTCTCCCAAGGGAGTGTAGTTGATGGGTTCTGCTTTATACTTATAGGTGGTTTTTGGCGGGGTATTAGACGGTGGTTGGGATTTGACCATCACCGCGTGCACGGCCCCTTTTGATTTCGAAGTGGTCGATGGGTGAGGATTGGTGGTGTTAGGTTTGTTGGTGGAATCTTGGGTTCGGAAAGTGGGGTTTTTGTTGCGCAACCGCAATTTCTCTTCCTCTAAGGCTCGAATCTCTAGTTTTCGAGCCATAGTAAAGGCCTCATCAAATGTATGGAAAGTTTGAATTCGGAGGGTAGGAGAGATGTGCTTAGCGAGCCCGCGTAAACATGATTCGATAAGTTCGGTTTGAGGCAAGGCATACGTAAGTTGGTTGATAAGGCCCGCCATCGTCCAACGAAATCTGCGATAGATTCATCTTCAAATTGTCGGATGGCATAGAGGTCGGTGATAGATACTTTCTTAGCAATGTTAATGGAGAAATGATCCAAGAAAGATTGGGCTAGCTGGTTAAAAGAGAAGATTGAGTGTTGAGTTAAAGCACTTTGTACCACTCAAGGCGAGTCTGATAAGGACATGGGAAAGGTGCGGAGTAGTAAAGCGTCGTCATGAGCAATCAGATAGCAAGCATGTCTAAATGATCGCAAGTGTTGTTGAGGGTCCTCCTTACTGTTAAAACGGGTAAATTTTGGTAATTCCCATTGAGGAGGATATGAATGAAGGGGGTGAAGGGTGGATAGGCTCGACAAACTTGCTCGTATGTCAAGGCGCTACGACTTCACAAGCAGAAGCCTCGGGTTTTGCATTTTATCCATCATTTGTTTAATTAAATTAGTAGTTGGATGAGATGATGGTGTGGTTGTGGTAAACGGAGGAAAATTGGGCTAAGGGCCACTTTCTTAGACAATGGTGGGGTTAAATGTTGATAAGGTATGGAGGACGACCGTGTGTTGAGGCAACCAAATAGGGATGTCCTATATAAGCCATTGAGGTTACTAGGATATGTGTGTGGAAATGAAAAGGTGGGCGGAGCTTGAGAAGGAAAGCTCGTGTGGATAGGTGGAAGAGAGCAAGTCATGAACGGAACAGTCTGCAAGAGAGACGAGGTAGGAGCAGTCGGCGGTAATGACATGTTGGGCCCAAGATTAACCAAAGGAAAGCCAATATATGCCGTATGGACCCCTGAAGCTGCTGAGGTAGACGACGGGACTAAGGATGCGGAAGGCAAAGTAGAGTTATCAGGTGGAGAAGGGGCTAAATGAGCAGCTATACTGATAGGCATGCCAACAAGGAGTTGACCGTCGGGTGTACGGTCAAGGGCATGAGACAAATAGTATTGTACAACGCTAGGATTAGCATCCAGAAATTTGGCAAATTCTTTATCTCCCACAGGAATTTTAGGAACCTCGCTGGTGTCCGTAGGATTCCCCACAGAATGTGAAGGGGGTGATTCAGGCAAAGGAACAGAGCAAGCATGTGAAACCATGGTGGTGGCTTGCTTTCGAGTGATAACAACCATGGGCGGGAGTTCACATGTAGGGTTTCAATCTGTCGAGGAGAAAGCAAATGCACTCAGGATCTAAGTGAAATTGGTAGGTTCTTGGTTTGTCAAGAATGGAAAAAGCGAATCGATATCGGTCTGATAACCGATGTCGGTTACACTATAGCCGACGTCGGTCAGTTAACCGATGTCGGTGTAATAAGACTGGTATAAGAAAATATAAGAAGCTGCTGATTTGATTGTTAACAACGCTCAGTATATTTATCAAATTGTTCTAAGGTAATCACAGAAGACAGTGTATAACAGAGAAAACAGAACTGAAAACAAACAAGATGCACACGCAAATCTAGAGACTAACCCTAGGGTTAATTTTAATTATTGTGGGCTTATGCCTTTAGATGCGGAATGATGTCAATCCTAAACAAAAGACTTAGGGGAAATGTCAAGTTTGTTTTGGCTTATAAGGTTACCTCAATCGGGCGGAGGAATACCGCGGAAAAGGGGGGATGTTTTGAGCTGTTGTGTTAATTGTGAAGTGATTCGGTATGTGTTGTGCAGTGAAAGTAAGATTAATTTCCTATCAATACCGTGGAAATCACCCCCACATGTACGACCTGTTACTTAGTCTATGTTCACTAGAATCGAAAACAACAAGCAAGAATGTAATGCACGTGTTTTAAACCCAAATCGAAAATGATATTCGATGAAGCAAATGAGATGACTTTCACTAATGCGAAACTAGGAAAGCAAGACAAATTCTTTACTAAATATATAACAAAAACAGCAACAGCAAGTATGCTTCCTAAAATGAAAATAAGCAAGAGAAACAGAAACCCGAAATGGGTCCCACCGGGCGTGCCAAAATGTTTCACACGGAATGTTTCGGCTCTGCAGAATAGACTTGCTTCTATCCTATCATTCCTTTGAGAAACAGATAAGGGTTAGGGCTAGGAGGAATACCTATTGAATGTTGAGATGGTGTGCGCATACCGTAGAGAGAGAGATCGATCGATCGCAAAGAACTCCTTTTGTCTTGAAGGACTACCTTCAAGTAAGAATACAAGACCACTAATTTTAATTAGACAACAAATGAGGGATCTACCTTAGGCCCAGGAAATATAAAAACTTCCTTTCGAAGGTGGTCAGTTCCCCTTTTAATACGATTTAACACAAATGATAATATAAAAAGCTATTGCAAAATCATGATTTAGGTATCTCGTTACAAAGCAATAGAAACTAAACTATCAATAATAAAGCATCACATTGTTTGTTGGGATTCTTGATCGTTGATATGTTGAGTTGAATTATAGGATAACCGGGCTGGATTCGGGGTTGTTAGGTGGCAAATAGGAAAGCAAAAGGTTTTGAGGTATAAGTCACGGTGACCGACGCCGGTCACTGAGTAACCGACCGCGGTTAGATAACCGCTGCCGTTAGAGGATAAACGATACCGGTAGGGTCAGCAATCTAAGTGCTTCTGGATAGAAGTTGGTTGCAAGATGATTGTGGGGTTATTAAGATTGGGGGATGGCTGAGGGGAATGATGGGAGGATAGGGAAGACTCAGAGTGTGGTAAAATGGCCTTCTGGGCAATATCAGGGTGTATGGATGAAGGTTAAGTGCAGTATGTCGCTGGTAGTAGATCTAGGAATAAACTTATGACGGCTGTGATTCAAAAAGTCTAAGAAATGTTAACAAAGAGACATACAAGGTTCTACTTACTGTTTATGTGAGAATGCAGGTCAAGAGCGTGGTGATGAAGGTAGAACTCAGATAGGACGTCCTGACGATCAGAAGATGAGATGTCTTCCCTCACGATGATCAGCTGAGTGTCACAGGGCTCTGGTTGTGCAGTTGCAATCTTGGGCTTGATGTCCTTCCGTGCAAACTCTTCCTGTTTCTTCACTTGTCTCTGCTTCGGCCCAGCAAAATCTGGATTCTCTCGATGATTTCTCCTTCTCCCGATCAAATGAAAATCCGATCCTTGTTTTTGGTTGGAAGTGGTCATTTACGGGGAACCGATGGCGGTTACGCAACCGATGGCGGTCGAGTTTGAACTAGTATCGGTCGGTCAAAGCGGGCTATTTTGGTAAAATAGCCGGCTTTTTCCTCCTTTTCTTCCGAGGGATTGGTAGCGGGCTTGGTCAAGTCATTATGAAGTTGGTTTTAGGTGCGGATGAGGAGTAATTAGTCATAGGTGTGGAATTGGACCAAGTTATAGGTCTTAATTAGGTTAGTTTAGGGTTAAGACTAGGTCATGATGAGGTGGTGACATGAGGTGGCGGGTGTGGTGATGTGGATTTTGTAGATCAAGAATTTTGCGCTTGTTACCTGTCCAAGTTAATGCACCAAACTAAACACAAAAACCCTGAAAAACTCCAATGAAATTGATACCTGATGGACAAGATCCGAAGATATAGACGGATGAGGAAGCCGATGTAGATAAGACGGGCACACACGAGAAATTCGCACAATAGATCCAAGTAAACTGCGAGACACCGATGCTTGAGAAAAGACCACGTTAAAGATATTTAGGTGGGTGCCTTGAGAAGCGGGTCCGGGAAGCGATGAGCTCCCTCGGCGGATGTCACCCATGTTTTGATTAAGTAAAGAAGCATACATGATAAAAGATGTACGTACAAGACTAGATTTTCTGATCAAGGTAATAAACAGAATCTAAACAAAAGTGGCAAAAGCAACGAGAAGACGATGGAGGCTGTGGAAACAAAGCTAGATTTGTGTTACCTGTGTCCTTTTACCTATCTGCAGGATGATCGGCGTCGATTATGTAGAATCGGCGTCGACTGATGTGATCGGCGTCGGTTATGAAGAATCGGCGTCGACTGAATAAGATCGGCGTCGACTAAAAGTAGATCGGTCGATCGGGGACAGTGAGAGAAGATTTGGAAATCAGAAAGTGAAGGCCAGATCGTCAACGTCTGCTGGATATGCCGAAGCTGGTGAGATACTGGAACAGAGTCACCAGAAGATCAATGGATACGTGCGATGTTGATGTGATAAGAACAGAGTAACGGTGCTCCTCTCAGGGATTGATTTGGACAAGATCCATTCTCATTTGATAGATAATGTTGACACTAGATGCGCAAAGATCTCTCGTTCTCTCTCTTTCACGGTCTGTGTTTCTTTCGCGATCTGTCTCTGTCTGTCCTTCGTGTTCGTGCGTGTGTTTTTCTTCCATCCCAGAACTGAGTTCTGGGCTTCTATTTATAATCGGCGCCGCTCCTAAAAATCGGCGTCGGCCGACCGATCGGCGACGCCAATCGCGAGAGACTCGAGATGGCCAAAATGAACGATTTCTAGAAAGATAAGAGTTATCCCTCTACCTCAAATACGGGAAATATCTACGCCGCTTGATTATGAGGAGGAGAAATATGAGGGACACATGGATAGGATAGATATGGGGTAAATAAGTGGTTAGGATACATGTGAAAAGGTGTAATTAAATGGTTAATATTTAATTACTCATGGGTAAAACATAAAGGGGTGAATTAAACTTAGGATAGGTGTTTAAATCACAAATCGAATAATATCCCAAGGGGATAGTGGTGACATAAACGTGCCCCAGGTTACCAGAGAGAGCAAATGCGCACGAGGGACACTAAATTGGATAATCAATTTTAGGTGTCTACATTTTGCCCCTTTTTGTCAAGTAACTTGCGATAAGCAAGGTTATGAGACAAAAACAAGGAGATGGAAGAAGGGAAGAAAAAGTGATGATGTGATCCCCCTCAAACTAGGGATGGGATGGATGATAGAACAAATGATCCCAAGTTTGAAAAAGGTAGATGAAGGCGGGATGCCCCGACTAGATGTCGGAGTAGATCGATCATTGATGACGCATAAAAATAGATAAAAAGGTAGAACCTAAGGAACTCACATTGGTAGGGCAAACTAGATGGTCTCCTTATGAGACGAGCGTTAGTACCTACTGGACTTCGAGTGTAAGGAGGGCTGCAAAATAGTCAAAGCATCTAAAGAGAGACACATTGGTAGGGACAACTAGACGGCTGTGAAAGTAGGCAGCGTTAGTGCCTCTGAGACCCGTTTAACTCTAAGCTGCCAAAAAGTATGAGTGCCCCATGCAAAGGGAACAAACTCGAAATGGACGGTGATATCAAAAATATGTGCCGAAAGGCAACATTCAACGCACAATAATGATCAGATAGATAAATGAGCCAAGTATCAACACTATGGCAAAGAGATATGGAAAATCGGCGGTGATTATAATAAGCGGCGCCAATCAAAATAAACGGCGTCGACCAAAATAGTCGGCGCCGACCGTTGAAAGCACATATAAATATGTGAAGCGAGAAAATGTGAAGCGATTTATTTACATCGTGACGATCGAATCAGAGAGAGTCAAAAATTGGATTTGAGCACCATGGAAGCCTCTGGAAGCGGTCAGAAGCGGAGGAGGACACGACCTGGGGTAAGTGGTTCTTCGTGAACCCGTTGTTTTACTTTTGCTTTATTTTTATTTTATTATTTTTTTATTTTATTTTTTTAATTTCTATTTTGCCGGGTGGGAGGCCAGGGTGTTTTGTACATCCGACCGAGAAATCGGCGCCGATTGGTATAGTCGACGCTGATTATATGCAAGCGGCGCCGATTTATGTTAATCGGCGTCGACTATAAATAAACGACGCCGATTATATTTAATCGACGCCGATTGTATAGACTTTTGAATAGATTTTTTTTTTTTTTTTGGATGTTCTGATTTGGGTAAATATGAGACTAATATTGCTCTTGATGTCGTGGATGCAGGCACGAGAGGTTCTACACATGAGGGATGCTATTCCCGAGTTACTAGAGACTATTCTTCCTGATGTGACCGATGCAGATTGGCGGCATTTAGAGTTAGCCGGGCTCGGGGGCTTTAGGTACTACAGACGAGTGCCACGGGACGTAGAGTTGATGCGAGCACTAGTGCGATGATGGGATAGCTAGACGTGCAATTTTGGTTCGGGATGGGTGAGATGACCATCACCCATGAGGATATATACAAGATTTTGAGGCTACCGATTCAGGGATCCGATAGAGATTACGCCACGAGAGCGGAAGCAGAGAGGGCCTAGTTGTTGTATGGAGATAGAGTGGATGATTCGAGAGATAGTGTCTGGGGCAATGCGGATAGCCTTGCAGTATAGATAGAGATAGCCCCTGAGCGAGACGAGATAGTTTTGATTTAGATGGCGATATCCTATTTCGCTCTGCCAGATTCAGGAGGTGGGAGATTCCCACTATTATTATTAGATTGCGTTTGCGACATCTGCGCGATTCGAGACAAGTATTTACTTTTCTTTGATGCTCTGATAGCTCAGATATATCACGAGCTATGGATGTATACCACTGGTCGGAGGACAGGTATTGATGTTAGTTTTGTGCTCCACTGCTGGGCATATGAGCATATAGCAGTGATTAGGCCATCCGGGCTTCCTTGGATGCCAGCAGCAGTGGGAGCTATTGATTATGGATTCCGGCGATGGCGGGCTGATATGGCCACTGGGGATACAGGGAGGTCGGTGGATTGGTATCTTTGAGCGATTCGGGACCGATGCGATCAGGTTATCTGGAGGCCATATCGGGTATTTCGACATGGGTTGGTCAGGATGCTCACTTGGTGGCATTGAGACGGAGCAGGGTGGTTAGGGGCTGCGAGGCGATATGTGGAGCGAGTCCCATTTATGCGGGTATTGAGACAGTTCGGCCTAGTGCAGTGCGAATACTTACAAGCCTTATATGCGAGATAGCAGGAGACGATCTGGTGATTTTGATCCCAGCAGATCCATTCAGGAGGCCCCACCCTCCCAGAGCATGTGATGATGATTGGAGTAGGTGATGGTTATCTTTGCATGGTATGCGGCAGAGCTACCATGACATCTCCGGCATCTATAGATGTATCATAGATGCCGATGAGGAGGATATGGCTACAGTGCTAGAGAGACTGGAGGGAGAGCATGCCACCCTAACGCAGACACACCAGGTGGCTCTCGAGGAGATTCGAGCTCTGACAGAGGAGAGGGATGCCCTGATTTTGGAGAGAGACACCACTCACGGGAGCGAGATACGGCGATCAGCGAAAGGGATCACTACCTTCGACATAGGGAGGCCCTCAGGGCCAAATATGGGGAGACAGGTACCACGTCAGAGTCTGGTACACAGGGCACGACCCTAGGAGGGGCACCACCAGCAGCACCAGCAGCACCATTACGAGCACCGGGTACCGTGAGCTTGAGCACATATCAGTCTCTCCTCGCTGAGGTGAGATACTATGAGGATGCCTTAGCGCAGCATGCCCCAGATGTGCCTCGGTACGGGGCGAGGAGGAGATCAGCGACGGCCACAGCGAGCGGGGCCTCAGGTGGAGGGAGCACCGGGAGAGACCGAGGTGGGCAGAGACCTCCAGCAGCAGGTGCGTCTAGCTCGATAGGTGGCGGCCAGGAGAGACAGCCTGGTCCAGAGGAGGGTGGAGGAGATAGTGTCCTCCATGCATCAGATTTTACTATATAGGGATTTTTTTATATTTTGTATCAGTGTAGTGATGTAGCCTCGATTGGAAGGCATTGTATAGATGGCTTGATTGAGAGCCACCCATTTTTTGTTGTACAGACACTTATGTATATATATAGATTTATCATTGTTTTTGTCATATGATTGTTCTCCTGTTTTTAATTTTGATATACATGGACAGATGTAGCGTAATTGTGATGGATGTAGACATAGATTGATAGATGATAAATAGATGAGATTGGATGAACATAGACATAGAGGATAGATAGATGTGATGTGATTTGATGTGATTGATATGTGGATATAATTTTGATGAAAAATAGATAAAGATGGATGTAATGAAACTTGGATGTACATATTTTTATATTTGTTGATGGATAGATGGATAGATGTGATTGATGTATGGATTTAATTTTGATGAAAAATGGATATAGATAGATGTAGTGTAACTTGGATGTACAAGTTTTTAGATGTTTTGATGGATAGATGGATAGATGTGATTGATAGATTTGGTATGTTTGAGATGTTAATTTAATTTTGATGAAAATAGATATAGATAGATGTAGTGTTACTTGGATGGACAAGTGTTTAGATGATGTGATGGATAGATGGGTTTTGATAGTTGAAATGGATTTGATATTTTTGAGATTTTGATTAAATTTTGATGAAAATAGATAGATAGATTCACATGTGTTGACAATACATGCTTTGATATGTCAAAGTAAATAAGATGAAATTAGATAGATGATAAATTTTGATTAAATTAACATGTGAAATGTCAATTTAACTGGATGAAATAATCGGACATACTCTCTGTGAGAGTCAAGGATGTAATGAAAACGACCTTGATTAGAAATAAAGGAAATACACCCAGATAAGAGGAAAAATGATAAGTTGGACTCTCAACCGACCATAAATAGAATCTGGATAAGAAACCAAAAGATCGTGCATACAAGGCCCTACATGAGGTTAAAATAAACCTGACACTAACTAGTCGCAAACCAGATTTAGGAGGGAAACGGAAGGAGCAGTAAGTAAGTATCTCGTCGAAATTTACAAGGGACAGAATACATGTTTATACTGGGAAAATAGGATTCTCCATATGATCGACAAAAAGGTCTTATATCTCAGCTTCATGATTTCTGGCAGAAAAGCAAACTGATCAATGCGGGAAGTTTGCTAGATATGGAAAGACTGATCAATACGGGAAGTCTTTCAGTGATGCTAAAAAGTGTAGAAACTGATTGAAAGGCTGATCAATGCAAGAAGCCTTGAGTATTCCTTTGAGAAACAGCCGTCCTTCAAGGGAGCGGTCCGTATTTTGAATTTTAATGATAGCCATCCTTCGAGGGTATGGTCTATATCTTTTGATTCATTTGATAATGTATGGATAGCTGTCCTTCAAGGGATCAGTCTATCTTTTTTTTTTGGATAGCATCTTCTTTCTTCTTCTCTCTTTTTTTTTTTTTTTTTTAAAAGCTTTTTTTTTTTTTGAAAAGCTTTTTGGAAGAAGCTGAGTTTAGACCTAGATAGATCAGATAGAGGGGAAGAAAACGTATAAAGAGCATGCACTCATGCCCCGAGTAGATCCGATTAAGATAAGCACTTGGGACAAATGAAATGGTGATTAAGGTATTCCTACCATGAGGAGGAACATATCCAGAAGAAAAATGCTATGAGTAGAGCCGCGATACTCATATTTAAGGTAAAAAAGACAAAAGGTGGAGAACCACATAATTTCGAATCACCATGAAAGTAGATGACTGGTTGTTAGACGGATGAAAGATCTGTCTTGCGACTAGATTTGTGTAAGATAGATTTTAACAGTAGAAGGGCCTTAGATGCAAGGCATTAAGAGGTTCCACTTCAGGTATACCATCCATGGAAGATAGACGATAAGCCCCAGACCCATATTTATGAGTGATAATGTACGGGCCCATCCAGTTGGGAGCAAACATGGGTATTCTACCCATTCTCAAATCTCACGGCTCTGTGCAGCGATGGATCACACGCATCTTCCAATGCTTGATTTGGGGGAGCATTTGGGTTATCCAGAATGAGCTCGCCTTTATCAATGAATTTCTGGACAAGATTTTTGAAGGTTTGACATCGCTCAATGTCATGACCTTTGGTTCTATGATAATGACAGAAGTCATTTTCCCTATACCAGAATGGACATTCTTGGCTTTCATCAATATTCCTAATGGGAGGAAGTTCGATCATGTGGACTTCCAACATTTTTTTCAGGATAGAAGCATATGATTCCCCCAACAAAGTGTAAGATCGAGATGACGAGGACCCTTTTCGAGAAGATGAGGAGTCTCTTTGTGGTGTTTGATTAGAAGTGGTATCGGATCATGATGTTTTTAATACGATAGCGTTGGTGGATCCCTGATTCTTGTCTTTAGAAGTGGAAGGATTTGATTTGGTAAACTTAGAAAAATCCGGTTTAGATTTGGAGTGAAGTTTTAACTTCCCTTGTTCGATGGCGCAGGATTCAAGTTTGTGTGCCATCGTAAAGGCTTCTTCAAATGTATGAAAAGTCTGGATCCTTAAAGTGGAGGAAATATGATTAGCACAAGATCGAGTAAACAACTCGATCGATCTGTTGGGATGAGGAAGGGAGAAAGACAATTGGTTGATTATCCCTCTCCAACGAGTGACAAAGTCTCTGATAGACTCATCATCGAATTGACAAATGTTATAAAGATCTCAGTAATGTCGAGATCTTATGTGCCATATTTATTGAAAAGTTTTCAACAAACATCCGAGCCAATTGAGAGAAAGAAAACAAGGAATGTTGAGGAATGTTATTGTACCAGTCTAAAGAAGGACTGCTTAGAGACATAGGAAAAGTACGGAGCATAAGCTCACGATCCTGGACTATGAGGTAGCAAGCATGTTTGAATGCTGAATGCTGTGCAAATGCTTTGTTGAGGGTCCTCCACTATGAAATTTTGAAAATTTAGGAAGTTCCCATTGGGGAGGATAAGGCTTAAAAGCCACCGAGGGGTGAATCGGTTCATTACATACTTCTTCAAAAGAGTATGAAGGGCGAGCCCCTTTGGTGGAGGCTTCAAGTCTGTGATTTTCTTGAAAATAATTTGAACCACGTCGGATTGAGGAGGAGGCGGTGGCATGTCCTACATAAGAAGTAAATGGCGGATCTTTGTTGAGGTGTCGATGGGGATTCATCCATTGATTGATAGGATGATAAGAGGAGTAACCAGGGTGTTGGGTGATGCACAGTGGGGTATTTGTTGTGAAGGAGCTTTGTGTATAGGCGAGGCTATGGGATAATAAGTGGTTGAGAAAATGAAGGTTGGATGATGGGAAGACTGTGATTGGTGGACTCCTATGCTTGTTGAATCGGAGCAGTTGAGGAACATGGGTGCTGATTTGATTGGACATATTGGGAACAAGACTGAAAGAGGTTTCTCTTTGCCCGATTAGTTATTAAGGGTGCCGATGCTAGAGGATGGGGGAAGGTCACTTATTGCTTGGAACATTGGAAGAAAGACCCCTTTGAAGGACAAGAAGCGGGAACCAACTAACTAGTCGAAGGGGGTTGACTCATAAAGGAGTGCGACCACAGGACTGATGGATGGCATAGATGAGTTAACAGCAATATGTGGGTGCACAGACGCACTCATTATAGCCAGAGCAGAGGACCTCTCAGTAGTAGGTTGTGGAATAGTCGAGGTAACTGCGGCGTTAGGAATAGGTAAGACTTCTTGAGAACTAGTCGATATGGTCGGTGGAAGAGAAAAAGGAGGCACAGGTGTGCCGCCCTCCTCCGTGGCTCGAGGCGAGAAAGACGATGCTAGCTGTTCTACAAAAGCCTGGGGTGGTTCACGAGAATAATCGTACACTTGCTGGATTGGTGGTCCCTGATCAGATATTTGAATAGACTTGTGTACTAGGTAGTCCATGAGGGCTACCGGATTGCGATCGAGGGCGCACAAAGTGAGGATCCCCACGAGGAACATACTCTGAGTCAGAAGTAGATGATATTTCTGAAGGACTAGGGGAAGCTGGACGTGATGGGGTTGCTTTGGCCTGATAAAAAGGATTATATGACCAAGATGGGGAACCCATTAACAGTGGTCCCGAGGAAGACCTGGGGGGTGCCGAAACCTCCACACTAGTGGTGATCTTGGAGGAAGAAGGGGCTAATTGAGCCATTCTTCTAGATTGTAACCGAGTGATAACCGTCATAAACAAGCAGAAAAGAAGATTGACCTAACTAATGCACAGACAATTCAAGCAGCGTAGGTGATTATCTCTTTTAAATTTTTATGCTTTTAAGAAAGAAAATATTAGGGAAGGCCTTTTAGAACAGGAACTACTCGAGATAGCCAAACTAAGGATGGTTTGGGGGATGTTTTGGTGAGGAGCCCCGAAGGCACTTGAGAAAAGACCAGTGCGTGGCTTGATATGGGGCCTACCCTGCACTTCACCACCGCTGCGATAAGGGAGTTGGGTGCTTTGCCAATATATACAGAACACGTGAATTTATAGCGCGGCCGAGTACCGCGTAGGCTCTTCCTCCAGATGTCACTTCCAAGTAGGCGAGGCCAGGGAAAGAATTTTTGTTTAAATGCTTTACACCTAATGATTTTGGCTTTGTGTGCAAGGGTGAAAAATAAAAATCAAATAGTGTCACTACCGATTTTGATCGATTTTCTAGCCTAATTAAAACTAGATGAAAAACATACAGCAGAAATGACAAAGAAAGAGTTCTTTTTTTTTTTTAAGCACTTAAAAATGAAGTGTTTGATTTCGATGAAGACAAGCCAAACAGATTCTTTCCCAAATGCGATTAAATTCTTTTTAAGCACCAAAAATTGAAATGTTCGAATGTGATGGACAACAAACAAAGAATTTTTTTTTTTATTTATTTATTTTTGGTTCCTAAAAGGAGAAAACACCGTAAAGAGAAATACTGTAGACTTAGCTCTCAGGTGTGTGGACTTCAAAAGCGTGTTGTTGAGCTCTTCCCCACGAGCAAGCAAAGTGCTCCGCAAGAAAAGGTTAAGCAAACACCAACCAAGATCCAGAAAGATATATCCAGATAATGGTGAAACGAAAAATTTCTATTTTAATGAACTAGAAAAATTTCAAGATAACGATTTCGCATAAAGAACAAGATTGAAATGATGAAAGGAAATGCTCAAACAGAACTGATAAAAATCAGCGAGGAAAAAGAACAAAGCTCAAAACTAGAAAAGAGATGAACTTACCAATAAGGGACTTTGGTTGGGTCCCACCGGGCGTGCCAGAATGTAGATCAAGAATTTCGCGCTTGTTACCTGTCCAAGTTAATGCACCAAACTAAACACAAAAACCACGAAAAACTCAATGAAATTGATACGATGGACAAGATCCAAAGATGTAGACGGATAGAGGAAGCCGATGTAGATAAGGCAGGCGCACACAAGCAATTGCACACTAGATCCAAGTAACTGCGCGAGACAACGTGCTTGGATGAGAAAAACACCACGTTAAAAGATATTTAGGTGGACTTGCCCAGAAGCGGGTCCAGGAAGCAATGAGCTCCTGGCGGATGTCGGTCCACATTTTCAATTAAGTAAAGAAGCATACATGATAAAAGATGTACGTACAAGACTAGATTTTCTGATCAAGGTAATAAACAGAATCTAAGCAGCGGGTAAAAAAGCAGAAGAAGACGAGGAGGCTGGAAAACAAAGCTAGATTTGTGTTACCTGTGTCCTTTTACCTGTCTGCAGGATGATCGGCGTCGATTATGTAGAATCGGCGTCGACTGATGTGATCGGCGTCGATTATGAAGAATCGGCGTCGACTGAATAAGATCGGCGTCGACTGAAAGTAGATCGGTCGATCGGGGACAGTGCGAGAAGATTTGGAAATCGGAAAGTGAAGGCCAGATCGTCAACGTCTGCTGGATATGCCGAAGCCGGTGAGATACTGGAACAGAGTCACCAGAAGATCAATGGATACGTGCGATGTTGATGTGATAAGAACAGAGTAACGGTGCTCCTCTCAGGGATTGATTTGGACAAGATCCGTTCTCATTTGATAGATAATGTTGACACTAGATGCGCAAAGATCTCTCGTTCTCTCTCTTTCACGGTCTGTGTTTCTTTCGCGATCTGTCTCTGTCTATCCTTCGTGTTCGTGCGTGTGTTTTTCTTCCATCCAGGCGAGTTACAGGCTTCTATTTATAATCGGCGCCGCTCCTAAAAATCGGCGTCGACCATACGATGGCGCCGATCACGTAACAAACTCCCGAGATGGCCAAAATGAACAATTTCTAGAAAGATAAGAGTTATCCCTCCACCTCAAATACGGGAAATATCCTTCCACTTGATTGTGAGGAGGAGAAATAGGAGGGACACATGGATAGGATAGATATGGGGTAAATAAGTGGTTAGGATACATGTGAAAAGGTGTAATTAAATGGTTAATATTTAATTACTCATGGGTAAAACATAAAGGGGTGAATTAAACTTAGGATAGGTGTTTAAATCACAAATCGAATAATATCCCAAGGGGATAGTGGTGGTGACATAAACGTGCCCGGAGTTCTTAGAGAGAGTAAATGCGCACTGAGGACACTAAATTGGATAATCAATTTTAGGTGTCTGATTTATTAATTATAAGGTAATTAATAAATAATTGTGTAAGGTTTAGGTGGTGAGGTTAGGTTGCGAAATGCGATGCGGGTCACTGAGGGTCGTAAGACACAAATTCGGTGTCTACACTTTGTAGGAACCTGGGAATACTATTTTCCGGCTTGAGTTCTGGATAGTATTCATATATTTTAACTTCTGGGGGCCAAACCCCACACCACATTAAGACTAGATAATCCCTTTTTGAGGCGCAACATAAACTACGTAGGAGTTCATGTAGAACCTCCCGTTGTGGTGAGTTGTTGGAGCTACTCGGATATAGTGTTGCTTATGATCTCTGCCCACTCGAAGCGTTGATCTGGCACATTTTTGTTCATTGTCTCTAAATATCTCACCATCCATTTGTGAAAGTAGTGGGTGTCGGGAAGCCCAAATACTACTGTTAAGGAACGTGATTGTATCACTTTGAGTTCCTTGGAAAAGTCACTGCGATGAATGACTTGTGGCCATTTGATCACCACCTTCTTGTTCTTGAGGTATACCTCATTCATAAACTACATACTGCTGATCCTCATTATCTTCCCAAGCCTTGGTGCAGTCTTCTTGGCTCACGGCCACAAAGTGACGGTGGTGAGGAATGCCAAGCATAATTTCAAAGTGTCGGGCAGTGAGGTTGATCACGACCTCACCCTTCTCATTCAGGACACACCTGGTGTCTTTGTTGTATGTGACGGGCCACTACCATCATGAATTCGTTATTTATTGCACCTTGGAGGATTCCTCCGACAAAATGTAGGCCACACTACCTACCAATTTGTCCATCCGGGGACTTCTGTGACCCTCCAGGGTTACGGTCGAGAAATCCTCCATATCAATGTGCCCAGAGCTCTGAGTCTCTTATATCCGAGGTCACACTCTGCACGGGATTCGGGCATCGACCCTCACGATATTTGTACTTCATCTCTTCTTAGTAAGTTTGGCTTTGTCCTTGGACTTGGTTGGTCTCTTACTTGATGTTGACATATGTAGTTACGAACTCGATTGCTGATCTACAAGAAGAAGAAGTGAAACCCAATGCGGGAAAGTCATATTAGTTGTTTGATCGCCATTAAAGCGTTAACAAAAGAAAGAGTTAGCAATTTTAAGGTCTCGGGTGCAGAGCGCATGAACACTACAGTGAAGGGTTAAATAGTGGCACACGAGAAAAGAGGTGCTTCTGATGGACAAATCGGTGCAAAGGCAGGGCGCATGGAGACTACGAGAGGACATTTTTGTTATTGCAAGCGGAAGTGCGCTGCGCCCATATATGTGCATTTTATAATAGGCAGCGATATTCTTCATGTTACGGAGCAGAGGATGCACCGGTGCGCGCATATAATCTTTATGTTACATGTAAATTTGGTGTGCGAAAGGCGTATATATAGTTCATGTAACATATGCATTATGTGGGTAAAAGGAAACTTAGCGCGGCACGAGAGAGGATTGCATAACATTATGTTGCTTTGTAATAAGGGATGCGATGCTTATTTGTTACAGATTTATACTTGGCACAAATAAAGTTGGTGTTGCATGGATGCGGGGTGCGCAATGGCGCAAGTTTTTGCAATGTTGCATACGAGTTTGGTGCGCAAAAGGCACGAGGAAAGTGGGTGTTGTAAGCGAGGAAAGTGCACCTTGAGGGCAAAGCTGTTTGTTATGCGGCAAGCATGGTGGATGCAGAAGGAAAAACACAGTTTTATCAATTTTTAAGCCTCCACTTTCTCCCTGGGTTTTGGATAGGTGTTAAGCTTCTTTTACAGGGTTCTTTGGATAGAGAAGGGGGCAAAAAGATCCAAGTGTTCTGAGGCAAAATCTCTCTCTCTACCAACAGATCTGGAAAGAGGAAGGAGAGCAGGGGAGAGATAACGAGAAGCAAAACAGCAAAGGAGGGTTTCATGGCTTCACAAATCATACAATCCAACCCCACAAACGAACGGACCAAGAAACAAAACATAAAATATGAGAGCAATAAGGACCACATACGAGATTCTAAAATGTGAGAGGTGGCGGGTCCACGAAAGTGACACAAAGCGGCGTCTTTGGCAGTGCGAGGAAAAAGATCAATCACGTGTTTTCTGACTGGTGAAAGTGACAGGCGGATGTGCCTATATATAGGAAAAGGCGTAATAAAAGTGCCAACCACTTTTTGAAGTGGCGCACCAAAACACTGTCAACACGAGGTTATGTGTGCCTTTGGTGCACCAAAAGTGTTGTTAACAGAAATACATACACCCTTTGGCGCAAAAATGTGCGCAACAAAAGTATTGTTGACATGAAGGCGCATGCGCCTTGGCGCATGCAAGAAAAGTCATGACATGGGGAGGCATACCAAAATGTGTGTCGACACTTCAAACCGTGCGCAAAGGAATAAAGGGGCCCAAGAACACTGCATGTTGCATAGACATTAGGTGTGCCCGACCTAAAAAGACCAAAAATGGCTAAGTTCAGAAAACTAGATTTCTCAGGAAGGGATTTTGCAACGTCCGACGCAAGGAGTCCTTGACGAGGACCAAAACAAAATTTTGGTAGAGTTATCTCAGTAAAATTTCCCTTGCCAATTTTATGGGATAACACTCTTTGTGCAACTTCAAAGGAAGAATTAAGATCGGGTTTCCAAGTGTGCAGAGCTCGCCATGTGGTGAGTCAAAGAAAGGGTAGAGTCGGCCATTTAATCGGATAAGTATAGAAGGGTTTACTGAAGCCTACACGTGTCATCTTGGCACAACTTCAAAGGAAAATATGGAGGCATGACCTGAATATGCCTTTGAGCCTCAACGTGTCAGGGTCGGACATATGACCTCACCAAACAAAAGGGACTTAGTAAAAATGACAAAATCTCGAGGCGCCTGCAAAGGACATGTGGTCATGTTTCAAGCATTAGTGGGGAGGTGGGCCCTTTTTGTGTTTTGATCTATTGAAAATTCAAAGTGGGAAAGCGGGCCGTCGGAGTGATTTGGGAATTTTGGCTTTGTTTTCATAAAGTAAACAGATCAAATATTAAGCCCGCATCGAAAGTCAAAGCGCAAAGGTGGGCCATCGAGTGATTTGGGAATTTGGACTTTCTTTCTATAAGGAGCTTAAAGTTATAAAGTGACCCGTGGCCCCACCCATGCCAAGGTAAAAATTCAAATGTTGAACCCGCATCAAAATTCAAAGCGGGTCGGTGGCGGAGAAATTTGAGTTTTTGAGCCCACGTTGAAAAGAAGTAAAATTATAAAAGTGACCTGCGACTATGTTGCCACTCAAGTAAAGCCACGTGTCAAACCCATATCAAAAGCGGGTGGGTGGGCCTAATGTTTCGAAGTGCCATTTCTCCAAAAGGCACAAAATGCAAAAGGCGTCCCTAGGCCCGCTTCATTTAAATCTCTTCCACGTGGATGGCTCAAATTCAAAGTTTTCAAAGGCTACAATTCAATGTGTCTAGATTTTCCACCAAGCATGGAAATTATTGAGGTATTAGAGAAGCTTAGATGTCAGTTTCTTGAATCAATTTCATCATTTTTATAACCGAATGTAACCATTCTTGGGAGCTATTTAATGGCTTCTCCATGCCGTTGTTAAGGTTAGATCTAGTACTACTCTGTAAAGGTAATAGATTCAAAGTAATCAATACAGAATTTTTCCCCTTTCTTCCTCTATTATTCCTTCTTTCCTTGTCTGAATATTTGGGAATCATCCATCTTTTATGATAGGAAACTTTGTGTTCTTATTTATATGATTTCTGGAACTTTGCATTTGTGGAATTATATTGGTTATGAAAGTGAATGATTTTATTCTGCGTCTCCCTAGTTCAATACGTATAAGGTTATACTCTGCCATCTATATTTCTGAAGGTATTGTTATGTTCTTCCTTCCTCATCTCCTTAATTCTTCCATTCTTTCGTATTGATGATCTTTGGGCATAAAACATTTCAAAGTATCAGGAATCCACACTTTGAAAGTTGTACATTTGTATATAAGTTTTGTTGCTTGCTTTGATAATGGAACCTCCCCATTAAAGAGGAGAGGACTTTCTATCCTCTAAGCTTGTGGTTTTTAAAAGTATTATTTTAAAAATCCAACAGACGCACACACTCAATTTGCTCATATGCCCGACAATGAAGTAGGAAAGTGTAACACAGACTAAACCTCCATAGCCGCCCATAAGCCCATAGCTCTGTATAACTATACCGGGGAATATAGGTGCCCATGAAAAATGGTTCATGTCCTCCACCATGTTGTGTAGAACCCCATCAATGATCATGGGAATCTCTCACCCTTTGCATTCGGCAATGTAAAGCGATACTACCTCCATCAGCAACACCACCGGCCTCATGTCCTCTGGATGGGCCGGTACATATCCCCGTAGCTCATGCGATGTTATGGAATCTCAACTATGCCATCCCCTCACCAAAAGCAGTTAGCATCAACTCCTCAAATGCCTTGAGGAGATAGAATACACCTATGTCCCCACTATCGGTAGCCACAGGATCCTATACACATCCTCCAGGGTGACTGTGATCTCACCCATCGGTAGATGGAAGGTATTGGTCATTGAGTCCCATCTATCGATGACAAAGTGGCCATAAAACTAAGATCTAGACTATGTGTCGGTAACGTCTAACCCCAATCAGGCCAACCTCTATAACATGCCACCAATCATTGGCTTGTCACACTCCCTCGTACCTCCATGAGCAAGGGAGGTACCCTATCCCACATCCGTAGCTGGTCCCTGACATGAATTCAACCAATCACACACATTTTTAAAACTTGGTTTTACCCAACATTGACCTTTAACCCCTCCCTTCTTCTGGCCCCTCACCCGCTATCTATTTTACACTCTTTACCCTAACCACTTTCCCCTTACCCTTCCTAGACCTCTATCCCTTTCACCCTAACCAGCACTGGTTACTCTTGACCGTCACCGGTCCATTCTAACTGGCATCGGTTCCCTCATACCTAACCAATGTCGGTGTCAAAGACCAATGTCGGCCATACCTTGGTAGCGTCGATCACTATAACCACGCCCAAACCCAAAACCCTAATTTCATTTACCTAATTTCTTTCCCATTTTCCCTATGAACCTACCCACACCTCACCTAAGTCCCTCCCCAACCCTCTTCCCCCTACCTCTGACCTTTCCCACCCCTTCTTTCATTCATTTAACCACAAATTTCAATTATTTTAACATCCCTACCTCTACCCCTCTACATTTCCCTCTTCTTATCTCCAATAACAACAATAGGATTAGATCTTACCTTGTCTCGACGCGTCACCTCCATAGTGGTACGTCTAGTTGCTATGTTATTGGTCCACCCGAACCTTCTCCTACCTCTGCCATGTCAAATCTCTACCTCACTCCTCTCCACCAATCACCTCACTCTTCCCAATCTCGTGGACTGTCTACACGGCTTCTCTAACCAACCGAATCTCTCCACCTCAACTCGTTATAACACCACGTACTTTCCTCTCAACTAGGCACAAAAGTCTCATGCTCTCGTCATTTTCACGAAGCCAAAATGTACAAATGAATCCATATTATACGGATTTTCCTTTTTATATACCCACATCGACTTTGGCTGGCATTGGTTATCCCTAGAATGACATTGGTCTTGTGCCTAAGACACCGTGGTCGATTGTACCTAAAGCGACATCGGTAGTGTGCCCTATCAAACTATGGTCATTTTACCTAAACCATCTTTGGTTCAAGTATGGTGAATCCGATTACCTATCATACTCTTGCCAATACCCTTTCCCCATTTAGACCAAAATTTACCCTTCCCCACCACCATTTGACCTTACCCACCCTTATCGCAACCTACCTCCAAGCCTACATTACCTATCCCTATCCTTCATTATGTTATGGACTTGTTATTTTACACATACCTCGGCCCTACCTATGTCGTGACCTAGCTACCTAGACCTGGAACATTGTTAGTGACCTGTAAACTCATGTGCTCGCTATACCTTGTGACACTATTACCCGTGTTGTTTGACCTAATGACCTTACCTTTCCTATTTCCATGTTGTTTATCGACCCAACCTTTGGTGTCTTTGAAACATACCTAAACGTTCCTACACTGACCTATGTTGTGTTTCCACACCATATCATATACCTTGGATACCGAGAATCACTTGATCTTGTTCGAATAAACCTATTAACCTTAGATGATGTATAGTTTGCAAGATATTCAACCTGGAACTATGTCAGATTTATAACATGTGTGTGTGTTTGACTGCCACTACCTTTGACCCTATCCCATTTACCTATTTTTCTATCTTTTACCTCTACCCTTTCAAACAATCGCCCACATCTATGCTCCTTTTCACCACATCTACCTTTTATCAAACCACTCACCATTTTGTCTTCCACCTCACCAGTTCCTAGTTTGAGGGGGATCACCTTCACCCACACATGGGGCACCCACTTCTTATTTTTGTCAACATCACTTACCAATACAAGCTACATGACAAAAAGGGGCAAATGTAGACACCTAAATTTGGTTACATTCCCTTAACCCTTGATCAAATAACCAAACTTAAACATGGGCACCTAACCATGGCCCCCTTTCACCCCACATTAATAATTAATTTAATTATTTTAATTAGATTAAATACCCATCCTCACAATATCCATTATTTTATTACCTTAATTGACCTAATTTCCACCTCACCTAGACACCTCACCCTAGACCTATTCTTGGCATGTTTCTATAACTAAAAATAACTAAGTCTTACTTGCCTTAATGAGCTAAGATTTGGTCTAACCATAAAATCAATGCCTAGCATTTCTCTAACCACATTCATGCTCATTAGAAGGGAATTTTATGTTCGATCGGTGACAACAAACCAACTTGGCCCAAGAAATTAGAAAGATCTGCCCATTTTAGTAAACCTAGGGAATCACACCTTAACCGATCTTTGGTCAAGATGGAACCATCTTTGGTTACCATTTATTCACCTTAGCAACCTTTTTGAGAGGTTGGCACATTCTGAGAGCAATAAGATGAGAAGAGAGCTACATGCAAGTAGAACCAAAGTCTTTTCATGCACCCAGACATCCATATTCAAGACCAGGATAGATCTAGAATCATTTTCACTCATGGTGAAATTCGGGAAGCATCACTAATGCAACAAGCTCCATTCCACCAACCGATCATCACCACCACCCAACCATTAGACCTGTAACATTGGTAAGTGTTTTTATCATTAATCATTTCCATTCTTATTCTACTCATAGAGTTGTTATCATTTTTGTTATCATTCCCATTCTTCCATAGCCTCCTTTCTGATAAACTGAAAACCTCACCCACCCATTTATCAGATCACCTATCCCTGGCCCTTCCACCTCTCTAAGTGTTCCCAAGGCCTCCACTGAGACCTCACCATCCCCTTCTTTAGCCCCATATAACCTCACCAGACTCTACAATAAGGTTTTCATTAAACTATTGTCACCCTACTCTTATCTGACACGAGTTACCCATAAGTCGTCGGTCTCCCTTAAGTATCGTCGAGTTATACCCAGTACCGACATCGGTCTCTATATTTCATACCCTATACTAATAACAAATCCAAACAACCTTTTACTAAGTAACCTAAACAACCCAGAACCTAACCCTGATCAGTTTCAATATCTTGACACCTACCAACCCTTCAGATCTGACTATAGCCTAGCCTGTTATATTAGATTTGCTTTTTGTACTTGAATGAAATACCTAAATCATATCAACTACAGTAGGAATTTACTTATTTCTCACATTAATTTGTTTTAAATAGTGGATTGACATCCATCTAGGAAGTATCACACTTCTCAAAACTAGCATATGCTAGGCAGTCCACTGTCATATATCATTTAACTTCTCTTCGTGTGGTCTTGTTTTCTATTCTGGTATTTCCTCCTAGCCAAAAAGAAGCTTTCACAATCGGCCTTTGGATCAAAAATTCATAACACATGCATCAACCATTAACCAATCCATTTAATAGGTATTCCTCCTATCCCAAAACCCTATCTATTTCATCATTCAAAACCGTAAAGAAAATGGTGAAACAATCACATTCTGCCGGTGTTAAAACTTCAAAATCTCTAGTGAACTTGGCTCCTTGTATGGTAATGGGTGCATCTGTCAAAACTCCTATGGGAGTGGCCTTAGTCTAATTAGACATTAATAATACATTAGAGAATGGATGCAATGGGGTATTCCCATTTGTACCCATGCATCCAAGGTAAGAACATTGACCTCCATGCCTCAGATCAATCGGTATATTACTCGTGACCACCCATCCACAACAAAGCATTCATAGTGATTTCTTTTTCATAATCTAGGCTATAAGGAGGGAGATTTGTATGCAGGATTTTTCATCCATTCTTATTACTCATGCATGGAGTGTTCCCTTTTAACCAAATCCCTAATGGTGGATTGATGTTCTCTGGCGCAATATTTTACACACTTCTCTCAAGTCATCTATATCGGTTTGGATTGTCTTTAATGCTTTCTTCTACTTCTTTAAGTATTGTATCTCACCCTGAATATTCCTTAGAACTTCCATGGTTTCCGAATAAACCTCCTTCTAATAGGTAGGATCTAGGTATTGTGCATGAGGAACCTCATCCTTAGTGATGGTAGGTTTCTATTGTAATGCCTCCCTGGCACGTGCTACCTTAGTGCAGTCGTGACCTTCACTTGTAGTGCCTCAGATTCTACTTCCATCTTGGGCATCCATTGATTTTCCACTGCGTACTATATCATAACCATCCATGTGCCTTTGTTCTCTTTCTTATGTTGCTTACTCAGATGCTCATATAAGTTTGGGAACTCTTCATAGCTATGGTTCTTTCCGTAGAAAGAACATGTACTATTCTCGGGGTATTTGCACCTATAGTGATCAAGAGATCTGTATGTATAACACGTCTAAGAGGGAACTCACTTCTTCCACCACCATGGCCTCATCCTCAAAATTCTCTGTGGTATCCTCGACCTTTCCCATGAATTCCTTCAAAATTCCCCTCATTCTGATCATAGTGCACCTAATTGTGCTCCCGGTCCTAATGCTCATTCTTTCCCTTAGATTTATCTGAAACTCATGTTTGTTGTACACCAATATCTATAGCATCATGGATCTGTCCAATCAATCAGATAGTCCTCCGTTTCATGAGTCATGGACTGTAAATTTTATAGTAGCTTGAAACGTTCTTCCTTATCGCATGTTGCAATAATGGGTAGCGGCTAGCATCATGGTTTAAGTGGCATATTTCACAATCCATCAGCAATGAGCGTACTGTTCTACGAGGGAAACTATCCTTTGTGTGACCTTCTACTTGACAATCGTGCACTAAATCCCTATGCACATCTCATGAGCTGAATTTTCTGATAGTTTCTCCAACTGTTTCGCCATTACTGCTATTTTTGCTTCTAAAAATGGGCTCACCCTGGTATCTATGCTTCCAAATGCCTCAGCGACACAAGGCTACTTCAAGTGCTTCACACGGATCAGTGTATGTCTTATGTGATAATTCCCTCCTAAAAGGGGTAATCAAGCCCCCAACAAACCATTGTGCATGTTGGCTTACGTGTATGTCATAAGAAATATTTGATAACAACATTTTAAACTATGCATCATACTCCCTAACACTTTTAGTAGTTCCTTGCTTAATATCCTTGAGCACACTTATACTCTTCAGCTCAAACTCAGGGATATGAAACTCTTTAAGGAATGCATCCTTTAAATTCATATAATCTACGCAAGTCTGATCAGGGTCAATCTTTTCTTTACCGATTGTGTGCACTCCCTTGTAACATAGTAGTAAGCCCGGCTTTCCCTACACTTAGAATTTGTGATTCCTTTTACATGCCACAATATTTCACACATGTGCACATGTTCAGTAGCATCTTCTATGCCCCTATACTTTAGAATATGAAGAGACATTTCCATGTAAATATTTTGGGGTTGGTGTCGACCTTTCCCACCTGATCCAGATCCTCCTATGTTTCCCCTGCCTCCCAGAACCACCGAGATCCACGAACCAAAGCTACGTATGCCTCATGATCTTGAATCAGAGCTGGAATAGGTCATATAGATGTACTCTCTTATGCTCGACAATAGTACTATACTAAACCCCTATGGTCTGTGAAGTAGTTCCACTTCCAGAGATGAATCCAACATTCTATGCACTTATATCTACGTGTGGATGACGCACCTTTGAAAACACACCTCCAAATAAAAATGAAGCCGTCTACCTTGCCATTGATGTGCTTACTCTCTTACTTCCCAAACTTTCTTGTTGATTACTTTTCATACTAGATACTAGAAAACCAAGCGCTTGAGGACTAGGTTACCCAGTGGATTGAGATGCGTGCCGTGGTGTAAGTCGTCTCTCTTTGGTGTGATTCTACGTGAGGCCAAGGGGGATCCCTATCATGATTTCCAAGATGGGGGAATTCCTAATGCTTTGGCTCCACATCTTCTACATGAGATTCAAATCCTTCACAAGCCATATCTCTCCTCAATTCCATCCTTTCTGCTGAAAGTATGTTGCTTCTCTATCTCCCTCTCGCACGCCTCATTATACTTAAGTCATCTTTTCTCTCTTTACCTTTCTGTCACTAGGTCTTCCATATTTCACCAATCCTACTCTTGCCCTCATGCATGGTGGGGTTTAGTTAGCCATCATTTTACTCTCCAGTTATTCAAAGCTACCATCAGGATCTTGATTGTCGGAGGAATGCCTTGTAGGTAAGTTCCGCTTGGATATCGTAAGAACTTGAATTCAGCTACTACGGACATGAATAAGTGGAGATTGAGTATTCTAATATATAAGCTGTTCAAGACACCAATAAACCACATATCCATAGCTTGAGTCTAGATTAGATCAACATCATAAAGGGCCTGAAATTCTTCCTGCATCCAGACAAGTGCATGATGCCTCTAATTCCACTTAGATGCATAAGTAATCAGCCACTCATACAATTCTACTAGAAAGATAGTGAAAAGATCTATATATAAACCGTGTCTGATTCTGTTCCACCCACACACGTGCATTAAACTCATATTTCATGTTGAATCACGGTGCATATTCTTTATTCCAGATCATGTATCCATTCTTCAACACTTGTTAAGGTCAACCGGTATGTCTTCATCGCAAACCATCCTAAAAACAACTGAAAAAGAGGGTCCTAGCAACAAAACCAATGATGCAACCTAGAATTCAGTGATACAAATCCAATAAAACCCTAGACGTGTTGGCACATCACTTAGCCTAAACTAAGCACTCACCTGAAGCGCGCAAAGGTACCAGGTCCCTCTTTAGGGTTCTTTGTTGCAGGATGTTAGCATGATGAAGACTTAAGAGATACATATAGTTCCATTACTAACACATCATTCCACAGAGCATACCAGATCTATACCTAAGGGAGAACAGAATTAAGTACTAACCATGATGAGATCAAAAACATACTAGATTCAGATACACACAAAACTAACACTTAGATTCAGCCAATATCCTCCATTATATTCAATGCAATAAATATATAGAAGCTTCATTACAATAATAGTAGTATGCACGTAACATATTTAACAACATGTCTATATATATATATCCTCTCTCTTTCTATTACACATTTTATGACATATATATAAGAGCGGGAATTTCTCTTGACTACTTATCCATTCCCAAAATAGGTCGCATGCTATTATTAGCCACGTGCCTTTACAAAACTATCCACACATGCAAGTGTGCTAACAATAGACTACTGGTAGTTAACTAACAATAATAGATATATTTCTATCCTGTGTCCATGAAAATTGCTTCATATCTGATCTACCAAGAATAGACAATCGTTTCATGCACCTATCTTCCTCGTTTGTGTGCTCTACACACCATCTCTAAAAATAGACCTTCATGAGCAAAAATGGCTAAGTCCCAAAAAGCTGAAATTCTATTACACGCGTGTGTTCTCCCTTTCCGTTCGCACCTTTGAATATGACCTGTTTTCCCACATAGACTTCTTGTGTGCTTGTTGTCAAGTGTTCTCTAATCAACAATCACTAAAGGTACCTATAACTCTGCAATAAAGAAATTCACTGCACATAGCCACAAATTGTATCAAACATAAAAATGAAAATGCATAATCGGGAGTTGGGTGACTCAATGGTCACCCAAAGAGTGAAATTACAACCAAGCATTGCACTACATCTCATATTCCATTTAGTTATGATCGTGTGTGTAGAAATGATGTCGAGGATGCCCATGTGCCGGTTGCACTTAATAGTGGCTAGATCTAGAATGTAGAAATGAATAGCATGTGTGGATGGAATAAAATAGAATTCCTCTTCCTATGTTGTGTATGCAAAATTATTCATACCTTGTCCCTTGAATGGATGCTAGATGGATTACTTTGAAGTATTTTAGTGCCTTTTAGAAAGCAAGCTTAGGTGATGATAGTAATGCTTAGTTCTTGGTCCTTGACTTTGAAAACATAACTATGTATTTATATGATTCTCTTGTTTAAATTACATAATTGAAAACTATAATGGCGACCCATAAGTGAAAAATATTACTAAAAGGTAAAATACACCCAAAAAGAGTGATTAAGGTAAGAAATGGTTAGGGGCACCTAGGAGAGAGGCAGAGCACTTGGGCGTTGTTGTCCTAGTTGGGCATTATTATCTTGGTTAGGTGATGTTTTCCTAGTTGGGTGCTAATGTTTGAAGTAATAAAAGATAAATAAGTTAAGTTTTGAGTTGGCTATAGGGTTTGTAAGACTAAAGAGAAAACAAGAAACTAAGAAAAGAAGTCGAAGATGGTTATCAACCACTAGTTTTCTTGCATAGGAATCATGTAAATGTTAGCATGTTTTTAGGACCTATAAATGTACCCAAGTGCATGAATTTATGTCTACATTCTCCCCCACTTTATGTTATTGAGTGAATACTCAATAACATAAATTATATAAGAGATACATACCTTATGATCCTATAGAGTATAGGTGATAGTGTTCCGAGTGGACAAATGAAGCATGGGATGATTGAAAGTGAATCGTGGAGACTAGAAAGGGAATTAAACCCTAGGGGTGAAGTGTGTGCCTTTGTAGAGTGATTTTATATCCTATTTTTGTTTCTTCTTGTAAGACAGGACCACAAAAGAAGAGTAAAAGATTGGATAAAGTTTTATATATGAAAAATATGAATAAAGTATGTAAAAGTGTGTAAAAAGGAAAGTTTGCACTTGATATGTGTGAGTAAGAGGTGGAAAAGTGTCATGTTGCTTGTATTTTCTGATTTTAATATTGAAGATGTGATTTTTGGTTATCTCATGCCAAGAGAATTTTTTTGGGTGATCTCACACAAGTGCGAGTTTTGGGTGATTTTGTTGGCATGTGGTCCTATAAGTGTTGTCATCAATGAAAATTAAAATTGATGACAAAGTGGATGATGTATTATGGTTATATGATGTTTTGGATGATGTTTCATATGTGTACGTGAAGATTGAGGAGATTCATTGAGGATAGCTTGCTCTTGCGAACCCATTCGGATGCCTAGGTGATGTTACATGATGATATGAGATTCTTGGATGCTTTATAAGAATGTTGACATGATGGATAGCATTTTGGAGAGTTATTGTGCACTCACATCGGTTGCGCATGATGCGAGATATAGGTGATTGGCCATGTTACAGGTGCTCATTTAGAGCGGTATGCATCTTGCTAGGGGTATGAGGATGAGCTTTTAAGATATATGAGATCATGGATACATGTATTCAGGTGTATTATGGTGTACCAATTATGTTTGGTTCATGTTCGGTAATTTCATGATGAGTTATAGCATTCTTGCGAGTTGACACTATCTTCTCTGATGTGAAACCCTAATGGGTATATATGCAAGTCTTAGTTTCTAGAGAGTTTAAGGTATGGTGATGAAATTATAATGATTGGAGATGTTATTTTAATGTTTCATGATGCTTTGAGAAAAAATTTAGGTTTCTAGGATGTTAATTTTTCAAGTTATGTCAGTTTTGGTGAGACATGGTTAAGATCTAGTGCCTTGATCTTTTGATGCTCACCCTAAATTGTGTGATTTTCATGGAACCTTTTGGAATCCAAGGATGTTTATAAATTGATTTTATAATGTTTCAAAAAAAAATTAGGTATTTTCATCATCATGATTTTATGAACAAATGTCAAGAAGGTAAACAACTAGTTAATGGTTTGAAACCCTAGCTTGAAAGCGTATGTAAGAAACTCTTTCTAAGAGGCCAAAATTACTTCCTAGTACATGGATGATGAGTGGGAAACACTCAAACAAGGAATTTTATCATAATTTTTATATAGGTTTCAGAACAATTTTATGTAGGTACATGGTCAAATGAGCTTCATTCATGTTGGCTGGTCTAAGGGGTAATTTTGAGGCCATAAACGTAGTGTTCAGTAAAATGGGCATAACTAGAGATACGTGTGGAATTTTGAGATGATTCAAAATATGTTGGAAATATTATTTATATAATTTTTCATTTATATTATTTTTTCTCATGATTATGATATTTTATATGGTTTCCAGGTCAATTTTTGGACAAGAATATTTTTTCCAGTGTAAGACAGGACATGATCTGCTAGAAGTTTTGAGTTGTTTGAAGCATGAGATGGATTAGGTGATTCTTGATATCACCTGGAATGTGAATAGAGATGAATTTTATATCAAATGAATCCATTTAGAGGTATTTATTGTTACTATAAATTTTTTTATCAGTTAATCTTTGAAAACTTCATTTTGGGCAGTTAGATTTGGTGAAGAAAAAAGTGGATATGGTTTGAGCAGGTGATTGTTTCAAGGCTTATAACTTTATTAGTAGTGTTCTAAAGGTTTTTAATTTCCATAAAGTATTTACATGGCATGTTTTTGTTGAATTTAAGTTATTTGGTGGCATAATGAAATTTCTAGGGTCCTAAAGGGTGTAGGAAACAATAGTTTTGAGATGAACAAAGAGTATTGGGCCTATTAAAAGAAAAAAATTTATTGGTTGAGTTAAATTATGAAAATGTATGAATGTTAAATGTTATTTTAATAATGTGTAATTATTTATGGTTCATGACTAAGTATGGTTTTTATGCTAGGGAATTTTTATCTTTGTGCCATGGGGATTTGAGTCATTTTGGAACATGTAATGAGGTTTTTAGCGGACCGACCTACTTGGGTCAATTATGACTATTATGATTTGAATTTGGGGTGTTTTCATGATGCATAGGTTGTTCTAAAGGATGGAAAATATTTTTAAAATTTTAAATCAAGGGAAGCTTATAAAAACATTGGTTTCGGTCCTTTTGTAGGCTAATTGTGTGTGCAAGGTGTGTGACCTAGGTGTGAGAGATTTTCAGGTTTTGAAGCATGAATTGAGGTTTGATTGGGTGTTTGATAGGTTAAGGAAGATCACTAATCATGTTTTCATGACTTTGAAAGCTTGAGAAGTGAAGAAAGTGATTGTTTGTGAAGGATTGGATACTAGGGTTTGATTGAAGGTTTTAAGAAGTGCAAGCTGGTGAATAAAGTAGTCTACATCAGTTGTGGCAGAAAAAAATCATATATCATATCTTCATAAGGTGGTTTATTGGGTGCTTAATCATCTTGGGGATTTTTAGCCTCTTTTTGAATTGGTGCTTCACAAAATTAGGGGTCGGTGCTCCTTGTAGGATTGTAGCTCTACTAAACTAGGGCTTGGTGTTCCTTATGCGGTTGGTTCCTCACTAAATTTGAAGCATATCAATAAAAATATTGTGTTTCAGTGGTTTTTCTTCCCCTTGAGGGTTTCCCACTTATATCTTGTGTTCTTGTGTTGATTTTATGTTTCATGGTTGCATCTTTGATATTTGATGGTGTGCACACATTAATCATTGGATAAGTGAATTTGTGGTTGTTTGAATAATATGAAATATGATTTAAATTTTTTATAAGGATTGATTCACCCCTCCCTCTCATTCCATTATGCTTCTAACAATTGGTATCAAAGCGAGTCATTTTAGAGAATTTTGATAGCTTGAAAGGAGATCCTTGAAGCACAAAAATGGAGAGTGGTAAGGTTATTGGAAAGTATCCACATTTGATGGAAAAAAATATGATTTTTGGAATTCAAGGATGAATAAATTAATTATGTCCCAAGGGTTTGATGTTTGGAAGATTATAGAAGATGGATATGTTCCTCTTGCTAATCCTATTACTAGTAAAGCGTAGATAAGGATGCATATGAACTCAATTCTAAGGATTTCAATGTTATCATTCAAGGTCTTGGAGAATCTGAATTGGGAAAGGTTATGCATTGCAAATCAACAAAAGAAGCATGGGAGAAATTGCAAGTTCTTTATGAAGGTGACTCAAAGGTAAGGATTGCAAAGCTTCAAACTTTTAGAAATTAGTTTGAATCTCTTGAGATGAATGACGGTGAGTTCATTTCAGCTTATCTTCTTAGGGTTGATAAGATTTTCAATAGCATGAAATGGTTAGGAGAGCAAGTAAAAGAATAAGTAAGATAATAATTTGTTATTTAAAAGGCATTGAGGTTTTTAACTCCAAAGTGTCTTCCATAGAAGAAGTGGGGATTTGACTAAGATGGATATGGATGGTCTACATGGTACTTTGATAGTGTATGAAATGAGGGTAATTGATTTTAAACTTACTAAGAAAGATATATCCTTCAAAATGGAGAAGATGGCTAAGGACAAAAAGTTCAAATCTAAAGATACTACTCTAGAGCTTGATGATGAAGAACTATTTTCCATGGTTTCTAGAAGAATGACACTTGGAACTAGTAAGTACAAGGGTAAACTTCCTTTTAAATGTTTTACATGTGGTAAAGTTGGTCATTTTGCTGCCAAGTTTCCTCATAGACATGATAAGAAAATAAATGATGAACATGATAGTGATCATGAGAAGAAAAATTAGAAGTATGATAAAAATAAGAAAGGGTTCAAGAAGAATGATTTCATGAAGAAGAACAATAAGAGTCTCTATACTAATAAAGAGGATTCTTCCTCTAATGCACGTAGTGAAGTGGATAAATCTAATTCGGTGATTGAATCGATCACAATGATGTAAAGAAATGATCGGGAATATTATTAGTGTTAAAAGTTCCCTAAACTTCCTAAACCAAGCTAGTGCAGTAGAGCCTTTCAGAGAGCTTTTGAAAGCGTAAGAACGTGAAAAAGGACACTCGAGCTCAAGTTATGTCCGGTCAAAGTTCAGTCAACAAGGAAGTCAACTTTGGTCAACAGGTCAACAAGTTGACCAATGACAAGGTGACACATGGCAAAAGGAGAAAAAGGGAAAAATGAAGGTTTTTTGAGCTATTTTCAACCTCCGGTCTTTGATACACGTAAAACCACCACGTGTTCGATTTTCCTATCGAGGATCAACAAGTGGTCTTTATTTCCATATTTCATTAGTGGAATATCACATTATTATTCATGGTCGAATTTTATATTACTTTGTAATTATTCACCATGATATTTGTCATGTCACTATATGGTTACACCTCCATATTGGTTGCTTAAGCTATTATTAGCCACGCATTATTCTATTTTCCAAATGCCACACATTATGCCTCAAACCACGCATATACATATTAATGTTCAAACATTAGTATAACCACCTTACCCACATAATCTTCCAAACCCCCATATCTATTTGCCAAGTCCACGTGGTGGAAGGAGATGAAGCGGTGGTAGGGGGCATGCAAATTCTATGCATGAAGATCCACGTGAGAAGGAAGGGGGTGGGGATAGCTCAAGTGGTGCTTTGACCACTTTAAAACATGCGTGGAAAAAGGCTTAATAAAACCTAAAACAATATCCTCTCCCCAAAATTTGGGATTAAAACCATAAAAAGTGCCTCATATGGGGGATTCAAACCATGCATGGTGGGGTAAAATGATAAGCACCCAGCCATTATGCCAAGGAGCTCTAAACAATATAAGAGGAGCTCGGTGGTATTTGTAAGGGAGGAGTCAGTGCGTGTAAAAGCCATAAGGAGGCAGTTCTCAGAAAACACCATTTTTGAAGGCCTTGCACTCATATTGGGAACTCGGAGTAAAAAGGTGAAATGGTGGGAATTATGAGATGATTCTAAAGATGTAATATTTCATGTTTTTTTTTTTAGTTTTAACCTATTTTTGGAAGCTTTGAATGCAGTTTTTAACGAGGATCTACAAGGCAAAGACTAGTTGGAAAACACAAATTTCAATGCACTTCTAGTCCGAAAAGTGACTTGGTGTAAACATGAAAAGTGTTTAGAATTAAGAGATGATCTCAGATATATGATTTTGTTTCATATAATGTTTTTAAATCTCCATTTGTAGGTGTTTTTCTAATGCAGTTGCAGGGAGATCACATTGTGAAAACTCTTGTAGGAGCCACAGATCGTTCTTGGGACAGTTTCTACTATTTTTTGAGTTCTTGGGACATTGATCAGCTCATTTGAAATTTTTGATTCATTATTGGTTGTTTTTAAGAGTTATTTTACTTACATTTCAATATTATTAATGGATCGGTTCAATCCGAACCGGGGACGTAGGAATTTCCAAACCCGTAAACAATCTTGTTTGTTATTAGAGTGTTTTTCAATTTTCGATTATTTATTTGTTACCCAAGTTTTCCACACTTCTATGGATGCATAATAATCAGAATTTAATCAATTTGTGGAGTTTAGAATACTTAAAATTGGTTAAGAAAATCACGATCTTTGGAAACTTTTAAAAGTGAAAAAATACAACACATGTTTTCAAATCAAGTTTGGTATCAGAGCAGTTAGATTGCCGGATTAGCTTCTAATTGTGTTTGAAAATTTGGCTTCAGTTTCAGTATTGATTTCAATTTTCAGTGTGCAAACATTTTAGGGCTTATTAATCTTCTTTTGCGCAAAGTGTGCGAGTTTTGGAAGTACAAGTTGTGTTAGTAGGAACAGGGAATCATGGGCAAGTCATCCAAAGCAGAGCAAGCTGGATGAGTTTGAAGCCATAAACTGCCAACTCCTGGGAAGAAAACTCTTTCTTGAGAGATAAATTATATTCCTTATAAGAGGAAATAGTATGGCTAAACTCTCACCCACAATCCTCTATAACCAAGAAAGAGGAGTATGTCAATGAGATGCTTACAAGGCAAGAAGTTAATGGGCTTTGTTAAAGAGTTGCAGAAGAAATACAAACCAAGGATTCCCTCTTGGCAAAGCTGCAACAAGGTGAACAAAAGAAGGAAATGTCTTCCAAATTAGATGTAGGTATTATGACAGAATGCCTTTTGTAAGTTGTTCACATTTTAATTCTTCCTCTCATTCAGTTTCAGATATTCCTTTGGGTTAGTTTGAAAAACACACTAAGGGAATTGGGTATAAACTAATGGTTAAGATGGCATTTAATGGAAAGGACCTTGGTAAAAATGGACAAGGTGATACTAACCCAATATAGGTAGAGGATCAGCCTCGGTTTGTAGGTTTGGGTTATTCTAGTGGGCAAATGGAAATTGGAGAAAGTTCCAAAGCAGTTGAAGGAAGACAAGCTTCAAAGCTTGACAAGGATCTACGCCTCTAGAATTGCAGGATTCCACCATCAGGAGGAAAAATGAAAGGTGTAATAAAGTAGGTAAACGAGGTAATGAAATTCCACCTCCTCCCACTTACACTAAAAATAGCACTAAGGGGAAATTAAATCCTAAGACTTCTAAAACACTCTTTCAATTTGAACAATATAGCTTTGGTAGACAAAAGTATGGTTTTCCTTGCATGTTTTGTGAAGGTTCTAATCATTCTGCAACATATTGTTGGAAGAGAAAAACAATGGTTAAGAAGTTAATGCCTTTTGTGAATGATAAGGTAGGTGCTAAAGACCAATCTCTCTCTGGTAAAGCGAGAAATGGAAAAAAGGTTACCTCTCCTAAACAGAGGAATCATTCTCCTAGACAAAGTTCAGGGAATGACAAAATGGGTAAGACTCCTAAAAATAGGGAAGCTAAATTTTGTTCCCATTTTAAAAGGAATGGTCATGATGTTAAGATGTGTTGGTATGTTCCTTCAATGCAACATTAGAAAGTTGTTAAAAAGGAAAATAATGTCAAACCAAATTTTGTTGATCTAACTCATGTAAATGCTCATTCTGGTATTGGGGAAGTAAAACCACCTAAATGGAGAAATCCAAGTAATTAGATGGGTAAAACATTCCTCAACTTTATGTTTGCACTATAGTAATGTGGCGATAGTATGTAGACATTTTCAAAGCTATATTTTAGGGATTTGATCCTATGTTTATATTCAGCTTTGAAATAATTTGGAAGCAATCGTAGAGAAGATTTGAGTGATAGGTTCATCATACTCATATTCATCTTCTCACATTTTGGTTGGTTATTCCATTTCTGACAATAGTATGCAAGGATATGGGCATCATCAAAATGTTGATTTTAAAACTTGTAGTTTTATAGTGTTGTCATTTTACAAATTTATGGATGTTTATAAGACCCATTTGGGCACCTGTTTGATATTGTAATAAATAGAAAAACTTGTTGTATCCACATGTGTTATTTTCACTAATTTATATGACCCTTATTTTGGGAAATTTTGATTTTTGTAACTATCAGATGTGGTTGCAATTAGGGTGTAAATTTATTACACTAACAAACTAGTTTGCAAAGGTACTAGGTGATCATTTTGCAGATTATGGCAATTCACCAATTTGGGTAAGCATACAGTTTATGATCTATCCCTTTACAATTCAGTGTATGGATAGAATATTTACATATTCATGTTGATTCAAATTTTGACTATAGCCATTTTGGGTGTTGATGGTTTAATTATTTTGGATAGTGAATATTTTCAGTTGTAATCAGCATAATCACAAAGTGTAAGTTGAACACTAGCTTCCGTTATAGATGGGTGTTATTATCTAACTCATTATTTGTGATGGTGATACAATGTTTTTGCCGGATTCATGTGGATTCAGTTGTTGAATATAGCTATTTTTAAGCATTGATAGTCTATTTTATTCTGGATAGTGAATAATTACATTTGTTATAGTTTCAGATGGACAGTGGGCACTAGCCTAATTATGGGTAGTTTAGATGTCTGGTATACTGATCTGTGTTATGAAATTGTAATTTAAGTAATCAACCGTATCACAAAGTGATAGTTGAACACTAGCTTTTGTAATAGAATGGGTGTTATTATCTGGTTAATTATTTGTGATGGCATTACAGTGGGGTATGTGACAGTTCACGGCTTTTTTGTGCGAGTTGACAGGTTACTGAGTGTTTGAGTTAAACACTAGCTTAATTGGGTGTTATTATCTGATCGGTTATGTGACTAGCTAATCAAATATTTGTATTTATTTAACCTATAATGTTATTTTGGGTTCTTGTATGTGTTTTTGTAATGCAGGAAGAGATAACATTATTTTTGGGTTGATAAACAACTTTTTGTGGACAAAAAGTCTTCTCAGTGGGGAGGAGTGATCAGGGGATATTTTTTATTGTTAAAATTTCCCTAAACTTCCCTAAACCATGCCAATTTAGTATAGCCTTCAGATAGCTTTCTGATGACTATAAGAACGTGAAAAACATACACTCTGAGCTCAAGTTATGTCCGGTCAAAGTTTAGTCAACAGGGAAGTCAACTTTGGTCATGGTCAACAAGTTGAATAATGACAAGGTGACATGTGGAGAAATGAGGAAAAGGAAAAATGAAGATTTTTTTAGCTGTTTTCAACCTCACGGTCTTTGACACATGTAAAACCACCACGTGTTTGATTTGCCTATCGAGGATCGACAAGTGGTCTTTATTTCCATATTTCACTAGTGGAATATCACATTATTATTCATGGTCAAATTTTATATTACTTGGTAATTATTCACCATGATATTTGTCATGTCACTATATGGTTACACCTCCATATTATTTGCTTAATCTATTATTAGCCATGCATTATGCCTCAAACCACGCATATACATATTAATGTTCAAATGAACCACCTTACCCACATAATCTTCCAAACCCCCATATCTATTTGCCAAGTCCACATGGTGGAAGGAGATGAAGTGATGGTAGGGGGGCATGCAAATGCTATGCATGAATATCCATGTGAGAAGAAAGGGGGTGGTTAGCTCAAGTGGTGCTTTGACCACTTTAAAACATGTGTGGAAAAAGGCTTAATAAAGCCTAAAACAATATCCTCTCCCCAAAATTTGGGATTAAAACCATACAAAGTGCCTCATATGGGGGGATTCAAACCATGCATGGTGGGGTAAAAGGATAAGCACCCATCCATTGCACCAAGGAGCTCTAAACAATATAAAAGGAGCTTGGTGGTATTTGTAAGGGAGGTGTCGAGGTCTGTAAAAGCCATAAGGAGGTAGTTCTCAGAAAATGCCATTTTTGAAGGCCTTGCACTCAAATTGGGAACTTGGAGTAAAAAGGTGAAATGGAGGGAATTCTAAGATGATTCCAACGATGTAAGATTTGATATTTTTTGTTGAGTTTTAACCTATTTTTGGAATATTTGAATGTAGTTTTTAAAAGGGATCTACAAGAGGCTGCTAGTTGGAAAACACGAATTTCATGTTAGGAAATTGTTGGTCCGAAAATCATCGCGCGGACATCTATGGATAGACGAGCCAACAGTGTTGCAGGGCTTAGCCCCTCTTTGAGACAGCAAAGCGAAACTGGTTTATTGCTATTTCTACTAGCAGGAACCTATGCAAGTCTCACAGATTCTGCCTTCGGGGGTTGGGATCTCATCCCAGTAGAGTGTTCCAGGCTGCGAAAAGAAAGGAATGAAAGAGGGAGAAGAGAAAGAACAGATCCGAAGGGAGAAAAGAAATGAATTCCAAAGCAGAAGGGTCAGAAGATTTATGTTTTTAGTTTGGTAGTAAACAGAGCCAAACCTACTTGCATAAATAAACAAAGCAATACTGATAAACAAATGACGGAAAAGTAGATATGAATCCAACAGATTAAACACATACAGATCTAACGTAAGAAAGATCTAATGTATAACACAGCTATTGAGCACAAAGTCTGAATAATTGTATTACTGTTCTTTTCTGTTACAAGAAAGCTCAAAGTCTTTCTCTCCTCACTTCTATTTCTATCTGAAAAATGTTCACCTTGAATACAACAAGTATTCTCATATTTATAGAAGATGAGGGAGAGAGAAGGCAAAAAGGAGCCAACCACTTATTTACAAAGATATTTACAAAATATCTAAAAGTCATGTTGACTTTTGACACAGTGGATGACATCATCCCATGATGCAACATGGATGATGTCATTATTTGTGCCAACACATTTTTAGACATTTCGAAAAGAAAGTCGGAGAATAGAGAGAAGAAGAAGAAGAAGAAGAAGCTACTCATCATCATCATCCTGCGGCCGAAAAGGGGTTGCTGTTTGATCTTTGCTCGTGTGATGATATGTGGGGCGAGCGCGGTATTCCAAAACTTGCTGATCATTGGCCCAAATTGATCCTGTGATGGATCCTTGTGCCGTTCACTGATTGCTTCGCAAGTCTCCCGCTCGTCTATGAGCTTTTCTGGGAGTTTGGAATAATCTTTCTCCGCCTCGATAAGGAACCCGATGAAGTCCCTACAGGCCAGTAGGTTGTTGATAGATTCGATGTCGAACGTGACCTGCGGCCTGTCCCGAGAGGCTATCTCCTTGAAAATCCGGATAGTGTCATCAGCTGATCTCAAGGTAAGGGAAGGAGTGAGCAACCCTGGAGTCATGGCGAGGACAATTTTCTCCATTTGATGCATCGCATCCAGGGCCTCTTCCTTTACCTTGTCTATCTTTTCTAAAACAAATTCCAGCTGATCTATCTGATAGTCCAGAGTGGACATAGTTTTGTTGAGGGCCCTTAGATGACCGAAGACTCGAACTTGACGAGATCTTGGTGAGCAGTCGAACATTTGTTGGAAGGTCTCGTCTTTGGAGTCTAAAGCATGTTCTAACTCTTCGATATCGGACTGCTCATACTTGGAGTTCCTTATTCGCCTTCTCGATGTTTAAGTATAAACTGATATACTCAATGGCGATTACTTTTTCACTATCCTTGAGGATCTGGCTCCTCCAAGCGAGAAAGCTTGCCATACCTTTCCGATCTTTGAATACTCATTGATCTTCTCCTGACTGAGCAGCTCAGGAGTTTCAGCGGCAGTTGTGGGGGTGCACTTCCCATCTTCTGTAAGGCTTGAAGCAGGTACTTATTCTGCTCCTTCACCTTTTCTCCTCTTTCATTTCCTGAAGCTTTTTGCAGAGTGCATCAACTGCGGAAAGAGCTTCCCCCTGGAGACTTTCTGAGGATGTCCCCATTGTGACTTGAGTCACGGTGAAATCTGTCGGAGACAGATCTTCTTTCTCTTTGAGAGGGTTGGGGTACGCTATTTCCATGACTCTCTCACCCGCAGCGCTCTTTGAGAAGCGTGTAACCGGCTTGTGCTTCTTTGCTCCTTTAGCCGGAATGACCGAAAAGTCCATCGGAGTGATGGGAACTTTCCTCTTTTGTTGGCTCAGCTGCTGAGAGATCCAAGCTGGTCCTATAGAAGAAGGACCAGAGACAGAGGGGGAGGCAGCAACGGTAGAAGAGGGGAAAACGTGGAGACACGCGGCGCGGCATGGAAAGAATAGCCGAAGAAATGTCCACGGGAGGAAGGGGAACCGCAAGCTGAGAAGACATAGGAAGGGAAGGGAGCTCGGAGATGAGGGAAGAAATAGAGGAAGACAAATCGGAGGGAGGAGAAGATAGATGAAGAGGCAGGGGAAAGGGTAGAAGAAGGGGGCAGAGGACACGACCAAAGGGGTGGTCGTTTGAGTCACTCGAGGAGGAAGGAAGAGAAGAAGAAGGGATAGAAGGGACCTCTAAAGTTGTAGCGATGCCAACATCACGGGGTGGATGGGTGTATAGGACTATCCTCTCCAATTATTTTTCCGCGAATCCAGAGTTATTACTTGTTCAGGCTCTGAAGGAAGAGGACTTTCAGGGGCTTCCTCCTGAATGGTGCTAGGCTCACCTTCTGCACCTTTGCCTTTCAGCTGCTTCTTTGACCTTGGAGGTGCGTTACCCAAAGGGGAAGTTGTGAAATCTACCCCGAGGTAGATTAGTCCGTTCATGCGGCACCAATGCTCTGTTCTCCGCATAGTCTCCTTGACCCTCTCCTCAATTGTTTGAGGAGACATATTCCTGTCAATGGTCGGGAAGGGCCAATTGTCCCCATCTGTGTCATTATACACCTTATCTACTTCATCTTCCGTAGTCTGGAAGCCTTCGGGGACAATGGCCACTCCGTATTGGATGATTTCCTCCAATGCTAAGCGCGAATGATCCTTTCTTCTGAGTTCCACCTCATGGAGAACGTCAATGTAAATATCCTCAATTTGAGGGACATGGATCGGATCGAGCTTCGCTTTTGGCAGGCAGCTTCTTGGGTCGAAGGTAGGCCTGGCTGGGAAGTCATGCTTCAAATTGAGTAGCTCCAGCTCTGCGAACATTTCCTTCGCCTTATGGTAGGAGGAGCATGTGTACCGGCCCACTGTGAGGGGGAAAGGAGTTCCGCCCTTCTTTCTTTTGAGGCACTTTTCATGGTACGTGACCAGCTGTCTTGATAGTTCTAATAGAATCAGCCTTGGTCCAGCATACCTCGGTAGCCTGGTTGGCTCTCCCAAAAAGTTGGCAGCCCTTAGATAGGTGAACGTGGGAAATTGGGTGAACAGGGCCCCCCATTTCTCTGTGACTGCTACTATGTTCTTGGTTGTCCGGCTATGAGTCATGTTTGGCCTCAGTAGGCAGATGACATGATAGAAGAATGCATCGTTAACTTTTGCGAAATGTTGGATGCTATTCTCCAGCCTCAGCTCTGGATAGTAATCAAATATCTTGGCCTGAGGCCATACTCCACTTCGGTTCAGCCCCGGATAATCCCTTGCCGACGCTGCAAAGATAGACTACATAGGAGTTCATATGGAACACTCCTGTTGTGGCGAACTATGTAGCTGCTCAGAGATGGTGCTTGATTATTTCACCCCAGCAAAAGTGCTGATCGGGTAAATTCTTATTCATTGTCTCTAGGTACGTGGCAGCGTCATGGAAAGAATAGCCGAAGAAATGTCCATGGGAGGAAGGGGAACCGTGAATCTGCAGAAGACATAGGAAGGGAAGGGAGCTCGGAGATGAGGGAAGAAATAGAGGAAGAAAAATCAGCAAGAGGAGGAGAAGATAGATGAAGAAGCAGGGGAAAGGGTAGAAGAAGGGGCAGAGGACACGACCAAAGGGGTGGTCGTTTGAGTCACTCGAGGAGGGGAAGGAAGAGAAGAAGAAGGGATAGAAGGGACCTCTAAAGTTGTAGCGACGCCAACATCCTGGGTGGATGGGCGTATAGGACTATCCTCTGTCAATTCTTTTTCTGGCGAATCCAGAGTTATTACTTGTTCAGGCTCTGAAGGAAGAGGACTTTCAGGGGCTTCCTCCTGAATGGTGCTAGGCTCACCTTCTGCACCTTTGCCTTTCAGCTGCTTCTTTGACCTTGGAGGTGCGTTACCCAAAGGGGAAGTTGTGAAATCTACCCCGAGGTAGATTAGTCCGTTCATGCGGCACCAATGCTCTGTTCTCCGCATAGTCTCCTTGACCCTCTCCTCAATTGTTTGAGGAGACATATTCCTGTCAATGGCCGGGAAGGGCCAATTGTCCCCATCGTGTCATTATATACCTTATCTACTTCATCTTCCGTAGTGGAAGCCTTCGGGGACAATGGCCACTCTGTATTGGATGATTTCCTCCAATGCTAAGCGCGAATGATCCTTTCTTCTGAGTTCCACCTCATGGAGAACGTCAATGTAAATATCCTCAATTTGAGGGACATGGATCAGATCGAGCTTCGCTTTGTGCAGCGGCGACTTCTTGGGTCGAAGGTAGGCTGGGCTGGAAGTCATGCTTCAAATTGAGTAGCTCACTCTGCGAACATTTCCTTCGCCTTATGGTAGGAGGAGCATGTGTACCGGCCCACTGTGAGGGGGAAAGGAGTTCCGCCCTTCTTTCTTTTGAGGCACTTTTCATGGTACGTGACCAGCTGTCTTGATAGTTCTAATAGAATCAGCCTTGGTCCAGCATACCTCGGTAGCCTGGTTGGCTCTCCCAAAAAGTTGGCAGCCCTTAGATAGGTGAACGTGGGAAATTGGGTGAACAGGGCCCCCCATTTCTCTGTGACTGCCACTATGTTCTTGGTTGTCCGGCTATGAGTCATGTTTGGCCTCAGTAGGCAGATGACATGATAGAAGAATGCATCGTTAACTTTTGCGAAATGTTGGATGCTATTCTCCAGCCTCAGCTCTGGATAGTAATCAAATATCTTGGCCTGAGGCCATACTCCACTTCGGTTCAGCCCTGGATAATCCCTTGCTGACGCTGCAGCATAGACTACATAGGAGTTCATATGGAACACTCCTGTTGTGGCGAACTGTTGTAGCTGCTCAGAGATGGTGCTGCTGATTATTTCACCCCAGCAAAAGCGCTGATCGGGAAAATTCTTATTCATTGTCTCTAGGTACCGCAGCATCCACTTATGGAAATAGTGGGCATCTGAAAGCCCGAAGACTCTGCTCAGGAAGGTGATAGAATCACTGAGTTCCTCTGAGAAATCACTTCGGTGGATAGTCTGAGGCCACCGGGTCACCGCCTTCTTGTTCTTTAGGTAGACCTCATTCATCAACTGCATGCACTGGTTTTCGTTGTCTTCCCAGGCCTTGATGCATTCTCGTTGGCTAACAGCCACGTAGTTCCGGTGATGAGGGATGCCGAGCATTATTTCAAAATGACGGGCAGTGAGGTTTATGACTACCTCGCCCTTGCTATTCTCGACACATCTTGTGTCTTTGTTGTAACATTGGGCAATCACCATCATGAATTCATTGTTGACAGCGCTGACGGGGATTCCTCCGGCGAAGTGCAGGGCACTGCCTATTAACTTGTCCATCCATGGACTCCTTGTGACCTTCTGAGTTCTAACCCAGAATTCATCCATGTCAATGTGACCCAATTCAGAGTCTCTGACGTCCATACTGCACTCAGCCTGTGATTCGGGCATCCTGACCCTCTGATATTTGTATTTCATCTCTTCTTCTGTCAGCTTAGCTTTTCCTCTTGGTTTGGTGGGTTTCTTGCTTGACGTAGACATGTGTTCTCTCGAACTCAGTTGCTGATCTGCACGAAGAAGAAGTGAGACCCAATCCAAAAAGGTTGAATTAGTCATTTGATCTTCCATTGGAAAGCTAGCAGAAGGAGTTAGAGATTTAAAGGCTCAGGGCGCAGGAAAAATGCAACTGGCAGGCCAAATAGATAAGGCGCACAGAAAAGGAATGTTGCAGAGGTTATACTGGCGCCAAAGGCGCATGGCGCATGGATGAAGCAGGTTGCATTTTATAGCAGGGCGCACAGGAAATGCGTGTTACATTGGGGTTCGGTGCGCCCTTTGGCGCATGGGAAGATTGTGTAACATGGACAAATGATGCGCCAAAGGAATATGGCACGGCGCATGGAGGATTTACACAACATAATGTTCTACCGATGGAGGATGCGCCGCGCCTTGATAGCTTTATACTTGCGCGCAGAAGGCTTGTGTTGCATGAAAGCTGGGTGCGCCCTTTGGCGCATGGAAACATTATGCAGCATGGATAAAGGGCGCGCCAAAGGTTTCGAGGAGGCGCGAGATTTAAACTTGCAGCATGTAAAAGGGGCGCGCTTCGAGGGCGCAGGTCTTGAAACTGCAGCAGGATGGCAGGGTGCGCCGAGGCGCGGGTCTTTGAGCATGTTGCATGGCGGGTAGGTGCGTCGAGGGGCGCGACTGTCTTTATTGTTACAAGGCGCGCCAGTGCGCCATTTGAGATAAGCTAACTACTCAAATCATTTCATTCTTTTCTTTCTCCTACCTCAAAAGACGCCTGGACAAGTAAGGTTTCTATGAAAAGTTTCTAACAGACCAAGCTACTTTCAAAACAACTCCCTTCCAGCAGATCTGGAAAGAGGGAGGGAGAGAAGGAGAGAAAAAAAGAAAACGCGATGGAAAAGCACAGGGGGAAAGACTTAAACATATCTCTTTTAAACACAGACCAGCAGACCAAACACGGACCTAAAACATGAAAGCATGCAATGAAAAAGAGGATGAACCTCTTACCTTAAATATATGTCAATATACGAAGAGCGGGTCCACGGGCGAGATAATGCAGGTGCAGAGCTACAAGTCGAAGCAATCACGTGCTTGACAAAAGAATGAAAATGACATGGGCGCGCATGGATATTTATAGAAAAACTTGTCATTAATGCGCATGACCACTTTTGAAATGGCGCATAGCTCGCTGTCGACGAGGTTAAAGTGTGCGCCCTTTGGCGCATGGAAGTTTTTGACAACAGAAGAATGAGTGCGCCTTTGGCGCACCGTATGCATTGTCGACACGAAATTACGTGCGCCCTTTGGTGCACCAAAACTTGGTGTTGCAGATAGATTATGTGCGCCCTTACGCGCACCAAAAAGTGATTCAACATCCTTTGGCGACCTTTGAAAGACGTGTTAACATGGAAAACCATGTGCCAAAGGCTTTTAAGGGGGCGCACCAAAACTTGGTGTTATAAGGAAAATCCATGCGCCCGGCGAAAAAGGCTCAAAAAGACTAAGTTCGAAAACTAGATTTCCCGGGAAGGGATTTTACGGCGTTTGACGGGGGATCCTAACGAGGATCGAAACAAAATTTTCGGTATGGTTATCGGTAAAATTGCCCTTGTCAATTTTACGGGATAACAGCTGGCTCCTTCTGGGGACTACTCCTGAGCGAACTCGGGGGTAGAGAATCCCAGATCACATGTGCCTATCCATTGGGTAACCGAGTCAAAAACAAGGGGGACCGGAGGGAGAACGAAAGAAACACACGACAAACCGAAAGCAAACACACGACGAAAGCAAACACACAACAAAAAGCAAACTGTACAAAGAAGAGAGCAAGCTCTACTTCCTGAAGATCTTGAGATGTTGCCCGCTATAGGGAAGCGGGAGTTCAGCTCCATCCAGATACGAGAGATAGAAACTATTCTCTCCATTGAGTTGCTTGATTTTGAAGGGCCCTCTCCATAGGGAATCAAATTTTCCGTGCATGCCCTTTGGCTCTCTTCGCTTGTCCCATAAGAGGACGAGATCTCCCACTTGAAAATTTCTCTGCTTGGCCTTCTTGTCAAAAAGCCTCTTTACTTGATTCTGATGTTCAGTGATCCTGTCGACCACTCTTACTCTCTTTTCTTCAAGTTCCGCCAGATACATAATTCTCTTTTCTAGAGAACTCTGGAAAGTTTTATCTTCGATTGCTTGTGCCAAGCGTAGAGCAGGAAGTTCAGTAGAAATGGGAAGTTCGGCATCAGTGCCATATAACACTTGAAAAGGTGACATGCCGAGAGATCTCTTGGGAGTAATGCGGTCCGCCCACAAAGCGTCGTACAAAGACTTGTGCCACATCCGCTGATTCTCATCTACTAATTTCCGTATGATGGTCACCAAGTTCTTATTACTGGATTCCGCCTGACCATTTCCCTGAGGGTAATAATCCGAGGCATGTGCTAAAGTTATTCCATATTCATAGCAAAAACTAATAACTTCTCGGGAGGAGAAGTTAGAAGCATTATCAGCAACGATTTTGTTTGGGCGCCGAAGACGACAATGATATTTTCTTTGATAAAACTGCAAACCACCTCAGAAGTGGCATGCTTGACGGGTATGGCTTCCACCCACTTGGTGAAGTAATCCGTTGCTGTAAGGACATAGCTATGTCCAGCACTCGATTGAGGATTGAGTGCGCCAATAAAATCAATTCCCCATTGCCTGAATGGTTCATTGATGATGACCGGTCTTAGGGGAAGGGCAGCCAACTTGGGCTTGCCGACAAATTGCTGACAGGGTTCACACTTTGCCACCCAGGTAGCCGCATCTTGAAAGAGCGTCGGCCAATAGTACCTGGCTCGAATGATCTTGTGTGCTGTCACGGAAGAAGAAAAATGGCCTCCACAGGCTGAATTGTGAAAACTTTCCAGCAGTTTTACTTGCTGGGGCTTGTCAACACATCGCGGGAAGATCTGTCTATCCGCGCTTATATAAACCGTCATCCCAGATGACATATTTAGCTGCTCTGAGCTTTATAGTGCGCTTCTCCTTTGCGGTTAGGTGCATTGGGCATTCGCCGTAGGTAAGGAAGAAAGCAATGTCGGAGTACCACTCGTCACTAGTTGCAACAAACAGAACCAGAGGTAGAGAATCAGGCCCCTCTAGAGGGCTTTGCTCTTTGTCGGTACAGTCCTCTTTTCCTTTAGGATTTTCTAAATTTTCATTTTCAGCCATTAGCTGACACAGGCCTTTGCCTCTCACCAGCTTGGTAGGTTTAATATCCAGGTCATATTCCTGGACCTTTGCGATCCAATTCCCTCTCAAGCTTCCTAACTCCTGCTGAGTTAGAATTGATTTCACTGCGGTGTCGGGAACCAGCACCACCGTATGCGAGTTTAGAATGTAGTACCTGAAATTCTTCACTGCTTTGACAATGACAAAAGGCATGCTTTTCCAATTGAGTCATCTTCAACTCGTGAGGCTTGAGGGGAGAACTCATGAATGCAATCGGGGATTCAATGTCTTCTGAATTCTTTTGCATTAAGATTGCAGACACAGTATGTTCCGATGCGTAGCTATACATGATGAAGTCCTTGGAGAAGTCGGGACATACCAGGACTGGCGCATGGGCAACAGAAGTTTTTATTTCTTCAAATGACCTTTTCCCTTCTTCACTCCATCTGAAAGTTGGTGATCCTTTCATCATGTTTAGTATGTGGCGAGTCTTCTCGGCAAAGTCAGGAACAAAACGCCTAAGAAAGTTCACCTTTCCGAAGAAAGAATGAACACCAGTCTTGCTTGTAGGCAGAGTAAGGCTCTGAATAGCCTTAACCCTTTCAATATCTATCTTCGTCCCTTCCTTGCTAACCACGTGCCCTAGCAACTTCCCTTCCGTAACTCCAAAAATGGACTTTTTGGGATTTAGGGAAACTCCATGTTCTTGGCTTTGCCAATACTTGCTCCAGTGATCACAATGATCACCTCGTTGTTTAGAGAACACGGTTAAGTCATCCGAGATAAACTCTGATGACTTTTCCCATCATACCTTTAAATCACGAAGTCCATGGCCCGTTGAAAAGTAGCACCTGCATTAGTTAGGCCAAAAGGCATTCTGCTGCATAGGCAAATGTACCCCAGGGAGTAGTGAATGCTGTTTTGAATTGATCTTGAGCGAGACTTCAATCTGATTGTAGCCTGAAAAACCATCAAGCATAGAAGCGGCATTTACGATCCGATTCTTACTTGCGAAGAACTTGATCCATTATCGGAAGAGGGTAGTTATCTTTCAGTGAAGCTTGATTCAAGTTTCGGAAGTCTACGCATATGCGTATCTCGCCGTTTTTCTTGCGCACTGGCACAATGTTCGCCACCCAAGTGCTGTGATGAATAGGGAAGATGATTCTTGCGTCTAGCATCTTCTGAATTTCGGCCTGAATGGTGCCCGAAATCTTGGGATTATAGTGCCTTTGCTTCTGGCGAAAGGCTTTGACATCTTCTTTCAGCGGTATGTCATGCTGAACGTCCTTTGGCTTGAAGGACTTTAGATCGGCATAGGACCATGCCAACACATCTATATATTTCTTCAGCAACTTGACAAATTTCCGCTTCTCTTCAGGTGTGCAACATTTCCCGATGTTTACAAATTGCGGATGTGCCTCAGAACCTATATTGCTAGTTTCTGTTTCTGGGGACGAGTCAGGAACATCTTGCTTCTTCTTTTTCATAAAGCGGTCGTGCTGTCAAACAAGCGCTCGAGAGAAACAGAGCCCTTGAATTTTATTTCCTTTGGTGACATATGCCGTCTTTCTCTCCTACGATTCATGGTTTTGGTGTTGATTGATTCACGGCATGTAGAAGTGGATCCTTTAAAATACAACTCATCAAAATTTTCTGATTTTTCTAGAAAGGCAATGAGGTGATTATCATCGTTGAATACACCGCCAATCTTTGGCACGCTTGGTCGGAAAACTACCTCAATGGTGTACTTGTTCATTTTCAAACCTGGGTGTGGGAGCATGAGAGATGCTGAAACAGCCAACGAATCAGCCATGTCATTTTGAGCTCTTGGAATTGCTCCTATTGAAAAAGCATCAAATTCTTCGATGCTGTCCCATACTGCGTTGCGGTAGTGCCTGAGCCTTTCATTTTTCACTTGGTAAATCCTTCTGACCTGATTTACAACTAGCTCAGCATCACCTTGGACTTTCAAATTTTTAATTCCTCTTTCCTTTGCGGCTTGCATACCGAGCAAGAGAGACTCATACTCAGCAGTATTGTTAGTGTTGAAAAACTGCAATTTGAAAGAGAGAGGAATCACCTCCTCTTCGGGAGATATCAGCACAACTCCAGCGCCACATCCACTAGTCGCGCAACTGCCATCAAATTGCAAGGTCCAGATCTCATTAAGGTCCTTTTCTTGAACAAAAACGCCCTTTGTACCTGTCTCGGTAGATAAGAAGTAGTTTCCCAACCCTGATGATTCAAAAAGGATTTGAGCTTTGGGATCTTCAGAGCTAGTGACCAAGTACTTCTTTTGGGATTCCGGCTCTAAAGTTTGCATTACGCCTTTGACTGGAATTCTAGCTTTAGACCAGTCCATGTGAATTTCTCATGACTTGCTGCAAAAGCTCCTTCCCAAAGAAATTCCATAGGCTCTTTGGAATGTCGGCGAGCGGTCATCTTTACCCTCTTTTCAGGGAATGCTGCGAATGCAAATTGCGCGTCTTTGATTTGGCCAATCAATGGCACTTGCTTGGTCTCCAATGAATAACACCTGCCGAAAGGCTTGGTAAGAGTAAGGCCCAAAGCATGGGCGACTTTCGCCGGCATAACGTTGTCAGAAGCTCCGGAATCAATTATACAGTTGCTCAACTTATGGCCGTTGATTAGGAGAGAGAGATAGAAAGGTTCTATCTTGCCTGATGCAGATGTTGAAGCAACATTTATGTGGGATTCAGGGGGAGTGGAAAGGATTCCTTTTGGGGAAACCTGTTTAGATGTAACAGCTTGACTCTGAATATATTTAGTTAATCTTACAAGCTGTTCGGGATTTGACTGAAGGTACTCAGCTTCAGACATTTGGATCTTGGTCTTTTTTGCATGATCTATTATATCGAATGCGGCCAAGGGTTGCGTTGGTGAGGGAATGAGTCCTTCACTTCGCGATGGTGGAACAGGGTTACTGATCTTGATAGGAACATGAGGGGGCTGATTCGGAGGAGAGATGGGCGGAAAAGACTTCTTTGCAAAAGACTTAACAGGGAATTGAGTAGGAAGAGGATTACCTCTTCTAACAATGGTTGGAGGCACGTTTGACACGACCTTCTCCTTCTGCACATGGGCAGCAACTTCTGCTTCTTTTCCTTGCGAGCGGGTGAAAACAGCATATGATTGTCCGCTTGCATAGCCTTGAGTACTCTCTTCTTCATCAGATTCATCCTCATCAAATTCCATGTATCCAATAGTGGAGTCGCCAGTCGGCTCACCGACATCTTGATCATCTTCGTCTTGAGGCGAAGATTCTTCATAATACTGCTCTTCCTCTTCAATTTCGGCCAAAGCATTGACCGAAGGAGCTTCAAGCGCCAACCGTGGAGCAGTTGCAGGTAGACGCGGTCTTTGTGAAACATTGTTGGGAACAAAACTCCTTCGTGGAACGTCTCGGTATGAGGAACTAGGAGCCTAGGCCAACTGCTTTTTCAATGCGAGCAGATCATTCGCCATCTTTTGGAATCTTTGGATCGGACAAAGTAGTAGGCGAGGATCGAAGATTTGGACTTTGATGATTCCTTTCTCAACTCGCACTTGAGATATTATCAAATTGTCTTCTATCAGGATGGCGGCAGCCTGAGAGAGGTAGAGTAGCTACTCGCTCTTGAAGGAGCAAGAAGCTAACTTTTGAGCTCATGGCGTTCACGAAGAAACACTTTTGATTCTCCGGTGTTGGAAGCATGGCAGTAGGGACACGGTTGATTAATGCATTGAACCGGGCGATAAAATCGCGCATGGTCTCATTTGCCTCCTTCTTCAGGTGAGTGATTCATGATAACAATGCAAATGCATCCTCACGAAGGCTTATGTCATCTTCAAAAGCATCCCATGAGTGGCCCAAGCTGGTGATAGATCCGGTTGGCAAATGCTGAAACCATTAGTGCGGGCCCTTGTAGAGTTTCGAGAAAAAGGCGACCGACTCATCTTCCATAGTACGCGTCAAAATATTGCATGACATAATGAAAGCAGATATGTGGGAATCCATGCTTTGATTTCCGCTCCCGTCGAATTTGGGAAAATTCTTTGTTTCCGTGAGGGAGCGCGTGAACCTGGATGTGGTAATGCGAGAGGACCCATAGCATTTCCCATGGTACCGCCATTTGAAAGGCTGGAAAAAGCACACGATTTGGGAAGGTGGTTCATTTGAGCAGTGAAGGCACTTCAAAGGGATGTAGATGTTCCTTGCAAAAGATTTTTTTCTTCGTGGAGGTGAGACACTCTGGACGGACAAGGCCCATTGCTTGAGCTTAGCGCTGAAAAACGTGCCGGTGTCACGCTGAAATTGTGCCTTTGAAGCAGATCGAAAGTAGGATCAACTTCTCCACGGGCTCTCCTGCTGCGCGTAAAAGGTTCACTTGCCAGCGTACCTTCCAGATCTGCGATATTATGGCGCAGATTTAAACTTTATTTTTGGGTGTACTTGCTGATTTTCTGGTTTTTCTGACAAAAACCAGCAGCATGCACTTTTCTGGATATTTAAATACTATCCTCTTCGAAAAACCGATTGCGGTTAATGACAAATAACAGCGAGGATAAGATGGCAGGGAAGAATAGCAGGCTGATTTTCAGATCTGATTTTTAATTTTTCAGAGGGTTTTGAACTTTTTAGAAAACAGTCAAAAACTTTCAGATCTACGGAAAAATGTTAACTTTGATAAAAACTCAGCGAACTAAAGATCTGTAACTATGCCCGATCTACGGATCTCAGAAGAAAATTTTCAGTTTTAGGCACTTTTGCAAATTTTTTGGATTTTCAACAAAAAGTGCAGATTTGCAAACAGGCAGTGATTTTCTTATATTTTTCTGATTTTATATTATACCACCACCATAGATCTGACAGATCTATCCGATCCCAAGAGTCACCAAAAGCTGTTGAGTCCAAAAAATGCATCACGCGTGGACGGATCTATGGATAGGCGAGCCAAGCGGTGTTGCAGAGGCTTAGCCCCTCTTTGAGGCAACAAAGCGGCCCGGTTTATTGCTATTTCTACTACTAGCAGGAACCTATGCAAGTCTCACAGATTCTGCCTTCGGGGTTGGGATCTCATCCCAGTAAAGTATTCCAGGCTGCGAAAAGAAAGGAATGAAAGAAGGAGAAGAGAAAGAACAGATCCGAAGGGAGAAAAGAAATGAATTCCAAAGCGAGAAGGGGAAGATTTATGTTTTTAGTTTGGTAGTAAATGAGAGCCAAACCTACTTGCATAAATAAACAAAGCAATCTTGATAAACAAATGACGGAAAAGTAGATATGAATCCAGCCAGATAAACACATACTGAGATCTAACGTAAGAAAGATCTAATGTATAACATGACTATTGAGCACAAAGTCACGAATAATTGTATTCTTGTTCCTTTTTGTTACAAGAAAGCTCAAAGTCTTTCTCTCCTCACTTCTATTTCTATCTGAAAAATGTTCACCTTGAATACAACAAGTATTCTCATATTTATAGAAGATGAGGGAGAGAGAAGGCAAAAAGGAGCCAACCACTTATTTACAAAGATATTTACAAAATATCTAAAAGTCATGTTGACTTTGACAACTTGGTGGATGACATCATCCCATGATGCAACATGGATGATGTCATTATTTGTGCCAACACATTTTTAGACATTTCGAAAAGAAAGTCGGAGAATAGAGAAGAAGAAGAAGAAGAAGAAGCTACTCATCATCATCATCCTGCGGCCGAAAAGGGGTTGCCTGTTTCTGATGCTGCTCAGGTGATGATATGTGGAACTGAGCGCGGTATTCCAAAAACTTGCTGATCATTGGCCCAAATTGATCCTTGTGATGGATCCTTGTGCCGTTCTTTGATTGCCATGCAAGTCTCCCGCTCGTCATGAGCTTTTAGGGAGTTTGGAATAATCTTTCTCCGCCTCGATAAGGAACCCGATGAAGTCCCTACAGGCCAGTAGGTTGTTGATAGATTCAGTGTCGAACGTGACCTCTGGCCCTGTCCCTTGAGAGGCTATCTCCTTGAAAATCCGGATAGTGTCATCAGCTGATCTTAAGGTAAGGGAAGGAGTGAGCAACCCTGGAGTCATGGCGAGGACAATTTTCTCCATTTGATGCATCGCATCCAGGGCCTCTTCCTTTACCTTGTCTATCTTTTCTAAAACAAATTCCAGCTGATCTATCTGATAGTCCAGAGTGGACATAGTTTTGTTGAGGGCCCTTGGATGACCGAAGACTCCGAACTTGACCAGATCTTCGACTGAACAGTCGAACATTTGTTGGAAGGTCTCGTGCTGGAGTCTAGCATGTTCTAACTCTTCTGATATCGGACCTGCTAATGCTTGGAGTTCCTTATTCGCCTTCTCGATGTTTAAGTATAAACTGATATACTCGGCGATTACTTTTTCACTATCCTTGAGGATCTGGCTCCTCCAAGCAGAAACAGCCATACCCTGCTCGCCGATCTTTGAATACTCATTGATCTTCTCCTGACTGAGCAGCTCAGGAGTTTCGGCGGCAGTTGTGGGGGGTGCACTTCCCATCTTCTGTAAGGCTTGAAGCAGGTACTTATTCTGCTCCTTCAGCAGCCTTTTCTCCTCTTTCATTTCCTGAAGCTTTTTGCAGAGTGCATCAACTGCGGAAAGAGCTTCCCCCTGGAGACTTTCTGAGGATGTCCCCATTGTGACTTGAGTCACGGTGAAATCTGTCGGAGACAGATCTTCTTTCTCTTTGAGAGGGTTGGGGTACGCTATTTCCATGACTCTCTCACCGCAGCGCTCTTTGAGAAGCGTGTAACCGGCTTGTGCTTCTTTGCTCCTTTAGCCGGAATGACCGAAAAGTCCATCGGAGCGATGGGAACTTTCCTCTTTTGTTGGCTCAGCTGCTGAGAGATCCAAGCTGGTCCTATAGAAGAAGGACCAGAGACAGAGGGGGAGGCAGCAACGGTAGAAGAGGGGAAAAACGTGGAGACACGCGGCGGCGGCATGGAAAGAATAGCCGAAGAAATGTCCACGGGAGGAAGGGGAACCGCAACTGCAGAAGACATAGGAAGGGAAGGGAGCTCGGAGATGAGGGAAGAAATAGAGGAAGACAAATCAGCGAGGGAGGAGAAGATAGATGAAGAAGCAGGGGAAAGGGTAGAAGAAGGGGCAGAGGACACGACCAAAGGGGTGGTCGTTTGAGTCACTCGAGGAGGGGAAGGAAGAGAAGAAGAAGGGATAGAAGGGACCTCTAAAGTTGTAGTGACGCTTGACATCACAGGTGGATGGGTGTATAGGACTATCCTCTGTCGATTCTTTTACGGCGAATCCGAGTTATTACTTGTTCGGGCTCACGAAGGAAGAGGACTTTCGGGGCTTCCTCTGAATGGTGCTAGGCTCACCTTACGCACCTTTGGCTTTGTTTGCTTCTTTGACCTTGGAGGTGCGTTACCCAAAGGGGAAGTTGTGAAATCTACCCCGAGGTAGATTAGTCCGTTCATGCGGCACCAATGCTCTGTTCTCCGCATAGTCTCCTTGACCCTCTCCTCAATTGTTTGAGGAGACTTATTCCTGTCAATGGCCGGGAAGGGCCAATTGTCCCCATCTGTGTCATTATACACCTTATCTACTTCATCTTCCGTAGTCTGGAAGCCTTCGGGGACAATGGCCACTCCGTATTGGATGATTTCCTCCAATGCTAAGCGCGAATGATCCTTTCTTCTGAGTTCCACCTCATGGAGAACGTCAATGTAAATATCCTCAATTTGAGGGACATGGATCGGATCGAGCTTCGCTTTTGGCAGGCAGCTTCTTGGGTCGAAGGTAGGCCTGGCTGGGAAGTCATGCTTCAAATTGAGTAGCTCCAACTCTGCGAACATTTCCTTCGCCTTATGGTAGGAGGAGCATGTGTACCGGCCTTGTGAGGGGAAATGAGTTCCGCCCTTCTTTCTTTTGAGACACTTTTCATAGTACGTGACCAATTTGTCTTGATAGTTCTAATAGAATCGGCCTTGGTCCGGGCCATACCTCGGTAGCTGGTTGGCTCTCCCAAAAAGTTGGCAGCCCTTAGATAGGTGAACGTGGGAAATTGGGTGAGCAGGGCCCCCATTTCTCGTGGTTGCTACTATGTTCTTGGTTGTCATTTATGAGTCATGTTTGGCCTCGGTGGCGAGATGACATGATAGAAGAATGCATCGTTAACTTTTGCGAAATGTTGGATGCTATTCTCGGCCTCGGCTCTGGATAGTAATCAAATATCTTGGCTTTGAGGCCATACTCCACCGGTTCAGCCACTGGATAATCCCTTCTTGGACCTACAAATGCATAGACTACATAGGAGTTCATATGGAACACTCCTGTTGTGGCGAACTGTTGTAGCTGCTCAGAGATGGTGCTGCTTATTATTTCCCCCCAGCAAAAGCGCTGATCGGGAAAATTCTTATTCATTGTCTCTAGGTACGCATGCATCCACTTATGGAAATAGTGGGCATCGAAAGCCGAAGACTCTGCTCGGGAAGGTGATAGAATCTTTGAGATCCTACGAGAAATCACTTCGGTGGATAGTCTGAGGCCACCGGGTCACCGCCTTCTTGTTCTTTAGGTAGACCTCATTCATCAACTGCATGCACTGGTCTTCGTTGTCTTCCCAGGCCTTGATGCATTCTCGTTGGCTATGACCACGTAGTTCAGTGATGAGGGATGCGAGCATTATTTCAAAATGACGGGCAGTGAGGTTTATGACTACCTCGCCCTTGCTATTTTCGACACATCTTGTGTCTTTGTTGTAACATTGGGCAATCACCATCATGAATTCGTTGTTGGCAGTGTTGCGGGGATTCCTCTCGTGAAGTAGTGAGGGCCGCTGCCTATTAACTTGTCCATCCATGGACTCCTTGTGACCTTCTGAGTTCTAACCCAGAATTCATCCATGTCAATGTGACCCAATTCGAGTCTCGGCGTCCATCTGCACTCGGCCCTGTGATTCGGGCATCGACCCTCGATATTTGTATTTCATCTCTTCTTCTCATCGAACTTAGCTTTTCCTCTTGGTTTGGTGGGTTTCTTGGTTGCGTAGACATGTGTTCTCTCGAACTCGATTGCTTGATCTGCATGAAGAAGAAGAGAGACCCAATCCAAAAAGGTTGAATTAGTCATTTGATCTTCCATTGGAAAGCTAGCAGAAGGAGTTAGAGATTTAAAGGCTCAGGGCGCAGGAAAAATGCAACTGGCAGGCCAAATAGATAAGGCGCACAGAAAAGGAATGTTGCAGAGGTTATACTGGCGCCAAAGGCGCATGGCGCATGGATGAAACAGGTTGCATTTTATAGCAGGGCGCACAGGAAATGCGTGTTACATTGGGGTTCGGTGCGCCCTTTGGCGCATGGGAAGATTGTGTAACATGGACAAATGATGCGCCAAAGGAATATGGCGCGGCGCATGGAGGGTTTACACAACATAATGTTACTGCAATGGAGGATGCGCCCGCGCCTTGATAGCTTTATACTTGCGCGCAGAAGGCTTGTGTTGCATGAAAGCTGGGTGCGCCCTTTGGCGCATGGAAACATTATGCAGCATGGATAAAGGGCGCGCCAAAGGTTTCGAGGAGGCGCGAGATTTAAACTTGCAGCATGTAAAAGGGGCGCGCTTCGAGGGCACAGTCTTGCCAGCAAATGGCGCAGCGTGTCTTTAAGCATGTTGCATGGCGGGTAGTGCGTCGAGGCGCGCGCTGTCTTTATTATTACTGAGCGCGCGTGATGCGCCATTTGAGATAAGCTAACTACTCAAATCATTTCATTCTTTTCTTTCTCCTACCTCAAAAGACGCTTTGGACAAGTAAGGTTTCTATGAAAAGTTTCTAATGAGACAAGCTACTTTCAAAACAACTCCCTTCCCAGATCGGAAAGAGGGAGGGAGAGAAGGAGAGAAAAAAAAAAAGCGCGATGGAAAAGCACGGGGGAAAGACTTAAACATATCTCTTTTAAACACTGAGACCTGAGACCAAACCATGAGACCAAACACACCAGAAAACACGAAAGCATGCAATGAAAAGAGGATGAACCTCTTACCTTAAATATATGTCAAAATCTGAAGAGCGGGTCCACAGGGCGAGATAATGACAGAGCAGAGCTGACAAGTCCAGAGCAATCACGTGCTTGACAAAAGAATGAAAATGACATGGGCGCGCACGGATATTTATAGAAAAACTTGTCATTAATGCGCCAACCACTTTTGAAATGGCGCATGAAAACTGCTGTCGACAGGTGAAAGTGTGCGCCCTTTGGCGCATGGAAGTTTTTGACAACAGAAGAATGAGTGCGCCTTTGGCGCACCGTATGCATTGTCGACACGAAATTACGTGCGCCCTTTGGCGCACCAAAACTTGGTGTTGCAGATAGATTATGTGCGCCCTTTGGCGCACCAAAAAGTGATTCAACATCCTTTGGCGCACCGAAAGACGTGTTAACATGGAAAACCATGCGCCAAAGGCTTTTAAGGGGGCGCACCAAAACTTGGTGTTCTGAGGAAAATCCATGCGCTAGCCAAAAAAGGCTCAAAAAGACTAAGTTCTAAAACTAGATTTCTCGGGAAGGGATTTTACGACGTTTGAACGGGGATCCCTAACAAGGGATCGAAACAAAATTTTCGGTATGGTTATCGGTAAAATTGCCCTTGTCAATTTTACGGGATAACGAAATAAGGGATAAAATATGTGGAATAATCCCTCACATAATCGCAATGAGAGAAACTAATATGTAGAAATTATTACAGATCTCAAATAAAAGTACAAAATAAAATAACACAACACAAACAGACAAGTATTTAATGTGGTTCACCCAATTTGGACTACGTCCACAAAGAATCACTTGCTCGATTTTATTACAAGCCACCGCTCTCTCAATCAATACCCAGATCCGTTTGGAACTATGCTCAACAAAATCTATAGAATTCACTGACCAAATTCACAACACATACTATGATGTTTACATTATATCTCTATCATATACATAAAACCATATAAATAGACCACTTCGCAAAAGCAGTTTTACAAAACCGTGGGTATCAAAACCATGGGAAAAAACCATCCCATAAACCTATGGGTCAAAATCCCACCCATATGATAAAATCACATTTCTGATATATCGGGCACATTTTAAGGCCCAAAATTCGGGGGCTGCGCCCTCAAACCCCAGCGATGATACATGAAAAGTGTACAGTACTCTTAGTGTACAATCTTCAACACTTTCACACATGAAAACAAGCTCCACAACCTAACAATATCCCACTTGGAAACTAGTTTTCCTCTGAGCAAGCTTCTCAACCCTTCACTAGTTTCTGTGAAGACCAACCAAAGCTGAACACAACTTCATTTTTTCCCTTGTGACCACCTTGGTCATCATGTCTGTAGGATTCTGACTAGTATGAATCTTTTGCAGCTTCAACTTCTCTTCCTCCAAAGTTTTCCTGATGAAATGGTATCTTAATTGTATATGCTTCATCCTAGAGTGGAAATCAGAGTTCTTAGCTAGGTGTATAGCACTCTGACTATCAGTATGTAGCTTTCCTTCCTCTTGCTTATGCCCTAACTCCTCAAGCAATTTTGTAACCAAATTGTTTCTTTGCTTTCCTCTGTGGCAACAACATACTCAACCTTTGTGGTTGACAAAGCCACTAGCTTCTATAGTCATGAAATCCAGCTCACTGTTGTCCCACCTACAGTGTAAACATAACCTATCGTGCTCCTCATGTTGTCTACATCTCTAGCCATATATGAATCTACATAACCACACAAAGTGGTGTCTGATCCATTGTAGCACAAAACTATCCCCATGGTCCCTCTCAAATACCGAAGGATCCACTTTATTGCCTGCCAATGATCTCTTCTGGATCACTCATAAATCTACTCACTTCTCCCACTTCATGGGAAATATCATACTGGTACACACCATGGCACACATCAAACTACCAACTACTAGTGAGTAAGGTACCTTGGACATTTTGTTTCTCTCCTGCTCTGTCTTGGGACACTGCTCCTTTTACAACTTGAAATGGCTTGCCAAAGGAGTCCTAACCGAGTTTAGCATCCTGCATATTAAACCTCTCCAAGACTTTCTTAATGTACTCTTCCGAGATAAAGTTAGCTTTCGTTCCTTCTGTCTGAGATATCCTCATACCAAGGATTTGTTTGGCTACCCCCAAATCCTTCATATGCAAAGGATTCACTTAAGCTTCTTGAGTACTTTTATTTCCTGCATGTTTTTACCTACAACCAACATGTCATCAACATATAGACACAGGATAATATAACTGCCATCCTCAAATTTCTTTGTATACACACAATGGTCATAATGACATCTAATATAACCTTGCTCCATCATGAAGCTATCAAATTTCTTATACCATTGACGTGGAGCTTGTTTCAAGTCATACAAGATCTTCTTCTATTTGCACACCATCTCCTCTTTACCTTTGACCTCATAGCCCTCTTGTTGTTGCATATATAGTTCCTCCTCCAAATCACCATGGAGAAATGTAGTCTTTACATCAAGTTGTTCTAAGTGTAAGTCTTCTCTCTGTGACTATTCCTAGAACAGTTCTAATAGAATTCATTTTTACTACAAGAGAAAAAATCTCATCAAAATCTATACCTTTTTTCTATGCAAACCCCTTGACCACCAATCGGGCCTTGTATCTTTTCTTTCCTCCTTCTTCCTCTTTGACTCTGAACACCCACATGTTATGTAATGCTCTTTTCCCTTCGGGTAGCTTCACCAAATCCATGTGCGGTTCTCGATGAGAACGATGCTCCTCATCCATGGCTTGCTCCCACTTCTTCTTGGCATCTACCTGTATTGCTTCATCAAAGGTCTTTGGCTCTCCACTATCAGTGAGTAATAAATAATAAAGAGAAGGAGAAAAACGTTCGGGTTCTCTTCTCACCCTAGAAGACCTCCTCAATATAAGAATTTGGGGTTCTGTTGAGGAGGTTCCTGAATTGATTCATGTGTCACTTTTCCATCGGAAGATCCTCTACCGCTGCATATTCTTTCTTGGATTCTTTCCTATTTTCCTACAACTACTCGCTTATACATGACTTTCTCATTAAAGAACACATCTCTAGATCAAATGATTTTCTTTTCCTTAATACTCCAACATTTATATCCAAATTCATCACCACCATAACAATGAAAGTACATTTTTCTGACTTAGCCTTTAGCTTGGTCCTATCATCCTTGTCTATATGAACAAAGCTGTTGTTGCGGATCGACGGCACCCTACGGATGCGAGATCGAGGCTTCTAGGTTGATGTTCGGGCATCCGGTGTGATTGCACAACATGGAATCCTTTATCTAAGTGTGGGACTTGTAAAGATGAGAAAGGATTCTCAAGAGACAGGCTGGTTCCTATTCCTCTGTTCAGATGCACACAAAAATGCAGAGGTTTTACTAAAACCTAATCTAACTTGTCAAGGAGACAGGGTGAGAAAATGCATAGAATAAAACCTAAACTACAGAGGTGATGCACCAAGGAATGTTAGACACTCGTTTTGCAAATCTAACACAGACCACATAGATGCAATACAAACACTATGCACTGAGTAACCAAAGCTATGATAAGATATCAAAATAACAGCAATGAATACATGAGAGGGTTGAGAATCAATCACAAACATATATATATTGCTCAAGAGTCGATACAGTACATTGCAGTGGCCAAGAGGCAAAAACTGGCATTACAATCCATATGGGAGGTTTGAAAAGCTCCACAAATTCTCTTGCAAGTAGGGAAGAAGGGAGGATGCAAAACAAGAATGTCCGACCTCTTCAAAGAGTTCCTCTTTACAATATATACGAAGAAATGAGAGGGGAGAGAGAGGAAATCCATAAATCTACCCCAACCACTTCTTGATAGCATTTAAAATCCTCTCATTATGATCCAGCGGTGGATCACGGCAAAAGCAATGGGTCATCTAAGAGGAGGCGGCGAGTATGCTCTCTTGCATTGAAGTTAGTAGTTGAAGCATTACACGCGTCAGAGACGTTTTCTTAATTTTCTCCCCAAACTACATCAAAATGCAAGATTGACCCCAAAATCATGTAGAGAATTTCAACAGCTTTCCGTTGATATAAAGAACGTGCAAATCCGAGCTCTGGATCGAAAGATATGACGATCTGAAGATTTAGGGCACAAAACAGGTGAAAACGGATTTTTAAATTTCTTTTCCCGCGCTCTGCCATCTGGATGACACGTGGCAGGCTCTGGTTCACTGAGCAATTCCCTCTCTCCACCTTTTTGTGGGCTTTTCTTGTGGGCCCCTTAAACTTGGACACGTGGCGCTATCTTATTGGTTTGGATCAGTGCTCGAAAACTCGCCCCTTTGACTTTTGGACTTTTTCCTTGACGACACGTGTCATGTTGTGATTTGTCCATGGGCTGCGATTTTCATGTCCACCACATCTTTGTGTCTGGATGTCCCACTTTTCCTTGTCTTTGAAGTTTCTTGTTTCGGCCGAACCGGCCGGTTCGCGTCCATTTGTCCCTAATGTCCCAGTGCTTCGCGGGGCAAATTCTTCCGGTTCGCCGATCCGGCCGATCCGCGCCTTTACGGCCCAAATGTCCGAATTTTTGGTGTAAAAGTTCTCCTTTTGGCTGATCCGGGCAGTTCACATACTCACGGCCCGAATGTTCCAAAGCTGTTAGTCGATTTTCTTCTCTTTATTTGACCGAAGCTTTCGCATCCGTGCGTCCCTTTGTCCCATTTGTCCTAGTGCTACAATTCCCGTTCGGCCGAACCGGCCGGTTCGCGTCCTTCGCGCACTCTTGTCCCACTTGTCCCTTTGCTGTTTGGGCCACCTAGAGGCGTTTCGGCCGAACCGCGCCTTGGTGTCCCGAATGTCCCAACTGTTCCTAGAACAAGGACTTAGCCGATTTTCACAATTTTTTCCTGAATCAATCTACTTGCTTGGAACTGAAAACTCTGATGCATGTTATCAAATTAACCCTGGGGGGGTGAAATTGGATAACAATTTGGTGACTCAGGCGGGGCCATCACTGCTAGATGAAAAGACCAGGATTTCCTTTTAGCGATCCATTGGGCATGGAGTCATGCAATGACACTGAAATGAGCACGATACTAACTCTGCTTAATCACGAAGTACAACTCCCCTCCACGAGAGCACGTTGAATTGTAAAAGTCAATCCGGGAGCAACAAAACCTATGCCAAAGCACTTAGGGAAGCTGAAACCTAACTACAACAAGACAATGTGCATACGCACTTAGAGGAATTGAAATCTAGACTAATATTTACAAGGGTGAACCTTTTATTTTAAGTAGCTTGATGTTTGAGATAGATTCCATTTCTTTGGAATCTGCGAGTTCTTCACCGTCCAATGAGGCCAATTGGAAAGCATTGCTACTCTTGCACTTTGTGACCATGTATGGGCCACTCGAATAGCATCAAATTTTGAATGCCTTCCCGGTTTTCTCTGTCCGCATCCCATTTCAACACTAGATCTCAACTTGAAAAGATTTATCCTTGGCCTTTCTCTCGAAGGTCTTCTTGATCAAAGCTTGATCCTTTTCCATTGCTTGGGATGCTGATTTCGATCTCTTGCAGCTCCATCAACTCTGCATACCTCACCTCCATGGGTTCAAACTTCAAGTAACTCCAGCTGCTTCTTGAGTTCCGATGTTGGCAACTCAAGTGACATGGGCAAGATTGCCTCTCTTCCATAGACAAGCTTTGAATGGAGAGTTACTGTGGATCTTTTGGGAGTGATCCTATCAGCCCATAAGGCTGATTTCGAGCTTGGATGTGCCAAGACCTCTAATTCTCATCAAGAGTTCTCCTAATGATCCTCAACAAGTTCTTGTTTGTAGACTCGGCCTGGCCATTACCCTGAGGGTAATAGTTTGATGAAGTGCTTAGGTAAATACCATTCTTGACGGCCCACTCAGTCACCTTAGATCCAATGAATGCCAATGCATTATCAGAGATTATTGTGGTAGGTACACCAAATCTGGTTGTTATTCCCTCATAAAAGTCTAGGATGTTAGACTCATTTGCCTCTTTGAGTGCTACTTTCTTGTCCATTTGGTGAAGTAGTCGGTGGTTGTCAAAATCCATTTATGCCCTTGGCTTGAATTGGGGTTAATGACTCCAATGAAGTCTAAACCCCATTGCATGAATGGCTGGTCAACTGAGATTGGATGCAATGGAAGGGCAACAAGTCTTTCTTTTCTGTGAAGAATGCACAATTCTTACACCTCTTGATCCATGCATAGCGATCACTTTGAAGATTTTAGGCCAATAATAACCAGCCTTCATGATTTTAGAGCTGTTACTCTTGGTGCAAAATGGCCACCAGCTGGTCCACCATGAAACTCTTCCAACACCCTTTGAATCTGATCTATGCTAATGCATCTCAGAAGCACTCCATTCACATCTTTCTTGAACAAAACTCCATCAACAATGGCATACGGGACAGCCTGTAATCTGAAGTGTCTCCTTTGGGTCTTGTTCATTTCTGGGGGGCATAGGCCTGTGCTTAGGAAGTGCATAATACCTTGGGTCCAGCAGGGAGTCGGGGCAGCATTGTCTTCTTCTTGATTGCCACTTGGCTCATGGCTGTCTTGGACTATCAAAACAGCCTCTTCTTCGTTGCATACTTCCTTTTGCTTCCCCAAAACCAGCTGCTCACACAGTCCTTTCCCTCTTACCAGCTTGGTGATCTTGATTTCAATGTCATACTCCATGACATGGGTGATCCAACCTGCCCTTTTCTCATTCAAATCTTTGTTGAGGAGGAAGTCCTTAACTCCAGCATGTGAGACCAGCAACTGGACTTTGTTGTTTGAGATTAAATGCTTGAATTTCTTCAAGCTTTTGATTACTGCAAGTACATGATTTTCAATAAAAGAGTACCTCACCTCATAGTCATCTAGACTCTGGCTGAAGAAGGCAACCGGCTTCTCATCATTATCTTTGTTCTGTTGTACTAGAATGGAAGAGATAGTGTCATTGCCCCCAAATGCATAGAGGATGAAATCCTTGGAGAAGTCTGGGTTGATGAGGGTTGGTGCCTGGGAGATAGCTTCTTTGATTGCTTCTAAGATCTCCTTGCCTTCTTGTCCACTTAAAAGCCATTCTCTTCTTTAACATTTTGGTGATGGGCTTGACAAGGGGCTGCAAAATGCAGGATAAACTGCGAACAAAGTTGATCCTTCCCAAGAAACTTTGAAGAGCCTTCTTGTGACTTAGCGATTGTAGTGCTCTTATGGCTTGACTCTCTCTGGATCAATTGCTAGTCCCTTTCGAGACAATATGGCCAAGGAGTTTCCCTCGTGAGCCAAGAATATGCACTTTTTGGGATTGATGATACTCGAACTTTACTACACCTCGAAACACTTGCACGAGGTGAAAGAGATGGTCTTTGCATTCTTGGAGAATATAGTGATGTCATCAAGGTATATCAGCACTATCTTGTTGATCAAGCGCTTGAACGCCATGTCCATTGCCCTTTGAAAGGTAGCACCAGCGTTTGACATCCCAAATGGCATCTTCTTGTAAGCATACGTGCCCCATTTAGTTGTGAAGGTTGTCTTGAATTGATCTTCTTCTTTCACCATCACTGATTATACCCTAAGTAGCCATCAGGAGAGAATCTCTCGAACCAGATACTACTTGCAATATTTGTTCCATGGAAGGGAGTGGATAATGATCCTGAGAGAGGCCTATTGAGGTCTCGGAAGTCCACACACAACCTGATTTCTCCGCTCTTCTTCTGGCCGGAACAAGTTATGACCCAACTTGAGTGCTTGATCGGGAATATAATGCTTGCCTCTATTAGCTTATTTAGCTCTTTCTTCATCAGAGGCTCAATGTGAGGGTTGACTAGTCTCTGCTTACGCCTGATGGGCTTAGCATCTGGATCAAATTCTATGGTATGTTGTGCCAAATTTGGATTGAATCCTCTCAAGTCTTCATAGCTCCAAGCGAAGACATCTGGAAATTCTTGGCAAAGCTGAACAAAATCAGATTTCTCTTGTGAGGTACTTACTTTGCCAATCTGCAATGTTTTGCCTTCTTCCACTAAAATAGGCTTTGAATCCTCACCCTTTACTTGAATGTTTTCCTTCTCCTTAGGGCCTGATCATTCGGGTTGAAGATTGACTCGAGTTATGAGGCCTTTTGGTAATTTGTTAGTTCTCAATTGCACCACTTGGTCACCATACTGCTGATGTAACTTGTCTTGATTCTGGCCAGAGAACTTAGCTTCTTCTTGTAGGAAATTGATGATTTGTTGGTCATTCTCAAACACTTGCCAACTGACATTGTTATCCGGCACTGAAGGCCTCACAATCACGTGGATGTTTGGTTGTACCTTGTCTTGTTGAATGCTTTTCGTAATGTCAAAGGCTGCCCCTACTGCTGCAAGCCTGTCAGTAGCTTGATTCTCTTTCCTGGGAATGGATTCGATGCCAAAACCTTCAAAATCTTCCATGAGGTCCCACACCCTATTCTTGTAGCACCTGAGTAGATCATTCTTGGCAGCATGCCGTCCCTTGACCTGATTTACAATCAATTCACTGTCCCCAAAGACTTGTAGATTCTTTATTTTTCTCTTGATTGCCCAATGCATCCCTTGCACCAAGGCTTCATATTCAGCAGTGTTATTGGAGCATGCAAATTGAAATCTAAAATCTGAATAGTACTTTATTCCTTGAGGTTAAACAAGCATGGCTCCACCTCCACGCACCTTGCCTACTCCTTGATCCGTCAAAAAACAGCTGCCATACCTCGTTGTCATCATTATGGCTTGGCTTGGTGATGCTAGGAACAAGTTGATTTTCTTCGTGTATACAATAGACTCCCAGCTCAGATTCTTCTACTTCTTGATAGGGATCAAAAGCATGTATCTTGTTTGCCCATTCATCAAGAGTTAGGTCTGGGATACTTCCAACCTTGGTGTTAGCCTCATCAGTACTAGGGTGATCTTCTTGATCAAATGTTGAGCAATTGGTATTAATCTGACTTGGGGTGTAAGGCTCAATATGGAAGTTTTCAATGGGTTCGGACCTAATTGTAGCCTTAGTTCCATACCTTGTTCTAAACAGCATGTGTGACCAATCGGTAGACAAATACCCTCGATCTTGTTGTGTGAAGTCCCTTGACAAGCAAAGGGCAAAGAGTGGTGGAAGGTCTATGATTGATACATCTTGTAAGACAACAACATTTGGACATGCATGCGAGGTAAGACTCAAGTTTTTAAATCACTCCAAGCTATTCTATTGCTTTATCCCATCCAATTGCACTACTCCTTTAGATATCACTTCATATTCGAGACCCAACTAATCAGCTATTTGCTTGGGCATCACGGAGCTACTTGCCTCGAATCAATCATGCAATTGTGTACTAGTTTATCCCCAATGATTAATGAAACATAGAAAGGAGGGGGCTTGACATTTTACCTTGTTGTCCTCCATGACTTCCTTGAGTTGGGCAGCATTTGTAAGCACTTTGTCTTGCATCGAACCCGCTGATTTGAAATTGTCCAATCCTTCATGGCAGCTTTGTAGCATATCTCTTTGGCACAGGATAGATAGGGATTCCCACATTGATATGTTAACGTTTGTCTTCTTCATCGATCAATTGATGATCTTGAATGGTGATGAAGAATCTCTCTGCTTGTCCTTTGGTTTGCCACGTTTACTCCTGCATGTGGGCAGTGACAGCAGTGGCATTTGAGTTGGCCTAGGGGCTGTTCTTGGCTGCCCTTGTGTATTTGGCTGGACTCTGCTTGCCAATCATTTGTGGAGCCGTGGAAGGTTGTGGATTGGTGGGATAATGGTTGTTCTTCACCCAAATTCCTCCTTTTTGACCTTGTGTTGGCTTTCTGACACCTTGAGAAAGCTTGCACGATTCATGCCACGAAATCTTGCGCGCGATTCACCAATGTAGTGTCATTTGGGGCTGATTCTTTGTTGAAATGTTTCAGTTGTTGGTTGTTTCCTTGATTGCCCTCGCCCTCCACACCGGTAGTTGTCACCATTAGTGCTTGATTGAGAGCACCATTGAAGCACATGGATTGGTTATGAGGCTCGTTGCATGGAAAGCACCAATCATATTCCTGAGCAATGTTATTCTGTGTTGGCACTAATGCCTTAGAGGCAGATATGGCATTTGGATTATAGGGCTGGAATGGTCTATTGGCAGGAGGCCTTACTTGGCTTTGATTTTGATTCATATTTGTTTGGATTAGGTGGTCTTTGTGGTTGGTATGGCTGCCTATTAGGTGAGCTTGGGGTTGATAGGAAGGCGAAATCTTGGGCTTCTTGCCTCTTGAGAGTAACCAACTCATTGCCTAGGTTTCTGTTGTTTCATGACCTCTTGGAGTTCATTTGAAGCACTTGGAGATGAAGTGGAAGCTTCATTCGAACTCGATTTCTAGGAGTGGGAGCAGGAGCCAAAGTGGGTGCTTGACTAGTGCTTGGATTTTCTAAGTTTGGATACTGAGGGCATAGGAGGCCTAGGAGCCGGTTTACGAGCTTGAATAAGGCAGGTTTTCGGCTCTAATGGCAATGCTATAAGCCATAGGGATTTTGTGCCTCCCATGGATTTGAATTAACATAGAAATATCAAAATTTAAAGCTTTAAGGTAATATAGAAAAGCACCTCCTGCTTTTGTTGCTTTTTGCCTGCCACTGGAATCCTATCCAAGACCTTTGAAATATGAAGTTGAAGTCGATCATTTACTCATTTGGGGCTCTCTTGATAGTTGTCGGCTGCTCGAAAAGAGACAAGTTGTCTCCCTTCTCTCCAAATTGCTCATGAAGTGCAATGCACGGTGATTCGGATTTGTAATAGAACCAGACCCCAAGGCTCTGAACCATTGTAATGCTTTACCCCTTGAATGAAGATGCAGTAATTTGTGACTACTTGCATTTCATCGATTTCATGGATTGCACAAAGGTTAGCAATATCTTTAACATGATCACTGGGTATCTGATTTTCTCCGGTGAAGTAGGGAATGTTCTTGAGGCTGCAATAGGAAGCTGGATGTTGTGCATTGAGAGCAAGTGGGCTGCTGCTGTGAAGTTGATGTAGGGGTTGTTACTGAGCCATTCGATTGGTCTTAAAACCCTTGTATATTGAAAGAAAGGCACATCGGTGTGGAGGAGTTGAGAGAGTTCTGTTTGGTGGAGATGGAGACCTTTGAATCCTTCTTCCTCTTTGCCTTCTTCTCGGAGATAAGCTGCGAGGTATTCAAATGGCACCTCTTCTTCTCGACTCTTGACCTTGTGGTGATTCTTCTCATGAGTTTTCGGAGCTGCCTGCTTTTGCTGAAACCAGTTGATTCTTCCTCTTGGAGTCGCTAGATATGCAAATAATAGCTCTTATAAGCAAGAAAAGCTGCAGCGAGATGCATATCAACTTTTCTGCAATAAAAATGAGACCTCTAGTCTCCCACCGTGCGTGCCAAAAGCTGTTGTTGCGAGACTCGGCACCCCGGATGTAGATCGGGCTTCTAGGTTGATGTTCGGGCATCAGTGTGATTGCACAACATGGAATCCTTTCTCCAAGTGTGGGACTTGTAAAGATGAGAAAGGATTCTCCGAGAGAAGGTGGTTCTATTCCTCTGTTCGGATGCACACAAAAATGCAGAGGTTTTACTAAAACCTAATCTAACTTGTTAAGGAGACGGGGTGAGAAAATGCATAGAATAAAACCTAAACTACGAGAGGTGATGCACGAGGAATGTTAGACACTTGTTTTCAAATCTAACACGGACCACATAGATGTAATATGAACACTATGCACGGAGTAACCAAAAGCTCTGATAAGAGATCAAAATAACAGCCAATGAATACATGAGAGGGTTGAGAATCAATCACAAACATATATATATTGCTCAAGAGTCAATACTGTACATTCTTATTATGGCAAGAGGCAAAAAGCGCATTCTGATCCATATGGGAGGTTTGAAAATCTCCACAAATTCTCTTGCAAGTAGGGAAGAAGGAGGATGCAAAACAAGAATGTTCGACCTCTTGAGAGAGTTCCTCTTTACAATATATACGAAGAAATGAGAGGGAGAGAGAGGAAATCTAAAATCTGCCCCAACCACTTCTTGATAGCATTTAAAATCATCTCATTATGATCCAAGTGGTGGATCTGGCAAAGCAAAGCGAAGGTGTCTAACAGGAGCGCGAGTTGTCTGCTTTGCATTAAAGTTAGTAGTTGAAGCATTACGCGTGTCAGAGATGTTTTCTTAATTTTTCCCCCAAACTACATCAAAATGCAAGATTGACCCCAAAATCATGTAGAGAATTTCAACAGCTTTCCATTGATGTAAAGAACGTGCAAATCGAGCTCTGGATTGAAAGATATGACGATCTGAAGATTTAGGGCACAAAACAGGTGAAAACAGATTTTTAAATTTCTTTTCCCACGCTCTGCCATCTGGACGACATGTGGCAGGCTCTAGTTCGCTGAGCAATTCCCTCTCTCCACCTTTTCATGGGCTTTTCTTGTGGGCCCCTTAAACTTGGACACGTGGTGCTATCTTATTGGTTTGGATCAGTGCTCGAAAACTCGCCCCTTTGACTTTTTGGACTTTTTCCTTGACGACACGTGTCATGTTGTGATTTGTCCATGGGCCTGCCAGATTTTCACATCCACCACGTCTTTTTGTCCCGGATGTCCCACTTTTCCTTGTGCTGAAGTTTCTTGTTTCGGCCGAACCAGCCGGTTCGCGTCCATTTGTCCCTAATGTCCCAGTGCTTCGCGGGGCAAATTCTTCGGTTCGCCGATCCGGCCGATCCGCGCCTTTACGGCCCAAATGTCCCAAATTTTTGGTGCAAAAGTTCTCCTTTTCGGCCGATCCAGGGTGGTTCGCGTACTCACGGCCCGAATGTCCCAAACTGTTAGTCGATTTTCTTCTCTTTCGGCTGAACGACTTTCCGCGTCCCGCGCGTCCCTTTGTCCCATTTGTCCTAGTGTTACTGATTCCCCATTAAGGCCGAACCGTCGGTTCGCATCCTCGCGCACTCTTGTCCCACTTGTCCCTTTGCTGTTTGGCCCGCACTTTGGAGGCATTCGTTGCCGAACCATGCCTTGGTGTTCCCGAATGTCCCAATTATTCTAAACGAGGACTTATCCGATTTTCACAATTTTTCCCGTAATCAATCTACTTGCTTGGAACTGAAAACTCTTATGCATGTTATCAAATTAACCCTAGGGGTGAAATTGGATAACACAAACACCTCACATCTAAAGACTCTAAGAAATGAATTATCAACTTTTTACCATACGAAGCCTCCTCGGGTATGCCTCCATCAAGGCACGTGAGGGTCCTTTGTTTATCAAGTACATAGTTATGCTCATCGCCATACGCCCAAAAAGAAAGAGGCAATTACGCATGTATCCTCATGCTCCTGTACGTGCCATTATTGTTACTGTTTCATCCTTTCTAATACCCCATTATGTTGCGAGAATTCTTGAACCATCTTTTTCTATGGGTTCCATTCAACCGACGCAGTAATAATCAAATTTATTTCTGCCCGATACTCTCCTCCATTATCTAACCTAAGACATTTTAGCTTAAGACATGTTTCATTCTCTACCAAGGCTTTCCATTTAACAAAAGTGTCGAATACATCAGATTTGTTTCTAATACAATAAACCTAAACTTTCGTTGTTTCATCATCGATAAAAGTACATAATAACTTGAACCCCGAGAGATGATACCTAAGCGGCCCACACATCAAAATGCACCAGCTCTAATGTACTCTCTTTCTTTATAGGTCCAACCTTGAGAAACCTTACTCACTTTTGTTTCCCATATATGCGAGTCCTCACAAAACTCCAAACTTGTTTATGTATATCAGGAAAATCCTTCTTTATGATTTCCATTGCCCTTATGGCTCATATGACCAAGCATATAGTGCCATAATGTTGTATCTACTTTTGAATCCACAAGATTACAAAATTGGTGCTATAAGTGGTTAAATACAAGGTTCCAACCTTTTTACCTCTTGCCACCACAAGCACCATTGGTAACCTTCCAAGAGTTTGTTGTAAATATCAAAGTATGACCAGCACTTCCTGACTTCCATACAGATATCAAATTTCATCTTAATGTAGGCACATGTCGACATCCTTGATAGCCAAGTATTCCCATTTTGCATCTTAACTGAACATAACATTTTCCAACTATCTTTGCAAGGCTCATCATCACCAAGAAAAACATGCCCAAAATCTCCTTGAACATAATCAACAAAATAATGCCTATGTGGAGAAGCATGGAAAAGAATCCCTGAATCTAAAACCCAAGATTGATGTATTATGCACATAAAGAATCAAAGCATCGACATGCATTACCGTTGCCACATTTGTCTCTTTTTTCTTCCTATTGTTTCTTCTTGTCCGAAGCTCCCAGCAGTCCTTCTTTGCATGCCAGACTTTCCACGGTTCAGGCATCTTATCTTGCTTTTGGATTTTGACCTTGCCGATCCTTTGATTTTCCACGGTTTCCTCTATTCTTGTCTCCCTCTAGTTTCCATTGTCAAAACATTCCCTGAAGTAGAAGATTCACCGAACTTTTTCTTCACATTTCCTCACTTAGAATCACCCCTACAACATCCTCAAACTTCAACTTTGGGTTAAGTTTGGAACCGAGTTGCTTACCACCATTACCAGGCTATTCTGACTCTCGGGTAAAGAGCACTGAGAACTAATAAAGCCCTAACTTCTTCATCAAATTCTATTATAACTAAAACTAGCATATTTATAACCATATTAAAATAATTTAGATGATCTCAACTCTTGAACCATTCTTAGACATCTTCATATTAAACAACTTTTTCATTAAAAATATCTTATTTGAGGAAGAGGGTTTTCATACAACTTCCTAATGCATCCATCGGTTCTTTTATAATATTTTCCTTTGAAACATTAAATAATATCAAAGAAGATGCACAGACACAACCGGATTGTCCCAAGTGCCTTCCTATCCAAAGATCAAATCTCATTACGCATCTTTCATGCTCGAGGGTTTGTTCACCTTCTTAAACGATGGAGTATAAAGATCATACGATAAAGGTAATCTTCCATCTACATCTTCCAAAGGTGAAACTCTACCCATTGAATTTATCAACCCTATATCTTCCATCATCTTCCATAGCTCCCACTCGAATACAACTTTCCCTCTGATTCAACACTTGACAACCCAAACTAGGCTCACGATGCAATTGTTAGAAAATAAGGGATAAAATATGTGGAATAATCCCTCACATAATCGTAACACTAGAAACTAATATGCAAAAAGTATTCTGAGATCTCAAATAAAAGTGCGAGTAAAATAACACAACATAAAGAGATGTATTTAATGTGGTTCACCCAATTTGGGATACGTCCACAAAGAATCACTTGCTGGATTTTATTACAAGCCACCGCATTATCTCAATATAATACCCGGAATCTGTTTGGAGCTATGCTCAAAAAAACTCTCTGAGAATTCATGGCCGAATTCAAAACACATCTCTGATGTTTACATTATATCTCTATCATATGCATAAACATGAAAAGTGTATAGTACTCTTAGTGTACAGTCTTGACACTTTCACACATGAAAACGAGGCTCCACGACCTAACATTTCAATGCACTTCTGGTCAGAAAAGTGACTTGTTGTAAACATGAAAAGTGTTCGGAATTAAGAGATGATCTCGAGATATATGATTTATTTTCATAGAATGTTTTAAATCTCCATTTGTAGGTGTTTTTCTACTTGCGGTTGTAGGAAGATCACATTATGAAAACACTTTGTAGGAGCCACGGATCGTTCTTGGGATAGTTTACAGCTATTCGAGTTCTTGGGACATTGATCATCTCATTTACGGGTTATGATTCATTATTGGTTGTTTGTAAGAGTTATTGTACTTACATTTCAATATTATTAATGGATCGGTTCAATACGAACCAGGGGACGTAGGAATTTCCGAACCGTAAACAATCTTGTTTGTTATCTAAGTTTTTCAGTTTTTATTATTTATTTGTTACCCAAATTTTTGCACTTCTATGGATGCATAATAATCAGAATTTAATCAATTTTTGGAGTTTATAATACTTAAAATTGGTTAAGAAAATCACGATATTTGGAAACTTTTAAAAGTGAAAAAATACAACACACATTTTCAAATCGGGAGATGAGGTTCTTTTCATGAAAAATAAAGATATGAGATCCTCTAGAGGGCGGCTCCACTTTTTGGGGTGATATTTCACTGATCCTTGCAAAGAAAATGAAGGAGAAGATGATGATTTAAGTATTGAATTGGCATGTTTCCAATCTCAACTAGAGCATGCTAAAAAGAATAGAAGAAGTTGACTTCACAAGTAAAATAATATAAAGCTAAGATATAATAGCTTAAAGGAAAACATTGGGTATTTTTTGAAAAACTTGAGGAATATGTGAGAAGGATAGAGTTGAAAATGAGTAACATGAATCTTAATCTGTAATCTAAAGAGGAAGAGGTGATAATTCTCAAGAAGGAACTCTCAGATGTTGCAAGTAAGATGAAATCCTATCAAAAGTTTGAAGAAAGTACTAAATATCTTGATAGTCTCTTGAGTAATCAGAAAGTTGCAGGTGACAAGGATAGTTTGGGATTCAAATATAAATTTAATAACAACAAGATGAAGAAATAATACATGGCTTCATGTAAGGAAGTAGGAGAATCAAGCACCAAGGAAGGAAAGAAGGAGATATACATCAAGGACATTGAGAAAATCTAAGTAAATTAGGCACCCCAATCCCTCAAGTTATGAAATATATTTCAATGGTTATTTTTATGCATGTAATATAGTTTCTCATAGGGCTAAGGAGTGTAGAAGGCCTCCTAGAGATACTCAACTATAGAAAGAAAGTAGAAATGATCATGCTAAAGATGTTATATGCTATAATTGTAATGAGGTAAGCCACATTGTTGGTGTTTGTTTGAATGTTGCATCTAGTCATGTTGATGACTTCAAGAAAAGAAGTACAGTGGTATGTTTCAATTGTAATGATTTGGCCATGTTGCAAGGGTACATGTTATCAAGGTTGTTCGAAGTCAAAGCAGGAGTTCTTTAGGTCCTAGATTGCAAGCCTATGGATTTGAATACCTAGAGTGTATAATGATGGTCTAGAAGGACTTGGGAACCAATAAGAGATCACATTTTTCCTCCATGAGTAGTTTATGATGGAATGAAGAGTAAAAAGCAGTATTTTGATGATAAAATAGAGGATGAAGGAGTTTTTCAGGTGCCCAAGAAGTCTTACGACCTCTTCAAGACCTTCTTTTAGGTCTTCTTGGTTTTCATATACCTTCACTATGTTTTTTGGAGGTATATCAATCCATATAAAGCATTTGTGTGAGAGGGAGTTTTCTTAGTCAATATGTGTCTCCTCCATAAGGTCAAGGTATTTCATCTTAAGCTATTTTTCATGGTATTTTTGGTTCATGTTTGTTGGTCTTGATTATGAAAATTCATAATCCTAGTCTTGTAGTCACTTGGTGTATGATTTTGAGTTCTTCTATCTATATCTTGCATTATCATGATAAATTTGTTTTTTTGAGTTAGTTGTGGTTATACATAAGTCTCATGTTCATGTTATATGGAGTATGTAAGTGTTCTTGAACTTATGGAGTATGTTTCATAGTCAGCTTTAAGTCTATGTTTAGTAGTATTGAAGGTGTATATGGTTTGTGAGATGCTTGGAGACAAAATCTAAGTCTTGATGTTGTCATAAGGAAATTCATGTGGTGTAAGTACAAGTGTCAAGTTATTCTATGAGTCCATAATGTGTATGAAGCTATAAAGGTGTTTGAAAGGCACATGTCAAGGTCATCGGGAGGCCAAGTGTACTCATTCTCCTTATGAGAAATTTTACATGGTCGAGAATAAGTCTTAGTATGTATGTGTCATTGAAACATGTGTCATGTGTCCCAAATGGTGTGAAAAATTCTAGAATGTTTTCTTGGAGATTATCTAGTGCCATCATGTGAGATGACTTGATCTCTTAGCATAAAAGTAAAGATATGTGATGAGGCCATAAATTGGCCATAAATTACCATTATTTTGTCCTTCCAAGTTACCTTTGAAAGTGGATTTAAATGTAATATAGGAACTTATAGTTTGCTTAAGATAGAATATAGGATATATATATTTTTATTCTTAAGAAAATTTTTGTTATCTATTTTTGACTAATCCTATTGTTTATTTGGGAAA